>JAEOAD010002424.1:0-600000 GCA_036365145.1 Orientallactaga sibirica
ATTGACACCTTGTAATTCAAGGTTGCCAGAGTCTGTAATAAGACTTTAGTTGCCTGGAAACTTGACTTCTGGTTTATATCTGCCACCAGGAGGTCATCTACATATTGTAAAAGGCTCACAGTGGGGTGAGTGGTCCTATACTCACTCAGAAACTGGTGAATGCTTCATCAAATATGGTAGGTGAATTTCTGAATCCTTGAGGCAGGCAGGTCCAGGTTCAGGGTCTTGCCACTCAAATGCAAAGAGTGGTTGACTCTCTTTAGCCAGGCATATACTGAAGAAAGCACCTTTTAAGCCCAAGACTGCATAGATCTGCCAGTCTGGAGAGAGTGAACTCAAGAGAGTGTAAGGATGGGGCACAGTAGGGTGGAAATCCTCTACTCTTTTGTTTACTCCTCTCAGGTCCTGTACTGGCAAATAATCACCTGTACCTGGCTTTTTTACTGTCAGGAGCAGAGTATTCCAGGGAGACTTACAGGGAATTAAGATGCCGTATTGTCTCAGTCTATTTATATGTTGATGAATTCCCTGATGGGTCTCAGGGGTCATGGGGTACTATTTGACCCTGACAGAAGACTCAGTTGTCTTAAGAGCTACAACAACTGGTGCCTGCTGGTTGAGTAAGGTTATTTCTAGGCTGTCTGTATGTTTTTTTAATCTCCATCCCTGATGCCAGTAAGACTTTGGCGAGGCCTGTGCTCTGTCTTTCCTCTGGGGTTTCTCTATTGCTAAAATTCTTGGTGGCTATTGTAATGCCCAGTTCTTGCCCCCCCCATTGACCACCAAGGATGACCAAACACATATGCAAAAGCAGAGAGCTTTATTTAGTGCTTAAGCTCGGGCTCTGACTTCACCAATGCAGTGGATCTGTGCCAGAGCCCCAAGAAGCAGGAGAGCAGGCTTTTTATTGTAGTTTTTGCAAGCTTAGGGGGTTTCCAGGTGGGCATACATTTGATTGGTTAACATTTACATCAGTCTGAGATGTTTGCTTGTTATTGGTAGTCCTTATTGTGACACCCAGCCCCTGACCACAAGAACTCTGACCCAATTTTTTAGGGGCTTCCCAAATTGTCTCTCATTGGCTCTGTCTAGGGGCTTTTGGTCTTGGTATTCTAAGGGGTTTACAAGTCAGCTCTAATTGGCTTCTGCCTAAGGGCTTTTGGCTTATTATAGCAACTTTATGGTTTTTCCAGTAACTGCTTGTTCTACTTTAGATTCCAGGAACCTGACACTGAGGCCTACAGGGTGGCTGAGGCCTGTCATGGTGTCACTCTAGCTTTTTGGGTCCTTCAGCTATAGCAACTAACTCAGAGAGGTTTTTACCTTCAAACCATCAATACATTGAAGTTTCCTTTTTATGTCTGGTGCTGCCTGATTTACAAAGGCCAAATTAATAGCCATTCGATTTTCTAGGGACTCAGAGTCTAGGGGAGTATATGTCCTATATGCTTCTAAAAGTCTCTCTAGAAAAGCCCCTGGAGATTCCTCTTTTCCCTGGATCACCTGGCTAAGTGTGGATAAGTTTGTGGGCTTTTTGCCAGCAGCCCAGAGACCACCCATTAGAATCTGGCAATAGACCTTTATTCCCTCCCTACCTCCAGGGATTTTAGGGTTCCATTCTCTGGGGTCAGGTCGGGAGGTTGGGAAGGAGTCTGCTATGAGATGTTCTTCTTCTGGGGGCATCCATCATGGCCGGGAACAAGTTTCTGGCATTCTGTCATGATTCTGTCTCTTTACTCTGTAGTAAAAAGAATCTGCAGGAGTTGTTGACAATCCTCCCAAGTGGGATGATGGGTAAAAAGAACTGTATCTGGGAGGTCTATTAGGGCTTGAGGTTATTCAGTGAAAGAGGGATTTTGAAGCTTCCAGTTATAAAGGTCACTAGTGGAGAAAGGAGTATAGACAAGAAACTGATGTCGCTCTTCATCAGGTGGTCCTAGGTCTCTGAGAGGGAGTATGGCAGGAGCTTGGGGTTTTGGTCTACCAGACCATGTATGGAGGGGAATGGGGTCTGGATCTGAAGAGGTTAGAAGGTGGGAAGGTGGTGAAGGGTGAGGAGATGTAGGAGGAGAGGGAGAGGAGGGTTTAGAAGAGGTAGGGTTAGAAGTGGGAGGGAAGATGTCATCCTCAGGGAGAACAGAAGGGGGAGAACCTTAGAAGCCTTGGGGTTTAGGGTGAGGATGGCTGACTGGTTGTACGGGGGGAACTAAGGGCATTAGCCAGGTCGGAGTATCTAAAAGAAGATATCGCCATGCCACAATGTAGGGGACTTGATCAGAGTGTCCTGAGTGTTTGAAGATGACATCCTGAGTTTCAAGGATCAGAGATAGATCAAAAGTGCCCTCTGGTGGCGAGGCAACCTGGAAAGAAGGCCACTTGAGGGAACAAACGGTACAGAGTTTGCCTGGTTTCACTTTGGCAGCTGACACTGCAGCAGCCTCCTGGAAATCATTGAAAATGAGAAAGAATTAAGTCAAGCATAGTTGTAGGTTTGGATGACGTGGATCCCATCTTGTATCTACAAAACAGTTACAGCAAGACAATGGCAAAATTCATGGTGACAAAATGAAGCTAAGGAGACATTAAACCAGACAACACAACATAGAGCCTGAAAATTTCCAAAGGGCTGTAGTTGTATTGCCCACTGGCAAGAATCCCCAAAGGGCCAAAAATAAACTGCCCAATGGCCAGAGGAGGGTTCACAGCATTCCCTGTTCCCGTCCTGCTCTGAAACAAATAGCACATCCACCTGTTCTCCTGTGAGCCCCAGTTTGTCTAGGTACCAGAACCAGATACCACAGAAAAGCAGAAAAACCAGTGTACCAGTACAAAGGAATGACTTACCAGTCGCGACCATCAGTGATGGTTTCTTTCTCCAGAACTGCTTGATCCCAGATGAGCCCCCAAAAGTTGGGTCTGAGCATCTCATGGTAATGGAGGCAGAGAACCAGACAAATGTGCACAGCAAAAGAAAATTTATTGATAGATGCCATGGGAGAATAGGCTAATCAATCAGGGACACAGTCTGGCCTAAGAGCTAGGACTATGACCCCGAGGGGCTGTGGAACAGGGTTTTTAAAGGCACAAACTACAAACTGGCGCAAGAAGCTGGTGTATCTATACAGATAAACAGAAGCTTTTCATGGAATTTTACAAGTGTCAGCAACTTCCCATTTTATCAGGGCATATGCTTACTTCAGGGTTTTTACAAGCACATGTGATCAGGTCAGAAAAGTTTTGCAAACGTTTTTTGTAACAATTCCAGGAACTACCAGGCAGGGGTGTGGGGCAAGTCACAAGGGTCATAGTTAGGAAATGGGGAGCAATAAGAAAGAAAACAACAAAATGGAGTCAGCCAGGCTAAGTGAACCTTAGAATTGTCCTTAGCAATAGCAAGCAAGCATGATTACAAAAGCAGAATTTTTGCAGTTAGCATCAGGTACAAAGTGGGACCTTACATGACCATGCTTCAGACCAGAGGAAAAAAGGAAGAAACAACAACAACAACAACAACAACAAAAGGAATAGCCACAACAACAAAATCCTTTTTTGTCTTGTTTAGCTGGTCTCAGATCTTGGCATTTCTGTCCCCAAGATCAAATTAATTTTGGGCAAGAACAATGCAGAATTATTCCCCATAGAACAGTATAAGAATCTAGGCTCCTCAGGAGCTGCAAGGGTGGGACAGGAGCCACCAGCCATCCTATCACTCTGCTTTTCACAGTACTGCTTGCTGGAGTGAGCTGGGAAAACTGGGGTCCCTGTTGTTCACTGATGGCTGGGCTAGAAACCAAGCCCAGGGCATGACAGGTATGTGCTTTGATGTTGGGGTTTGGAGCACCTTGTTGCTTTAATCCTGCAGGGGCCCCTGAACAATGTTGGGGCTGTTGGGGCTCTGGCTGGTGAGAGAGGGACCAGATGAGTGATGGGGTTCAGGCAGTTCCAGGGGGATCTGACCAGTGGTGGCACGTGGAGCTCTGGCAGGTGAGGGAGGGTCCTGACCAGTGATAGGGCTCAGGCAGGCCTGGTGGTACCTGATGCAGCTCAGGCAGTCCCAGCAAGACCTGACCTGGAATGGTTCTTGGGGCTCTGGCCATTGATGGAAAGATCAGAGCAGTGATGTAGCTCACACAGGCTCAGTGGGATCTGTCTTGTGATGGTGTGAGGAATGTGTGGGATCTTACTGGTGATGTGGCTCCACAGGCCCGGGACACCTGCCTGCGATGGCACATGGGGGCTCTGGACAGGGAGTGAGAAGTGGGAGGAATATGTCTCGCTCCGTGGCTCCACAGACCCAGGCACCTGGCCGAAATGGCACACTCAGGGGCTCTGGCTGGGGAGTGAAGAGTGGAAGGAATCTGTCTCACTCAGTGGCTCCACAGACCCAGGCACCTGGCTGTAATGGTGCACGCAGGGGCTCTGGTTGGGGAGCAAAGAGTGGGAGGAATCTGTCTCACTCAGCAGCTCCACAGACCCAGGCACCTGGCTGCAATGGCACACACAGGGGCTCTGGCCAGGGAGTGAGAAGTGGGAGGAATCTGTCTTACTCAGTGGCTCCACAGACCCAGGCACCTGGCTGCAATGGCGCACACAAGGGCTCTGGCTGGGGAGTGAAGAGTGGGAGGAATATGTCTCGCTCAGCAGCTCCACAGACCTGGGGACCTGGCTGTGTTGGTGTGCACAGGGGCTCTGGCTGGGGAGCGAGAAGTTGGAGGGATCTGTCTTGCTCAGCAGCTCCACAGACCCAGGCACCTGGCTGCAATGGCACACTCAGGAGCTCTGGCTGGAGAGCGAATAGTGGGAGGAATCTGTCTCGCTCAGAGGCTCCACAGACCCTGGGACCTGGCTGCGATGGCGCTCGGGTTCTGGCCCGCCAGGGGCCTAAGCAGGTGTGGTGGGACCTGTCAGGCAGTGGCGCCTGCCTGAGAGCATGGGAATCAGTGGATCCCTTATTTTGCACATCCACTCCCTCCCTCTGGAAGCATGCAGGAGCCAGCAAACCATTTCAAAAGGTCCCTTTAACCTTAAGTGTTTTGTTTTTACTTCCCTGTGAAGTGAGGTGAGGTTATGTGGATGCCACCTTGACCGGAAGTCTTTTATCAATGTTTTATAGTTATAGTCTATTTATAACATGATAGGTTAGTGGGTAAGAGCAGAGAACCTGAAGCCGACTGTCCACTTCAAACTCAGTCAGCTTCACAATCTAATGTCTGAATATCTTAACTTTCTTAAACATATGAATTTCAGTTTTTTAAAAATATTTTATATTTATTCATTTGAGAGAGAGAAAGAGGGAAAGAGAGAGAGAGAGAGAGAGAGAGAGAGGGAGCAAGATAATGAGCAGGCCAGGGCCTTCAGCTACTGCAAATGAGCTCCAGACACATGTACCACCTTGTATGGCTGGCTTATGTGGGTCCTGGAGAATTGAACCTGGGTACTTTGCAGAAAAGCGCCTTTGTGAACATGAAATCAATAAAATTATAGTGTTTAGGATAGCTTATAACACATAAATTCATTATCTGTTTAATAAAAGAAAGAAAAATGAGTAAAACTGGAAATTAGGTACCTATAGTATACCCAATTAAGAGATGTGATATTTGTTAAAGTGTCAATTTTTCATAAAAGTGAAATATACTAAATGAAGAAATTATTACATAATTATTTATATTATAAATGAGATTCCTGGGGTAATAAGTGATATTTAGACAGAAAAACTATTTTTTTGCTTTGTAATTGTTCATTCACTTGGTCATTAGATATCTATAGACAGGGTGCAGGATACTGTGGATATCTCAATAGTAAAATCATATTCAATGTCTCAGTCAACTCTTGCCATGAACATGCTACATAACAAGCTACTCTAAAATTTTCTCATTTAGTACAGTAAGGCTTTACATTTTCTCTGATATGTGTATATTATCTGGATTTAAGGTAATCTAGGTTAGGTTTTCCGTCAACGTATACATGTTTTGCAAATCTTTTTGCTGTACCTTTATGCTCTTTGGATTAGTAAGTCATATGCAATGTTTTCATATTGGTAAATGAAAATAGATAGGAAGAAATAAGTAATACTCTGTACAATCTACTTTACTACTAATATACATGTTCATATTCATTTTGTAAAACAAAGTCATAGGTCCAAACTCATCATCAGTTAGGTAAGAAGGTGTATCTACTTTTGACAGGAAAAAAGATCTTATGGAAAGAACTTGGATACCAGATCAAATGAAGAATTAGGAACAGGGACTGGAGAGATTGCTTAGTGATTAAGGTGCTTGCCTATGGAGCCAAAGGACCCAGGTTCGATTCCCCAGTACCCACATAAGCCAGATGCACAAGAGGGCACATGTGTCTGGTGTTTGTTTACAGTGGCTAGAGACCCTGGTGTGCCCATTCTCTCTCTATCTCTCTTATATCTATTGCTGATTTCACATAAATCAAATAAATTAAAAACTTTAAAAAAAGAATTAGGAACAGTACTTTCCTTCACCAAGGGGAAAATTCAATTTATTAACCTTTCATGGATATTCTAAATAACAGTTCAGAGAGATCTTTTAATTTACTTATTATGAAGTACTTTTTTAATTTAAAATTTTATTTTACATGGATGTTGGATGTTGTGTGTGTGTGTGTGTGTGTGTGTGTGTGTGTGTGTAGAGTATGTTTGGTATGGTACATTATGTGTGTTGTATGCATTATGTTAGGTGTGTGACAAGTGAAGGAGAATTTTGGGTGCCCTTCTTTATCATTCAACTACATATATGCTTGAGTCCTTGAAACAAAGTCTCTTCCTTAGTCCTGAGCAGCAGTTTTAGTTTAATGAGTCTGAGTGTTTCATCAGTGAGTCACTGGGTTTGGGACTTAGGTTTTTTTTTTTCTTTTTGTTTTTTAGCTAGAGAGAGAGAGAGACTTCTGGGTAAGATGGTGCCATAGGAGCCACAACAAACCAGCCCAGGGAGGGATTTAAGCAAAACTACAGCAAAATACACTCTTCTTCTGAAAAGTGCAGAATAGGTTTTTCCCAGACACAGTGGACAAACAGGATACGGCCAGAATCCCACTGAGGAGCTTGTGGACTGATCCTTGACTTTCCTGGTCTGCAGCAGCCCCAATCCACGCAATCTGGGTGCTAGGCACCACCTGCCAGGCATGCCTAGCAGCAGCAACAGAGGAGACTTCCAACCTCATCAGCCTCCTTGCAAAGCCCAGAAGTCTAAAGAAAAGTCTGCTAAGCTACTGAAAGAGATATAGGGGAATAGTGTGAGTAACTACGGGCTTCCTGAACTCTCCCATCCCCCAACCATCAGAACCGTGAACCTCCAGCATTCAGCTCCCAGCAGCAGTGCATCCAGCACAGCTGAGCTGAGCTCAAGCTCCACAGCACAACATGGAGGGATCGAGGTGGGCACTCAGCATTGGTGAGATTAGAAGCCACACCAAAAGATAATGAGGCTGACTGACAAAAAGGTATATAGGTCTACACTGGAAGTGCTAAACTCTATTTCCATGTCAGGGCAGGTTATGGGTTACATATTTGTGGGTGGCTTTATCATTTTCAAATATGCTGAACATGGGGTGTTGAATATTGCTGTCTTTAATGCTTACAGATTTATAGAGCCTTTGTCTTTTGCTTTTGTCATTATTGGGGGCAGGGTCTGATCCATATCTATGCTGACCTGGAACCCAATTCAGAACAGAATTCTCTGCTTCCTAGCTGACAGGATTAAGGGTGTAGAGCAACACACACCCTTAGTGATTTTGACCTTATAAGACTATTTGTTTGTTTTAATCCCCACGCTTTTATATTCTGTGCTGGTTTTTATTGAATGTGTATATTGCTCAGTTGAAGTTTAGAATTTGCCAGTATATTGTTCCACCCAGTCCACTAGAATACTTGCTTAACAAGCAAACTCAACACCTAGGATTACTTCTATGGTTGCATTGGGGTACAAGAGCTACACTTGGCACCTTAAACTCATTACCTGAAAGTATATAAAGGTGGATCACCACATCTAAGAACACTGCAGATAAATAGAAAACCCAATCCTCAAATAAATTCAGGATGCAAAAGTCATTACATTATAATAGAAGAAACACAATGAATCAAGACAATGCAATTCCACTAAATATTGTAAATCCATCAGAAATGATCACCAATGAGAATATTTTAGATGAAATACCTGACAAAGACCTCAAAAGAATGATTATATCCATGCTCAAAGAAATGAAAGAAGAAATGAAAGGATTCAAAGAAGAAAACAGACTCCTGAAAGAGAGCACAGAAAACCAGTTTAATGAAATTAAAAGGTCATTAAAAGACATAAGTAAGGAAATAGGAATACTGAAGAAAAAACAAGCTGAAATCCTAGCTCTGAAGAACACAGTCAGTGAAATAAAAAACTCTGTGGAAAGTCTCACCAATAGAATGGATGAAGGAGAGAACAGAATATATAAACTGTAAGACCAGATGACAGACCTAATACAGTCCAACAAAGAGAAAGACAAGCTAATAGAAAGGTATGAATGGGAATTTCAAGACATCCGGGACACTATGAAAAGATCAAACATAAGAATTCAGGGTATAATAGAAGGAGAAGAATTTCAATCCAGAGGCTTAGGAGGTGTTTTCCACAAAATAATAGAAGAAAAATTTCCCCAAATTGGAAAAGAAATGCCAATGCAGATACAAGAAGCTTTTAGAACACCAAACAGACAAAACCTACAAATACCCTTTCTTGAGATGTTATAATTAATCTACTAAACACACAAACCAAAGAAAATATGTTGAAAGCAGTTAGAGAGAAAAAGCAAGTGACCTTCAAAGGGAAACCCATCAGGATCACAGCAGATTACACAACACAAACTTTAAAAGCCAGAAGGGCCTAGAGTGATCTATTCCAACTTCTGAAAGATAAAAACTGTCAACCAAGATTACTTTATCCTGCAAAACTATCTATCCAAATTGATGGAAAAATAAGTACATTCTACAACAAAAACAGGCTAAAGGAATTTATGGCGACTAAATCAGCTCTACAGAAAATACTTGAAGGGAGCCTTCACACTGAAGAGAAAGCAAAACACACACAGCAGGAAATAGGAAAAAAATAAGCCATACTCAAATAACAGTTAAATCAACTGAGTAATGGGAAAACAGGAAGAACTACAAAACAAGAAGAATGGTGAGAATAAATATATATATTTCAATAATAACTCTTAATATCAATAGCCTCATTGCCCCAACCAAAAGTCACAGGCTCGCACTTTCCCAACTTGTTCAGCCACCCTCCTTCCCCCAGGAGGGGATGTTTTAGATCCGAGAAAATTGCTGCAAAACACTGGAGTACAAAACACAGAGTCTGCTCCTCAGCAGTTGTTTACTGCTCCTATAATTTGAAGTGTGGTCCCATGACCTTTAAATTTTCAGCTCTCCTGGGTCTCATGAGCCTCTGTAAGAAGGGAATATTTCAAATTGGATGAATTGTTATACAATGTTCCATTTACTTTTTTAAGGACTAACAATGATGAGGGATTAGGGCAGAAATAGGAAAAAAATGCAGTTTCCTTTGCATATAATTGTGGAAACTAGCAAAAATCTTCACATTTAAAAAGAAGTGAATTGTATGATTTGTGAATAATATTTCAATGCACTGTCATAAATAAATGAAATTCTATAATGCTAACATTTGTTTTAGCTTCCCTAGTAGTCAACATTATATCAATCTTGTCAACATATTCATTTTTGCCATATTGTCCTCAATGCAGTCTACTTCACACATAAAGCACTACTTGTCAATGGATAGAATTGTGTGTGTCTTTTATGTTTGCCCATCATATTATGTAAATTCTTCCTAAGAAAAATGTTTTATTTTTGTTTGTGCTTTTCTTAAGACAGGGTCTTACTCTGTATTCAAAAATCGCAATATTCCTTTTTGCTCCATTCCCTCAAGAGTTACAATTATTCTCAATTTATACAGAGTAAACTAAGATACAAGAAGAAAAAGTAAGGTGGTTTCTCAAAGACTTAAGAGTTCATTTTTCACAGAATTCCAGAGATAGAATAAAAGTTTGGGGACAAATGGATGATTATTGACACACATTGTACTTTTATTTATTGTAAAACAATATATTATTTATTTACAATCACTGTGAATGGTTTTCTTCTGATAAAAATATATAAACAATTTTATATATTCATAGAACTCAGTTGGCTCTGACTCAAGTCACATATTGATATTATTATACTATTACTTTACATACAATTAATTATAGTTTTAAAGACCAAATTCTGCTATTAATATTTCTAAGATTTTGCTCTTATGGCTTTTTCTTTCTCTGTAAATTTTATTTGAGATCTTGTGTTTAGTGAGAATCTAGCTGACTTGAATGAACATGTATCCCTTTATAGGGGATTTACTTTTGCTGTCATCAACCTAAGTCAAACTATGACACTAGTGTGGGGGCTTCTCATATCAGAGATATGTTATAAAATCAAATGCTAGCACAACATGATGATTTGCATGTGGTTACAAAATCTCAATTTTCCTAATCATATTCTTTTCTAGCATATTTATTTTAATTTATTTTATCCAGTGTACCCTTTAACTGAGGGTGGTACCTTGTGAAATCTTTAAATTTCAGACTCACTAGTGAGTCTTTAATATGTGGGAATTTGCTTCCTATAGTCACACAGTTAATCATCAACAAATGTCCTCTAATATAACTATACCATTTGTATCAATTTAGCTATCTGGTTTTGTGTTCTGTCAGTTTACTTTTTGTTTTGATTTTTCTGTCTTTCTGCTTCTTGAACACAGAGGAGAATAGCCTCTGTCAACTGCTCCCAGTGATACAGGGTTATGGGTCCCAGGGAAGGATTATACAGGATAAACCAGGCCAGTGGACCCCAACTTTTGGGTACTTATCTTATTAGCAAATAATTTTAAGAAAGACTCTGAGAAAGGTAAATTATGAATTATCAGGTTCATTTTAGGAAGAATTAGGATCCAGGGGAAGGATAGCTAGAAGACTCAAGTCAGAAGGGAATTCTCCTTGACCAGGGAAAAAGCCTCTGGAAAAGTACATATGCATGTGTGTGCATGTGCACACACACAGCAAAACATGAGAGTGCATTGCCTTCACCTTCACATAGGGAGTTCAAAAGGGACTAAGAGGTTGGATAGTGAAGGCCTGAGAGCATAAAGAGAGATCACCCTACCTTGGAAAAACAAAAAAAAAAAAAAAAAAAAAAAAAAAAAAAAAAAAAAGAGAGAGATCATACATGTAACAAAGCAAGAAAGTATCAGGAAACAAAATATCAGGAAGCAAGCAGGAAAATACCCAGGCAAATAATAATCCCTGTTCCCATTCCCAGCCAGTCTCTGGGAATGGGGAGAGCTTACCAAAATGAGAATAAGAAGAATCAGGTACTCCAACAATCCGTAGCCAATAGGGGAAGACTACACACATACCAGGTCTATTTATATTGGTCAGACATCCAATTAAGATGAGCCTTGCTATCATACTCAAGTTACAAGGGAGAGATCTGACTGGTTGATGAATTCAAAAGACTGACTTAGGAGTGGTCAGCCTGCCAGCACACCTGGAGAAGAAGATAGTACCCTTACTGAGGAATTGCTTGTAGCCATCTTGGATGGGACTGGATCAGACAGAGGTTCTAGTCCTGCAAAGGCAGGCAAAGTGGCATCTATGTTCTCCTTGGACTTATGTCACTGACTGACTGCCTATTTTAAAAAAGCTATCTTTCTCCTGCTTCTCCTTCACCAGCACCATGGTATTCTGCTTCACTTCAAGACAAAACAGTAGTTCCAGATGAACTTGTGCAGATTTCTTTAAATTTGTGAGCCAAAATAAAAGTAACCTTCCTTAGGTTATTTATCTCCAAAATTTTCTTACAATGATGAACTGTCTAATAAAGGGTGTTTAACTTTTCTCTCTCTTTCTTTATTTTCTTTCCTTCTAGGATATCCAGTCTGTCTGCTATATCTTCAAAAATATTCTTTTTAATTTTTTTTAATTTTTGTTTTTTTTTGGGGGTTATGGTCTCACTCTAGCCCAGGCTGACCTGGAACTCACTATGTAGTCTCAGGGTGGCCTTGAATTCACAGTGATCCTCCTACCTCTCAAAAATATTCTTAAGTGAACTTTAAATCCAATCTGATACAGAAGACAGAAGGAGAGACACTAACATTTAATAAGTGGTTGAAGTGCTCTAAGAACATACACAATTCCTCCTTTATTGAATCTAAAAAAGAGATGTGACTTACCACAGAGAGATGAACAGACTCAAAAAAGTAAACTCCTTTTTCTATAATCACATAGTTCATGAGAGGCAGAGCAGGGATTTTAATGTAATCCTGCCTACATGACATTAAATAAACAACAAAAGATTTTATAGTGTATGCAGCCTATGCCATTGCTTTGCAAACATCATTTAAGTGATATAGGCCTAAATTTAAAAGTTTTTGTTGTATTCTGTTCGCCTTTTTATTCTGATATCTTTTTGTTTTAGTGAACCACTGAGAGATTTGACCAAAATAGAAATAACACAATTTAGCTTAAGTAATACAGAAGGCAAAATTTTAAAAGAATTCTCTCTGTTTTGAGACAAGGTCCATGTATTCCAAGCTGGTCCCAAATTATCTGTGCTACCATTGCTTACTTTAACTACTCCTCCACCTATCTCTGTCTCAGTAGTGCTGGGATTACAGGCCTATGCCACCATACCCATTTAAGATATTTTAAAAAATTAAAATGCCTAAAACTTGTTTTGTGGTCAGTATGCTTAATAGATAATTAATTCGATGTTTCTATAGAAGAAATAATACAAATATTTCTGCAGTTGTATCATTAAACAATGTCATGCTTAACTAGTCACAAATATTTGCAACTAGGTTGCAAATTTCTACAAAGCAGAATTCTTTCTTTAAATTATTTTTGCATATCCTTCTAAATGCATAATTCTTTGGCTTACTGTAACATATGCACTCTCATCCTTATTTTTCTTATTCATAACCTATAGTTAGTTGGTGTCAAGTTCATATTGTTCTAGCATACTCAAACTATATTTATTTCCATATTTATTATTCATAATGAAATGATTAACTATTAAAGAAAGAATATAAAACATTATAATGTTTGTTTTATTTAAAGTAATATTGAGATTTGTTTTTTTTCATAAAATATTACTGTCTCTACTAATTCAGTAGCTAAAACATAGTCTGATTACAGCTCTAGTTTATTATTATTTCCTTGAACTATTTATAGATGCACATTAGCTCAGTTGGTTTGCCTTACTGTTCCTTTCTAAACTTAATTGTTTTCATTTAAAAAAAAATGAAAACAAGCTGGGCCAGAAATGTACTTCATTGGAACAGTGTCTAGCATGTGAAAGGCTTTGTGTTGGTTCACTAGGCATGAAAATAAAAGTAAGACTAAAAATTATGAGGTAGTAATTCAAATGTGAAGTATTGACTAACTAAAAATCCTTGGTGGAAAGAAGATGTCTTTGGCTTGTTTTAAGTAATGTTAAATCATAGAAAATTTTTGAGTAATTGCTTGTGTCAAATGCATCATAAATTATGTCAATACCACAATAAACTTTGAAAGTGATGGAGATATTATCTTAGTGTGTGATTAATACATATTGTTATTCCTTGACTCTTGTGCTCATTGACTCTGAGATAAGCTGATATTAAAATGTAATGCATGAGAAAAGTGTTTTCATATTTCATATTATAGCCAAAATAATACAGTGCAATGCACATCCCTAAGGATTTGCACATTTATTTAAAGATAAATGCTACAGGGCTATAGAGATTATTTAGTGGTTAAGGTACTTGCCTGTGAACCCCAAAGACCCAGGTTTAATTCCCCAGTACCCATGTAAGCCAGATGAACAAAGTGGTGCATGCATATGGAGTTTGTTTACAGCATCTAGAGGCCCTGACACACACACATTCTCTCTCTCTTTTTGCCTCTATTTCTCTGAAATAAATAAAGTATAAAAACATTTTAAAATTTTTAAAAAGATAAATGCTATAAAATCTATATAATGTTTTCCTGAAAATGGCAATACACTTTTGCCTCAATTGGGGCTAATCCTGTACTTCAGCAGTAGTAATTTTCAAAATATTCCATTATTGCAAAACAGAGAGTGGAAAGAGGCTATCATGTAGTTTCTTTCCACTTTCTCTTCTGAGAAAATAGTTGCATACAGTTTAGGCAAAAAATAAAATAGAGTAAACCACCCATTCTCATGTTATGCACACTGACTCATATTAAATTTGCCCATAACCTAAGTATAACCAGAATATTAATTAAAAATTTACAATATGATTTTCATTTAAATTGAAATTATGAATGGTTTGGAAGTAAGAGTACTATATGAGTGTCAAAATTAAATAAGATCTTACAAACAAGATTTTAACCAAAATTTAAATATATATATTTATTTTATTTATTTTATTGAGACACAGAAAGAGGCAGAGAGAGAGAATGAGAGCATGGGCATTCCAGGGCCTCCAGCCACTGCAACTGAACTCCAGATGCATGCAACACCTTATGCACCTGGCTTATGTAGGTCCAGAGGAATCCAAACTGGGTCCTTTGGGTTTGCAGGCAAATGCCTTATCCACAAAGCCATCTCTCTAGCTCTTTGACCAAATTTTAAAATATCATTCAAATGTCAACTTCTGGCTTCAAAATCTGATATTGACATTTCCTTAGCATCAAATATTAACCTTTATGATACATGAAAAACTGTTTAAGAACTATACAAGTGATATAGTATACCAATTACCTGCTCATTGCTGGGACAAAACACCCAAGAAGAAGATTACAGAAGGAAAGAGTTTATTTCTGGAGTTAGAGTTTCAAGAGGAAGTTTCAATGGTAGGGAAGGCATGGAAAAAGGAGACAGCTGCTCATCACATTTCGACAGTGGCAGGGAGAAAGTATAGGTCATGAGCTTGCTAGCACTGGTAAGCAGGGCTGGATTATAAAATGACAAGACCTGCACTCAGTGATACACTTCCTCTATCAAGGCTCCATCTTCCAAACATTCTGTCAGCTGAGTATTAAGTATGAGACTTAATTACAGTCATGTGAAGTTATGAGGGACATTTTACATTCAAACCACCACATTCTGCCCCTGGTCCCCATGGACTCATGTCCATTTTCTTATGCAAAATTCAAAGTCTCATCTGAGGCTCAAGGTAGTCTATAAACTATTAGCCCTGTAATTTACATCATATAATTGCACAGAATAAATATTCCCATTCCCAAAACAAGGAATGGAGGAATAACAAGGAAAATTTGACAAATGCAAGATAGAAAACTGATAGGATAAACATCAAACCCTTAAGCTTCATGTCTGGTTGCTAGAACTTGTGATGAAATCATCTGGACTCCAAAAGGTGTGGACAATTCTACCTCCCTGTAATCTATCCTGTTTGCTTCCCAGGAAGAACCCATTCTGAGGCACCAGATTTTCTTGGTGGCCTTCCTGTAGTCCTGGCATCTCCAAAAACCTGGGTTTTCCACTGCAACCTAGAGTTCATCTTCACATTTTAACCCATGGCCTTATAGTGCCTCCTTGCAGGGACTTTGACCTTCCCTTACAGTGCCTAGCCTCAGTGGATATCTACAAAACCATCATACAGTCCGTGGCCCTCTATTTTCTCTATCTTCTTTCTTCCCAAACCAGTATCATGTATGTGATGCTGCCAAATTTTTAATCCATGGGAGATGAAGCCTGATTTTAAGGCTTCTTACTGTAGATCCTCTCCTTTCAAAACACTGCTTCTATCATCACAATCCAGACCAGTTGGCTGATTCTCAATGGTGGTGATCTCTTAATTGTACCTGAAGTGGCTGTAGTCTTTGGCCTAGGACCTGAACCTGTTCACATTTGTTTCTACGTCAAATGTTATACCTTTCACTTCCTTCCACTATGTAGAAAATACAATAGCCCATCACCTTCTAATTCAGTTTTGATCAGGACACACCCATAATCCATCCAGACTTTCCACCAGAACAGCACATGATTTTCCTCCAGTCCAGCCTCTGAAAAAGTCTTCTTTTCTCTCTCTGGAACTCACAAACCAAGCCTTCACAGTCCACATGTCTTGATCCCTTAAAGTATCACAAAATAGCCCATTAATCTCTTCCTGTAGCATTACAAAGCTTCTCCAGTCTAAATTTCTGAATACTCCCACACTTTCGAGAGCAAAGCAGTTCCAGAAAACAATAAATCACATGGCCAGACACATTGCAGTAACTTCAACTTCTCAGCACTGATTGTCTGTAGCAGTTGACTTCTTGTTGCTGTGGGAAAACACCCTACCAGAAGCATATTATGAATGTAAAGGGTTTATTTATGACTTAACATTTTAAGGGGAAGTTTTATCATGGCTAAGAAAACACAACAGGGGTAGAAAGTCAAGTGTTACATATCCACAGCAGCAGGAAAGAAGTAGAGAGAATACCTATCTAGCATTGGCAAATGGGGATGGACTATTAAAGGCCCAGTAAAACACCTGCTCCAGCAAGCTCCACCTCCCAAATGCTCTACCATCTGGGGATTAATTATGAGACTTAAATGTAAACACAAGTAGCTATGAGGACATTTAACATTCTAACTGCCACAGATAAGCAGATGGTTTAGCCATCCATTAAAAACTGTGTTTGGATCCTGAGTATCCATGCACATGCCAGGAATGGTAGAATGCACCTGTAATCTTAGTGGTGTGGAGATAGAGACAAGGGATCCTTATGGCTTATTGGCTACCAGATAAAATGGATGAGTGAACTCTAGGTTCAATGAGAGACCCTGTCTCAAAAATATAGTAGAGAGTGATTAAGGGAACAACAACATAAACTTCTAGCCTACACAGGCATGCACCCATGTGCACATGAACTCAAACATGCATATTCCCATAAGCATACATGCATGCACATGAAAAAGAAAGTACAAAATTATTTTTATTGATATGACAGATATAACATTCATAATTCTTTAAAAATATTGTCTTTTAATGATGCTGGAGAGATGGCTTAGCGGTTAAGGCATTTGCCTGCAAAGCCAAAGGACCCCAGTTCAATTCTCAAGAATCCAAATAAGCCAGTTGCACAAGGGGGCGCATGTATCTGGAGTTTGCTTGCAGAGGCTGGAGGCCCTGGCATGTCCACTCTCTCTTTCTCAATCTCTCTCTGTACCTCTTTCTCTCTCTCAAATAAATTTAAAAATATTACCTCTTAGGGATGTAGAGATTGCTTAGTGGTTAAGGCACTTGCCTGTGAAGCCTAAGGACCCAGGTTTGATTCTCCAGGTCCCACGTAAGCCAGATGTGCATGGTGGCATAAGTGTCTGGAATTCATTTGCAGTGGCTAGAGGCCCTGGTGACCCCATTCTCATTCACTCTCTCCCTCTGTCTCTAATAAATAAATAAATAAAAATAAATAAGAAAACATTTTTATAAAGTATTACCTTCTAAATTATATATTTATATGAGGTCATAAGATTATTCTAATAAATAATATTAGCAAGGAATGTCTTTTCAAAATATATTTAATTAATTTATTTATTTGAGAGAGAGAGAGAGAGAGAGAGAGAGAGAGAGAGAGAGAGAGAATGGGCATGCCAGGGCCTCCAGCCACTGCAAACAAACTCCAGATGCATGTGCTCCCTTGTGCATCTGGCTTACATGGGACCTGGAGAATCAAACCTGGGTCCTTAGGCTTCACAGGATCCTATGGCTTTGCAGGCAAACACCTTAACCGCTAAGCCATCTTTCCAGCCCCAGGAATGTCTTTTAATTTAGAAAACCATATACAATTTAAGAAATTTTGAAGGTTGCCTTTCATTAAAAATTTCCCCATAATGTTATCATTTTTTAAATACAAACAAAATATTATACAATGAATAGTCATAGACAGGTCACCTAGATTCTATTGCTTATCACACAGAACTTGCTATATCTCTATTCAGCCTTCAATCCATTCTACCTTTTAATGCATTTCAAAGTAAATTATAGGCAACAGAAAAATTAGTCTTTGTTTATTGAATTTCAATTCTTTGTTCTCTTCTATGAAAAATGAAGTGCCTTTTCATATATATAAAATTTGTTTTTTTAAATATTTTATTTTTATTTATTTATTTGACAGAGAGACAGAGAGAGAGAGAGAGGGAGACAGAGGGAGACAGAGAGAGGGAGAATGTGTGCATCAGGAGCTCCAGCCACTGCAAACGAACTCCAGAAACATGTGCCACCTTGTGCATCTGGCTTATTTGGGTCCTGGGGAATCGAACCGAGGTTTTTTGGCTTTGCAGGCAAGTGCCTTAACTGCTAAGTCATCTCTCCAACCATATAAATATATATTTCTAATGTGGAATAAAGAGTTTGCATAATATAGCAATAATCAACAAACTATAGCTCATTTGCATTATTTACATTACTATATAAATTCCTATTGGAATATGTGGATTTATTTATCTAATGTTGATGGCTACTTTTTGAACCACATTAGCTGAACCATATAGTTATGGCAGTGACCATATAGCCAGACAACTTAAAAATAGTTACCATCTGTCCCTTTTACAGAGAGAGTTTTCTGATAACAATTCTTTTTCTTTTTCTTTTTTATACTTTATTTATTTATTTATATTATTCTAATTTTACATTCATAATGGTGACTCCCTTATCCTCCTCCCTGTCCTCCCTCTTCCAAAGGTACCCTCATCAATGGGGAATGTGGCTCATGCATTGTGGGGGTAGTCAAGAGTTATGGGGGATAGGCCAAGTCTCTGTGCATAATGCCCCAACTTGTGGCTCTTTCTTTCCGCCTCCTCTTCAGCCAATTTCCCTGAGCCACATCGGGGTCATTTTAGTTCTACTTCAGTGATGAGGTTTTGGGAGCCTCTGTGTCTCTGGATATCTGGATTAGTAGGAGTGGGATGCTCTCTGTGTTTATCTCCTTCAGCCTTTTTCTGGTATCATGATCATAAAGCACACTGTACTCTTGCTTTTCCCCTGCATTACTCTATGGTTTCATCTGGGGCCCTGGTGAGGTGTGATTGGCTGATCCTCCCTTCAGGTTCATTGTCCATCTGAAAAAGATAAGCAAATTCTCCAATGTAAAGAGAAGTTAGTACTAGACAGATGGGATGGCCATAGATATTTTAGGGGGAATTTTATATGCATAGACCCTCTTCTCACCCACATTTGGTGGTGTCTTGATCTTGGAGACTGAGCTCATTTTTGCACATGGTTTTGACTAATATCCCAGTTCCAGCTATGAGTTCCATTCCACTGAGTGGATCTATTAGCCAAATCAAGAGCAGTTGGTAACCCACCATGGCTGTGTGCCACTACTGCACTTATTTGAGCATTACGTCAGGTTGTTTCCTGCCGGGTAGTTTACACTGCAAGTTGTTTGGATAGATATTGGCCACTTTACCCCAGTTGCTCATGTAGCACCCTCTGGCACTAGACTAGCTAACTGTCTGGGGACTGACCCTCTTCCAGATTCTGGCCAGGTCTCTCCATGTTTTGTCTCACATGCGTGTGCTGTCTTTGACAGCAGGGTCTTACTGTTAACCTTTGGTGGGTCATCAAGAACTCTGACAGAAATCTGTGTTTTTTTGGGAACCTTGCAGGTGTCTCGGATCAACACCTCATTGTGAAAGTTAACCCTATGCTGTTACTGGGAGTTATAAGTCAGCACCAAGGGAGGTGAGGGAAGAAAAAGAAAGATAATATAAAAGAGAAAGTGAGTATAGAGAGAAGAGGGAGAGAGAGGGCTGGGGGAGAGGGAAGAGAGAGAGAGGCACGAAAAGATTAAGGTTGGTCTTTGTGATGTTCTCTCCACTTTCCTGTGGTTCAACCATTATGGAGAGCTATATGGAGACTCCTAAAAAGGATGACCATAGACCTGCCAACAGATCCAGCTATTCCCTTACTGGGCATTTACCCTAAAGGCTCCAAGCCTCAGATCAGAGACATTTGCTCAACCATGTTTATAGCTGCTCAATTCATAATAGCAAAGAGCTGGAATCAACTCAGATGGCCATCATTAGATGAATGGATAACAAAGATGTGTTATATCTATACTATGGAATTCTGTGTAGCAGTAAGGAAAGATGAAATAATGAAATTCGAAAAAAATGGTCAAACACGGAACAGATCATCCTCAGTGAGCTCACCCAATCACAACGTCACATGGTCTCATTTATCTGTCACTCCTAATCTGAATCCACCTGAGATGCCTCCAAACCAAATAAGCACTATGAGGACAAGACAACAGGGAGGGTGGGATGAGGGGAGGGTAAAGGTGGGAGGGAATGAGAGGGTGGCAGGGAGGACAAGGGTGGGGGGACACAAATAGGGACCCAAAAGGAAATGATACTATAAAACCCTTTATTTCAAACATCAGGCTAAAACATTGATCATTCAGCAGGCTTGCAGAGGGAACACCTGAACTACAGGAAAGTGGAGAGAACAATTCTTTTTCTTACCTTTTTATTGACAACTTCTATAAATATAAATAACATACCATTATCATAATCCCCTCCCACCACCCTCTATTTCCCCCTTCCCAAATCCAATCCTCCATGGAATTCCTTCTTCTTTCCAACTAGTCTTTCTTCTATTATGTTATCACCATTTTTTCCCTGTTATGTAGGTCTTATGTAGGTAACATCAGCCACTGTGGATTCATGAATACCAAGGCCACTTTGTGTTTGGAAGACAATATTGTGAGTACTCCTCCCCTTCCTTTGGCTCTTTCTTTCTTTCTGCCACCTCTTCTGCAATGATCCCAGAGCCTTCACGGATTTGATAGAGATTCCTCTTTATGTGCTGAATATTTCACTGTCATTTATTAGGATTTTGGTGAGTTTTGAGTCACTCTAGTGGTCACCACCACCTGGAAAGAGAAGTTTTTCTAAGCAAAAGTGAAAGAAGCATTAATATATGAGTATTTTTAAAGGGCAGTTTAGTGCACATAATATATCCCTTTAATAGCCTCCCCTCAGGGCTCATGACCTCCTACACCATAGGCTTCATTCATTAGGGTTCAGTACCAATTCTTACCCAACTCTTTTCTCCAGTGCACTTTAAATATAAATATTAATTTGCCAAATTATGCACATTATTGGCTATCACCTTACAGGACTGTAGACTCCACCTTTATTATTGTCCATTTTGGGTATGGCCCTGTAATTATATAAACCAAATCTTGGATTCATTTGCCCAAGAGTGGCCTAGTTGCTTCTTGGAGTAGAGCCTGAAAGATGGAAAACTGAACCTTGGAGTTGTTCACACCAAGGGTGAACCTGATATTTCTGTTATTAGTGCTGCCATGATGATTTTGTGCCTATACCTTCTGCTGATATGCTCTAACTGGTGTTTTTGTGAACAGCGAAAAACAATAATATGGGAACAAGCTGAGTATTACATGGGCAAAGGACAATAAATATTTAATGCTAAATAATTCTTTAAATGTTTGTTAAAGGAAAAGATTTAGGAATATGACCCGTTCTCTGCTGATTGACAGTGTGGGTGTGTGCGTACACACTCACACACACACAACACTTCACTCACGAATGCATTTGCACTAAGTCCACCTGTTATTTTTAACAGTTCTGTGATAGATTGTTCTATGGGAAATTCGTGCATTGTTTTCAAGGCTGTCAGCATATTTCACTCATGGTCACATTGTTCTGGGGCAGGAGTACAACCAGGGAAAACAGCATAGATTTAGACGAGTCACTGTCTTTTTTTATTAGGTATGTAGATAGTGTATATACAGTCATGTTGGTACCATCATTAGCCTCCTCCCTGCCCGCCCCCCTCCAAAAGGACTCTCCTCATTGGGGAATGTGGGTCATGCAATGTGGGGGTAGCCATGCGTTAGGGGGAAGATGCAATATCTCTGTGCATAAGGTAAACACTTGTGGCTCTAACAATATTTCTGCCCACTCTTCTATGAATTTCCTTGAGCCATGTTGGGATTGTTTTAGGTCTACTTCAGTGATGAGGTCTAGGGAGCCTCTGTGTCTCTGGATATCTGGTTTGGTAGGAGTTGAGTGTTCGTTCTCTGTGTCTATCTCCTTCATCCTTGTGTTGGTACCAGGTTCACAAAGAAATCAGCACTCTTGCTCATTTCCCCCATTACTGTATGGTTTCAGCTGGGGCCCTGGTGAAGTGCAATGGGCTGAAACTCCTCAGGTTCTGCATCCATATGAATAAAAGAAGCAAATTCTCCAATGGAGAGAGAGGTCAGCACCAGATAAATGGTATAACCATTATTATTTTAGAGCCAATTTCATAGATGTAGGCCCTCTTGTAGCCCATGATTGGTGGGAGCTTGATATTGGAGAGCAGGCTCCTTTTGTGGATATGGTTCTGACTTGTTTCCCAGTTCTAGTTATTGGTTCTGTTCCACTGAGCAGATCTATTAGACAAATCAAGAGCAGTTGGTTACCCACCATGTCTTTGTGCCACTATTGCCCTTGTGTGAGCATCATGTCAGGTTGTTTGCTGCTGAGAAGCTTAGATCATGTGTTGCTGTTGGTCACTTTCCCCCCATCACTCTAGACAAGCTGTCTGGGGACTGACTCTCTTCCAGATTCCAGCCAGGTCACTCCATATTCCATACCAACAGCATATGGTGTCTTTGTCAGTAGGGTCTTACAATTAACATTTGGTGGGTCATCAAGTATTCTGATAGAAATCTGTCTTCTTTTGGGAAAAATTGTAGGTCTCTCTGATCAATAGCTCCTTGTGGAGGTTAACTGCATGCTGGTGGTGGGAGTTACAGGCCAGCCCCAAGGGAAAAGAAGGAAAAAAATATAGGTAATATGGAAGAGAATGAGAGAAGAGAGAGAACAGGTAGAGAGAGAAAGAGAGAGAAGCAGGAGAAGCTTAAGGTTAGCCATCATACCCTCTCCAGGGCCCTGTTAATCAGGTGTTCCCTCTATGGACCTGATGAAGGTTCGGCCTTTTAGTATGTCTTTCAGGATATAGGATGTTATGGTGCCATTTCCATTTGGGTCCAGTTTTGTGTTCTCACCCACCCTTACCTTCCCACCTTACCTCCCACCCTACTCTCCCTATTATCCAGTTCTCAAGATGCTTATTAGGTGTGACAGCATCTCAGGCAGATTCAGGTTAGGAGCCACAGATGAATGAGACCATGCAACAATTATCTTTCTGTGATTGGGTGAGTTCACTAAGAATGATCTGTTCCACGTTTGACCATTTTTCTTCAAATTTCATTGTGTCATTTTTCCTTACTGCTGTGTTGAATTTCATCGTGTAGATTTACCACATCTTTGTTATCCATTCATCTAATGATGGACATCTGGGTTGATTCCAGTTCTTAGCTATAATGAATTGAGCAGATATAAACATGGTTGAGAAAATCTCTCTAAACTGAGGCATGCAGATTTTAGGGTAAATGCCCAGTAAGGGGATAAATGGGTCTGTCCGTACCTCTATAGTCAACCTTTTTGGGAGTCTCCATATTGATTTCCATAGTGGTTGTACCAGCTTACATTCCCACCAACAGTGAATGAGGGTTCCTATTTCTCCACAACTTCACCAGAATTTGTTTTCATTAGATTTTTTTTAATGCTAGCTATCCTTACTTGGGTAAGGTGGAATCTCATAGTTGTTTTAATTTGCATTTCCCTGATGATTAGAGATGTTGAACATATTCTTAAGTGTGTGTTTGTGATTTGTATTTCTTCCTCTGAGAACTCCCTGTACAGTTCTCTGCCCCATTTTGTGAGTGGGTTGTTTGACTTTTTGTTGTTTAGGTTTTTGAGTTCTTTGTAAATTGTAGAAATTAGGCCTCTGTCAGTTATATAGCTGGCAAAATTTTTCTCCCATTCTGTGGGTAATGTGTTGGCTCTGCTTATGGTATGTTTGTGAAAAAGCTTTTTAGCTTCATGAGATCTGAATGTGTGAGTGATTGCTTATTTCCTGAGCTACTAAGGTGTTGTTCAGGAAGTCTTTTCTCACTCCTATATTATGGAAAGTTCCTCCTATTTTTTTCTGGTGTTTGTTTCTGGCAGAATTGCTGGTGTTATATTGAGGTCTTTGATCCATTTGGATTTAATTTTTGTGCATGGCAAGATGTGTTGATTGAGTTTCATCTTCCTGCATATGACCATCCAGTTTGTCCAGCAACATTTGTTGAAGATGCTGTCTTTTTTTCCAGTGTACATTGTTAGGGCCTTTGTCATATATCAAGTAGCTATAGTTACTTGACACAAAGTCCGGGTCTTTGATTCTGTTCCATTGTTTTTATGCCAGTACCATGCTATTTTATTACTATGGCTTTGTAATATATCTTTAGATCAGGTATGGTGATGCCTCCAGAGGTGTTTCTTTTGCTGAGGATATTCTGGGATATCCAGAGCCTTCTTCCATTCCATATTAATTTTGAGATCATTTTTTCTATCCTGGTGAAGAAAAATGTTGGGATTTTTATTAATATTACATTAAATCTGTATATTGCTTGTGGTAACATTTTCACAATGTTAATTCTTTATATCCAGGAGCATGGGATGTCTTTCCATTTTTTCAAGTCCTCCTCAATTTCTTTCTTAAGTGTTTTTATGTTTTCATTGTAAAGGTCTTTCACATCCTTGGTTAATGTTATTCCAAGGTATTTTTGTTGTTGTTGTTGCTATTGAAAATAGGGCATCATCACTTATTTGTTTCTCTGTATCTTTGTCTTTCACATATGACAGGCTACTGATTTTTGTGCTTTGATTTTGTATCCTGCTACTTTGCTGAAGGAGTTAATCACCTTTAAGAGTTATGAGATGGAGGTTCTTGGGTCACTTATATAAAAACTCATGTTGTCTTTGAATATGGCTAACTTAACTTCTCCCTTTCCAATCTGTATCCCTTTCATTTCTTTCTCTTGTATTATTGCTTGACCTAGGACTTCTAGTACTATGTTGAGGAGCAGAGGTGAGAGTGGACACCCCAGTCTTGTTCCTGTTCTCAGTAGGAATTTGTTCAGACTCTCCCCACTAAGTATTATTTGGGCTTTAGGAGCTTTATATATGGCCTTTATAATGTTGAGATATAAACCATCCATGCCTATTCTTGCCAGTGTTTTCATCATGAAGTGATGTTGTATTTCATCAAAAGCCTTTTTCTGCATCTATCGAAATGATAATGTGGTTTTTGTGTTTAAGCTTATTTATGTGGTGTATGGCATTGACATTTTTCCATATGTTGAACCACCCCTGCATTCCTGGCATGAAGACTAGTTGATCAAGTTGGATAATGCTTTTGATGTGTTGTTGAATTTGGTTTGCAAGGATTTTGTTCAGGATCTTTGTGTTTATGTTCTTCAGGGAAATGGTCCTATAGTTTTCTTTTCTTGTGGTATTTCTGCCTGGTTTTGGTATTAGGGTGATACTAGCTTCATAGAAGGAGTTGGGGAACTTTCCCTGTTCTCCAATTGTGTTGCACACTTTGAGAAAGATTGGTTTCAGTTCTTCCATGAAGGTTTGATAGAATTCAGCTGAGAAGACATCTGGTCCTTGAGTTCATTTTTTTTTTTTTGAGAGAGAGAGAGACAGAGAGAAAGAGGCAGAGAGAGAAGCAACCACTGTGAATGTATTCCAGACTCATGTGCCCCCTTGTGCTCATGTGCAACATTGCTTGCTTGCATCACTTTTGTGTCTGGACTTCCTTAGGTTTGCAGGCAGGTGCCTTAACCACTCTAAGCCATCTCTACAGCTCTGGATTCTTCTCTTTAGGGAGGTTTATAATTAACTTTTCAATCTTAGTTGGTGTGATAGGTTTGTTTAAGAGATTAATCTGCTCTGAGTTTAGGTTTGGCAGGTGGTATGTGTCCAGGAATTCATCCATTTCCTCCAAATTATCCAGTTTTGTGGAATAGAGGTTTTTGAAATAAGTCCTGATGATTCTCCCAATTTCACTTATGTCTGTTGTGATCTCTCCTTTTTTATTTCTAATTTTGTTAATTTGAAACACCTCTTTTTTCACTTGATCAAATTCGCCAGGGGTTTATCAATCTTGTTTATTTTTTCAAAGAACCACCTCTTTTCAAATTTCTTAAGTGTTTTCTTAGTTTCCAGTTCATTAATTTCTGCTCTGATCTTAATTATTTCTTTCCATCTGGCACTTTTTGGGTTGGATTCTTCTTATTTTTCCAGTGCCTTTAGGTTGATGGTTAGGTTATCGATTTGGGATCTCTCTTTGTTATGATGGCATCAAGTAGTATGAATTTTCTCCTGAGGACCACCTTTATTGTGTCCCATAAGTTTTGGTACCATATATTCTCATTGTCATTCATTTCTAGAAATTTTGCAATTTCATTTTTTATTTCATCCACTACCCTTTTATTGCTTAAATATGTGTTGTTTAGTTTCCAGGAGCTGGTGGGATTCATGATGCATCTTTTGTTGGTAATTTCTAGCAATACAGCATTGTGATCTGATATCATTCAGGAGATTATGTCAATCTTCCTAAATATATGGAGACAGGCTTTAGGAACCAGTATATGATCTATTTTAGAGAAGGTTCCTTGGGCTGCTGAGAAGAATATGTAATATGTGGTTTTGGGGTAGAATGTTCTATAGATGTCCATTAGGTCTAATTCATCTATGGTGTTATTGAGCTCTTTTACTTCCCTGTTAATTTTCTGTTTGGATGATTTATTGCTGATAGAGGAGTATTGCAAGTCCCCAGTTATGATGCTGTTGGTGGTTATTTCTGTTTTGTTGTAAAGTAGGTTTTGATTTATGAATTGTGGTGCACCTGTGTTTGGTGCATAATGATTGATGATTGTTATATCCTCTTGTTGGATCATTCCCTTGATAATTAAGAAGTGGCCTTATTGTCTGTTTTGATTACTTTTGGTTTGAAGCCTATTTTATCTCATATTAGTATAGCAGTGCCTCCTTGTTTCTTATTTCCACTTGCTTAGAATAACTTTTTCCACCCTTTTACCCTGTGGAGGTGTCCATCTTTAGTGGTGAGTTGGTTTTCTTGAAGGCAGCAGATTTACGGGTCTAATTTTCTGATCCATTCTGTTAGCTTATGTCTCTTGATGGGTGAAATAAGTCCATTAATGTTCAGAGTAATAACTGTGACGTTTGATTTAATTTGTGCCATGTTGTGGTAGTTTATGTGGTTTGGTGTTTTCTTGGACTTTGTAGCTTTTTTTTTTTTTTTGACTTCTCTGAGTTTAGTTATTGTGATATGCTTCTTGAAGGCACTTGAGGTTGGTTATTTGATTCATTTTTGTGGAGAATTATTTTAAGTACTCTCTGTAGGTTTGGCTTTGTGTTCATGTAGTTGTAAAGTTGAGTTTTATAGTGGAAAGTTTTTCCTTTCACCATCTATTATGAGGGATACTTTTGCTGGGTAGAGTAGTTTGGTTTGGAAGCCATAAGTTCTTAGACTTTGCAGTGTTCCATTCCAATCCCTTCTGGCTTTCTGGGTTTCCATTGAGAAGTCTGAAGTAATTTGGATAGGGTTACCTATATATGTAATGTGTTGTTTCTCCCTAGCTAGTTTTAGGAGTTTCTCTTTATTATTGATATTTATATTCTTAATGATAATCTGTCTTTGAGAATTTCTACTTTGGTCCAGTCTCTTTGGAGTTCTGTTAGCTTCTTGTATCTTTATGGGACATTTTTTTTGAGAGAGTTGGAAGGTTTTCTTCAATAATTTTGTTGAATAAGTTCTCCATGCCTTTGGTCTGAATTTTTTCCCCTTCTGGTATCTCCATGATCTGAATGTTGGTATGTTTAAGGGTATCCCACAGTTCCCTCATGTTCTGTTCACACAAACTTTTGAACTTATTGAAACTTTTGGATTCATGAACTGTTTCTTCTATTTTGTCTTCCAGTTCTGAGTTTCCATCCTCCACATGGCTGACTCTATTATTTTTTATTTTTTTAAAAAAATATTTTATTTTTATTTATTTATTTGAGAGAGAGAGATGCAGAAATAGGCAGGTAGAGAGAGAGAATGGGCATGCCAGGGCCTCCAGCCACTACAAACAAACTCCAGATGTGTGCACTCCCTTGTGCATCTGGCTTACATGGCTCCTGGGGAGTCAAACCTGGGTCCTTTGGCTTTGTAGGCAAGCACCTTAACCACTAAGCCATCTCTCCAGCCCCCTCTTCTTTAATTTTTTAAATATTTTTAAAATTTTATTTATTTATTTGAGAGAGGGAAAGAGACAGGCAGAGAGAGAGAGAGAATGGGTGCACCAGGGCTTCCAGCCACTGCAAATGAACTCCAGATTCATGCACCACCTTGTGCATTTGGCTTATGTGGGTCCTGGGGAATCAAACAAGGTTCTTTGGATTTGCAGGCAAGTGCCTTAACTGCTAAGAAATCCGTTCTGCCTGGATGACTCTATTCTTGAGAATTCTATAGAGTTTTGGATTTGTTCAATTTGATTTCTATTTTCTACTGCTTTTTATGTATAATTTCCATGCCTCTGTTGATTTAGCTTTTCACATCATTTCCTGATTTTGTTAATGCTTCTTGGAATTCATCCTTGAATTTATTTATGTCTTCATTGATCTTATCTAGCTGGTTATTGAGGTCCTCTCTTTTTTTTTTTTTTCTCTCCTTCAGGTCATTTAACTGTCTTTGGTGCCCTTCTTTGTTCTTTTCTATTAGGTCTAATCTAGCCAGAACAGCATTCATAGTATTATTGGCCCTTTGTTGATTGTCCGCAAGTTTTGCTATTTTCTTGGCCAGGGTTGCATTGCTTATGTCTTCATTTTGGGTTCTAATCCAATTATCTCTTCTATGTTTTGGTTAGAGATATCCATTGTTGTGCTGGGCAATTTTGTTGGATTTACTTGCATTTGATTTTCCGTGTTATATCTTGTGCTGTGGTCTGCACATCACAGTGAAAGAATCTTACTAAATTTAGGAGGAAGCTGCAGTTTACCCTTGACTTGGGTCTGGGTGTGGCAGTGAGTGGGATGGCTTTCACAGGTGGAGCTCTGCCGGGTTGGGAAAGCCTAGGTTGGGGCCGGGTGGGGCAAATGCTAGCCTGTTGGCCTGGATCAGCACATGGGAGGGTGATAGTTGGAGGGTCATGGTGCTGGCAGCGAGTAGGACCGGGTTCACAGGGAGCTCTGATGGGGTGGGAAAGCCTAGGTCATGGCTGGCAGAGGCGAATGCTAGCCTGCTGGCCTGGTTCCACTAAGGCTGCATTTGGTGCAGGAGGAAACTGCAGCTGGGAGTGCAGCTCAGAATGCTGGTTTAGGGGACTGGGGGATTGGTCAGCTACCCAAGAGGGTGGGAATCAGTAGATTCCCTACTTTGCTCCTCTGCACCCTCCAACTGGAGGTGTACTAGAATCTGCAGACCGAAAACAAAACAAAACAAAACACTTAACCCTAAATGTCTTGCCTTTCCTTCCTTGCAAGGTGATGCATGGTTAGGTGGAAGCCATCTTGGTTGTAAGTCGTCTTGAAAAGCCACAGTCAGAATCTTGAAACCATGCCTTGTAAATATTGGTCATCTGTATTGTTTGGGGAAAAGATAGTCTAAAGCAGAGGAAATTCAATTATATTATTTTAAGTGGGCTGATCACATAGTTGTAAGATTAACTTTAGGTCAAGTTACAAGTCAAGAATTTAGCAGATAAAGCATCTCAGAAAAGTTTTTGTGAGCTCCATAAGAAAGATTCTGACAGTTCTTTCCCATATTTCATTTTTATAGTTTATTCCTACAGTTCATTCTTTTTAAAAATATTTTATTTTTATTTATTTGAAAGAGTGATACAGAAATAGGCAGGGAGAGAGAGAGAGAGAAAATGGTCACGCCAGCACCTCCAGCCACTGCAAACCAACTCCATATACATGCGCCACCTTGTGCATCTGGCTTACATGGGTCCTGGAGAGTTGAACCAGGATCCTTTGGCTTTGCAGGCAGGCACCTTAACTGCTAAGCCATCTCTCCAACCCCTACAGTTCATTCTTATAGTTCATTCCTACAATGGTTATATTGTCTGCAAATTACTTGGACCTGCATCTACTAACAATCTATAATTTAACATGGAACAACACCATGTCTGAGTTTAACCAAGAGTTAATAGTGAATGGTTGTCAGTATAGTTCTTGCCTAGCATGCACAAGGCCCTGAATTTTCTTCTTAGCATGACACATAAAAATAAGTAAATAAAGTCATAAATAACAAGTTCTTCTAAATCATATTTGGCCCTATTACCTTTTTGATATCGATTTTTCATTTTTTCTAATTTTGGATAATTCAAACACACATCAGATAAAATGTGTGTAAAGTTCCTTATACAGCTGTAATGTACATGGTGGAAACCATTAGAAACATAAGATTTATTAATTTGTATGAAATATGATTATGAACATAAAACAATATGTGTTAAGCTGTGAGACAAAATTCTAATACAGACTTCAAGATTCCTATATCTTGGTGTGTATACTTTCTCTAATTCCTTTCCAAACTACTCTAATTTTGGCATAAAATGTGCTTCACTGAAGTATTATATCTTTGTGTATCAACATAAAAGTAGAAGTGAAACTGTCTAGAGAAATTAAGGGGACTAAAAGTAGTATGGGAAAGAAAGGAGAATATTGCAAGGTACAGATGGGAATATATTCGAAGTAAATTATATGCTTGTGGGAAAATGTCCTTACATGACCCAGCATAATAAATCAAAACCTGTTTTCCAAGATGTGATAATCATATGTAAGCTCCTAACTAGTTCCATTTTGGCAACTATTTCTGTATATATTGGTGCTCTATCAAAATGTATTTTTATCCAAAAATGACATTGGGTTAATAAGCATAGCAAAAATTATTATATATTATTTGGTGATTATTTTTGAATTGAGTATTAGAGATTTTTTCTCAAAATAACAAAATATAGTACATTATTAGAAATAGTGTTCATCTTTAGATTTAAATTGCCACTTTAGGGATAATGATTCACCACTCAGGGTCTGTCATTTTAGATTTCAATATCTAGTATGTAGAATAGAAGAATGTGAAAATGGATCAGATTGTAGAAGGTAGCATAAAAAAATTAAAAATAACCTGAGTTAATTTGCAAATTGTAATTATAAATGTCATTTGATCTATGTATTTTAAGCGTTAAAATTATCTTTTTTCATATTGCAATGGGAATGGCTGATTCTACTCATTATTACTCAAAATAATAAAGTAAGAAACATTACTGATATGTTGTATTAGCTTTTAGCAAATCTGATTATACAATATAACATATCATAATATATCATAGTTTGTTAGCATACAAAAGGTATTAATCAATAGGATTACTTTTATGTTGATTTTATAATGTCAAGAACATTTTCACAAAAATTGCCTGTAGATTTTTCCATCTATGGTACTTTTTTTTCAAAATATATAAGAAGTGACTTTATTCTGCTGTTACTCTTGATAACATCATCAAAACTTTTAGCTACTCATATTCTATAATTCTCATTTCAAAATAAGTAAAAATAACATAAAATTATTGATTGAATATGCAGAAATATACCCTTATTATGTTTTGTTCCTTAAATATTGGTTTGTTATAGTAAGTTTGAATTCCCTAGTCCCCATTATCATTGATTTTATTCTGTACACATTTATTTTCACCAAATGTAAACACTGAACAAGCTAAAATTAAAAAGAAAATCCCATGCAATTATTATAGAAGCAATGGAATATATAGTCCCTTTACTTGATCTTATTCAATCTTATTTTATTGATCTTATTTTATCACTTTGTGACAGGGACTGTCACTATAGAGCAGGCATTTTTGTTACATCCTGCATTCTGTTTACTGCCAGTGGTAGCAATGTCATTGCTGTTTAAAAGCTTGCTCATCTATGATCTCCAGTGTACCCTGCTTTATTTCTCTGTACAATTTCCTTATCCCATCTGCTCCTTATCCATGTTGATCCACTGTCATGGGGAAGAACTAATATGTTATTTACAAAGTGAAGAAATGGAATCCATCATAATGAAAGAGGAAGAAATCTTTCCAGGAATATATATATTTTTTTCTATCAGTACTCTACTGAGCCCATACTGAAATGTGACTTTATGGGTTTCTGGTAGAAATTTGCTTTCAAGTACTAATATCTTTCTTAACAGAGTATATCCTTTTGATGCTTGCTTGTAATGTAAAGCGCAAGTATAATTCTGCAACATGAAAAGAAATGTTGCCTTATTATCACTAAAGTAGCCCTTATGAAACCGTTTTTTTTTTTAAATCCTAACTCATGCTCCCTTCATCTCACTCATGCAATTTCTGATGACCTTTTGCTGACTAATTCTGGGTCCAGTTGACCCCTATTTCACATCTGAAAGAGAAAACAGTTTTGCCCTATGCATTGTAAACTACGTATTTTCAAACAAGTTTTCTTTAATGCAGTCAGAATGCACTTGTTGACCCAAAAGACAACATAGTGCTGAGAAGAAGGGAAGGAGGAGTGTCCAGCACTGAAACATCTCTGTCACACCCTCCAAGGCTCTGGGCCCACTGAGGAAGAGGGGGCGTAAAGAATGTAAGAGCCAAAGGAAGGGTAGGAATCCTTCCAATGCAACTGTCCAGACAGAAATTGGCCTTGATATCCACGACCTTGCAGTGCCTAGCAATACCTTTGCAAGACACTCATAAGAGAAGAAAAAGATGATGATATCAAATTAAAAGAGAGACTAATGGAGAGAGGGAGGGGAGATGACGGAGAATGGAGCTCTAAAGGGGAATGGGGGGAGGGGAGGGAAATTTCATGTGTTTTTTTTTTTTTGTATGTAAGTATAGAAGTTGTCAATAAAAAAAGAGGGCTGGAGAGATTGCTTAGTGGTTAAACGCTTGCCTGTGAAGCCTAAGCACCCCTGTTCAAGGCTTGATTCCCCAGGACCCATGTAAGCCAGATGCACAAGGGGGCGCACACATCTGGAGTTCGTTTGCAGTGGCTGAAGGCCCTGGCTTGCCCATTCTCTCTCTCTCTACCTGCCTATTTCTGTATCTCTCTCTCTCTCTGTGTCAAATAAATAAATAAATAAATAAATAAATAAATAAATAAATAAATAAAATTTAAAAAAGAAAAAGAAAAAATACCAGTCATTTAGATCATTTACTCAAAAATGAAGAAGATAGTGTAGAAGAAAGAACATAGTTAAGTCATTTTTTCTGCATTGCATTAGCTATATGACTTTTTACAGATTCATAAACATGCTCTCTTGTATATTCTCTTGTATATAACACAAAGTGTCTGTCACATATTAAAGTTTAAATAAAAACATTCACTTTGTGAACTCCTAGTCATTAAAAAAAAAATCACTGTCATTAGTTGAAAACGCTCTAAGCTTCATACTACTCAAACAACATTACTTACCAATCCTGTTCATTCTTTCTATGAGTCTTTGTGGAAAAAAAATCTGATTGTAAAAGAAACTATGAGCAAATGCATCAGAATAAAAATAAACTCCTGTTGAGGTTTTGTAAACGATATGAACAGTTTCTGGTGTCACTTTTTCCATAAATGTTCATGAGGATCTAGCTTTATTTAATGTTATTTATATATGGTTATGGGGGTAATATTGAAATACTATTAAATATTATATTAAATATCCTGATAATTAAAATTTCCTATATTAAATTATCAAATGACTTAAAATTAAAGTACCAAAAGTGGTGTCTTCAGATATCAGATATTTCAATATTTCAGTCACAGAAAGACATAAGAAAATGAAACATACTATTAATTATTTTGCATTGTGAACATTTCAAAATTTTGTGAAATGTTTAATTGATATTACTAAGATAGTACCATCTTAGGAAGAGATGTCCATATTATTTGTAAAATGTCAGTACAAACAGTTATTTGTGTACAGGTAAGTGGGGCATTCAAATATATTTTGTAGTCACAAGTGCAAAATCAAGCTAGGAATATTAAGGGATTGATGTACCTGGGAGATGATCTTGATCACTAATTGAACAATAATTGTCAACAGAGATTTTAATATGCCTGCCTCCTTAGCCCTTAGAACCTTAGGTGTTTCCTTTATGTTTTTTTTGGTTTTTCGAGGTAAGGTCTCACTCTGGCCCAGGCTGACCTGGAATTAACTATGTAGTCTCAGGGTGGCCTTGAACTCACGGCAATCCTCCTACCTCTGCCTCCCGAATGCTGGGATTAAAGGTGTGCACCACTATGCCCGGCTCCTTTATGTATTTTGCAAGCTCTTCAGCAGGCTCACCTTTGACTTCTTGTAGAAACCTTGAAAACAACTGCTTACGAGATTAGCTTTGTTATTGGCCCTACTTCCGTATGGTGACTTCTGAAATCACTTTAAAATGAAATATCTATGTTAACACCTTTTTCAATGATTGAAAAAGCAACTGCAATGAATTGAATGCTTATGCCCACTCCCCCAAGATTCATTTGTAAAATGAAGTAGACTCTGGGAGGTAATTAGACCATGACAGTCGAGTCTCTTCTAATGAAACTGAGAAGAGGCCCCCTAAGAGTCAATCATGCTGGCACATCTGATTTAAACTTTGAACTTCTATAACTGTAAGAAATGAATTTCTGCTATTTATAATCTACCTAATATATAGTATTTTGTTATAGCAAACATTAATTGACAAGGAACTGGAGATAAGACACTTGTGGAAACTTGCCATTTGAAAGCAATATAGACAAATGGGCTGGAAAGAGTAGTAATGTCTATTTATTCCTTCTCACATGGCCTCCCATGATACCACAAAAGGTATTAGCACATATAGGAGATAATGAATGGGTCCTCCTATGATATCATCCACATGGTGAGGAACAGGGATGTCTTATTGCTCTAGGCTGTAAGCAAAGAAATGGACTCTTGATATTTTCTTTGGGCTTCTGCCCATGCGTGCATGGGGTGCATGCATCTTCACACACACATGCTCACATATTCATACATAAACACTTGTGCATACACACACTACAGATATGCACATACAATAAAAATTAACAAAGAAAACTTACTAGACAAAATACTATGTTGTTCCTTCATTCCCAAGGTTCTACCTAGTCTGCCATCTTTCTTCTATGTTTTTAATATATTCCTATAACTTTGTTTCAAAATTTTGTGTTCTTTAGTTAGAGAAATAGAAAAAAGTGCAAGTACATCTTTTTAGAAATGTAAGCTGATTTTAATATTTGTTAAAATTAGCACAAAATAAAATAGATGCTTTCAGTTTTCTTTAGCATCCTTATCACAAATTTATTTTAAAAGTAAAAAGCAGCTCAAGGCTATTAAGTTCTTAATGGGAATCTGACTTTCATCATAATGTGAAAGCACCTTTGGGGTTTTCACATAATCTACTTCCATCCCTGAGTTTCCAAGGAAAATCTTAAGGTTTAGTCCTGAGGTTAGGCTTGAGGTGAGGCATGCTAAACTGATTAACTTTTTTAGATGCTGGCTTATAAAAGGTTCCCCAGCATTTTAGGCTAGGTCATGAGTCCTGACTAGCTGTGCCCCTGTTCTAGTTAATATATGTAATTATCTTAGAACACTAGACCCAAATAATTATACTTAATTTATTTCAATATCATTTCAAAATGTTACCATTAGTATTCTTAAAAAGAAAAACAGGGTTTCAGTGGGGAGTGGAGGCATATGCCTTTAATCCCAGCACTTGGGAGGCAGAAGTAGGAGGATCACCGTGAGTTTGAGGCCACCCTGAGAGTGAATTCCAGGTCAGCCTGGGGTAGGGTGAGACCCTACCTCAAAAAACTAAAAAAGAAACAAACAAAAAACACAGGTTTTCTTTAAACAGAAACTGACATCATTATCACTAGATAACCAAGGCTGGCATTGAACTTCTGATCCTCTTGCTTCCATTTCCCAAGTGCTAGGGTTAGAAGCATACACTACTAGGCTGGACTTAACTTTAGTGTTTCAAACAAATATTATGTTCTTTCTGACAAAATACTAACACATTACAGTAAAATAATGAATTACTTTCACTATTTGAAGAGTACAGTCAAGTGTCATGTTCATAATTCCATAAAATTGTACTAGTTTTGCCTCAATATTTATTTATGTTATTCAATAATTTTAATTCCTTTGCAATACATTCATTAACTGACATATGTAACTGAAAAATATCTTGTTGCTAACACAGATGATAGTTTATTGTTAATGCACTATTAATTCTTTTTTTAAAGTAACTTTGAAAAACTTCATCTGGACCTGGTGTGGTGGCACATGGCTATAATCCTATACTTAGGAGGTTGATTCAAGAATATTATTGTGAGTTTAAGGTAAGCTTGGGCTGCATAGTGAGTTTAAGGCCATTAAAGGCTACATAATAAGAACCTGAGTCATGAAGAAAAAGGAAAATAAAATCAACATACCCATAAAAAATAAGTTTAAAGAAATTAAATTCATTTTCTGTCTCTACCACTTCTAGTAGCATAATATATCTACTGTGTTCTACCTTGTTCAGCCAAAGTAAGGCTGAGGGTGGCACATGGCTTTTAACAACATTTTAAAAAATTTTGTTGTTGTTTATTTATTTATTTGAGAGAGACAGACAGAGAGAGAAAGAGGCAGATAGATAGAGAAGGGGCACACCAGGTCCTCCAGCCACTGCAAACGAACTCCAGATGCATCCACCCCCTTGTGCATCTGCCTTATGTGGGTCCTGGGAAATTGAGACTTGAACTGGGGTCCTTAGGCTTCACAGGCAAGGGCTTAACCATTAAGCAATCTTTCCAGGTCTTAACAACATATTTTTAACCAGAGATGTCACATGTTTAACAAAATATTGAAGCTATGATATGAGCGAAGACACTGCTTCAAAGAAAAATGGTATTAAAATAGCCTGTGATATAAAACTTAATCTTTGACAATGAGATTTTGCTTCATTTCAAAGATAATGAAATGCATGGCTGCAAAAGTATTCTGAAGTTTCCAAAGGCACAAAATTTGTGAATTCATTTACATTCCTGGAATTTGATTCTCTGTGTGATTTTGTAGCTGGAACAACTGCTCAAAGAGATTTCTGAAAAACTGTAGCAAAGGTAAATTAAAGGATTCAGCCAAAACCTTGATCTCCAAAAATTTCTCAAAGTTTAGAGTACTTCCCTGTCCATATATCTCTCCAGGATCATTCATCCCAGGCTTAAAAAAATGTTGTCTTATTTATGATTTGAGATGGAGCCAGTACCTTTCCTCTATGTCTACATATTAATGTTGTAAAGAATGATAGATTATTTGAAATACATATGCATATAAAATATGAAAATCTATAGATATATGGCATTGATTTTTCTAAATCTCAGGGGAAAATTGAATGTTTTATAAACCAAAGTTTGTTCATTAATGAATATTTAAAATTTTAAGTATAAGTGCTTTAAGTTACATAATGATTGCATTGAAAAATTATTTAAGTTACAGTGACAAGAGATATATGCACTGTGTTTATTGTTCATAACTCATGTGCTTAAGAATAGAGATTGATTTTTTACATGACCTATTGTTATTCAAACTGGGCATATAAGTTACCTCCTCATTGCAGGGAGAAAATATATGACAAATATCATTAAGGGAAGAAGTTTTGTTTTTTTTCTTCAGTTTACATTTCCAGGTTACAGTTCATCTTGGTGGGTATAGCATGGTGGCAAGAACTTGAAGCAGCATGAAAGACATATATATACTGAGGGGTGGAATGCAATGAATGCTGCTGTTGAGATAGTTCTTTCCTTTTTATATAGTTCAAGAACCCACTCACCTCAACTAACCTAATCAAGATAATCCTTCACAGATGAAGCTAGGTCCTGTCAAGTTGACAACGAATGTAAAACATTCCCTGGGGGTCATGAGAACTTATCACTTCCATGTGGAATTTTAAAATGAAAAGTTTTCATACTAAATTTGCACTGATCCAGAACAAAGTGTTTAAAAGTCATTGTCAAGCATGAACCTACTGGAACATGTTGTGTTCACTCAAAAAAAAAAAAAGAACCTTCATTATCTGGGACTAAGTTCACATACTTTGAAATGCATCAGTCCAAGCATATTGCTCTAATACAGCATTTGACAATTTTTGATACATAGCTTTATAAATTTTATCTAATAGCATGTTACAATAAGAAAATTAAGCTGAAAGTGTAATGAAAATTACTTCTATTAAATTAGTAATGACATCAAGATATACAATATGTCTAGCACCCTGGAAATCTCCCTTGTACATTCTAGTTAATATATCCTAGTAGTTTTGACTGCTTTTGAACTTGATAAAAAGAAATTATAGGTTACCTTCTTTTGTGTTGACATTCTGTTGCTAAATATAATTTATATGAGATTAATCTATGCATTTATGTATATCAGTAGGTAAAACTTAATGAGTTATTTCCTATTTGTAAATATACACTTTGTTTTTATTCATTTATCCATGGATTGGCATATGCCCTGTTCCCAGTTTGGGGGGCATTATGTACAAAGGTGCAAAGATCAGCTGTATCCTTGTATATTGACAAATATGTGCATGCATTCTTGTATGTATAGTCAAGATTGACATTACTGGGTCCTATGGTATTCCTGTTTTTAGCTTTTTTAGTTCCTATTAAACAGTTTTCCAAAGTAATTTTCTTAATTTACTTACTGTCAAAAATGTGAGAGTTCTAGTCTTCCACTTCTGCATAAACACTGGCCCTTGTCAGTCCTTTTAACTATTTTGGTATTGGTGATGTCTTATTGCACTTTGAGTTTGTGATCCTAATGATGAAGAATGCTAGAGACATTTATTTTATAACAAAGCTATCACAGTTGTATCCCAAAATATAACTGTTAGTGCAATGTGTTTAAGGGTTTAAGTTAATATTTATTAAGACATATTGAATGGCTTGTGTTTGGCACTGTGGTGTTTTGAATGGAAGTAAGCCTCATAATTGAACACCAGCTGTAGAGCCTTTGGGAGGAGAAACGTTGGAGGAGGTGTGTCACTGGGAGCTGGCTTTGAGGTGTATTATTCCAGATCCATTGGGGGTTCAAAGTTAGCTCACTCTTGCTGTTCCCTCTCTGCTGATACGTGATGATGAAAACCATTATCCTGCTCTTTCCATGCCTTCTCCACCAGAATAAAACTTCTATTCAAAACTGAGTTCCAGGTCAGCCTGGGAAATACCCTACCTCAAAAAATTGTATGCAGATATATATTTTTTATATTTCTCAGTACTGGATCATAGCTATATGTAAATAATACCCCAGGCATATAATGTGTTTATATAATGCAGCAAAGATTCAGACATGTGTTAATATAAATAGACTTGTATGTAAATAGGTCTTAGTGGTTCATTAATCCTTATAATTTGTTATGGGTACATAAATGAAAAAGACTCTCCACATTTATGAAGACAAAAGACACAGTTTTATGGATGCTTAAAAGTCTTTCACTATAGGAAGAACTCTGGCATGAAGATTGAAATGCGAGGTGTCTAAATCCTGATAGTAATTAAGTACATGAGGAGTTTGGCTATAAATACAGTTATCCCTACTTCACACAGATGTCTGAGACTTCCTGGAACTTCAACCATTTATCAATTGTCTACAAGTGTTACCAATAGTAGTTATTAATATAGAAATAAGTGAAGCTGTAATATGATTTTGTCTTAAAATAAAATACATTTGACTTCCAATGTAGCAACATAGTAATAATATATGTGCAGGCAAGTTTTGAGGTAAGATATCAGTTTGATCCCTAATTAAGTTACCTAATGACTTGATGAGTTTCCATTCCCCTTATTTAACATGGAAGCTACTAAAATACACTAATATAGTTTTTTGTACTTATAGACAATGTGCATTAAATACTTGCAAAATTAATATTTCCACAATAATAATATTAAAATTCCTTTTAATTAGACATTTGGAACTCATGAGAGTGATTTGTCTTTTTAGAGTTTTCAGAGTACAGAAAAAAGTAGTGGATATAGAAGTAGCCTAGACTGGGTGCTTGTGAAGTTATTTGTGCTTGATACATTTGTGAGGCTACCTTGTATATTTCTACCACTTATGTTCAAATTTCAGAACTCTTGAAATAATAAGCTCAAAATCAATTATTAGAAAATAGAATAATCTATAGATACCAGAGAAAAATGATGAAATGCAGTGTTTCTCAAAGAGTACTTCAAGACCAGAAGCAGCAGCAGCTATATAGACTCTGGGATAAAGTAGACATTCTCATGTTCCATCCAAGATTAATGTAATCAGAAAGCTTAAGAATGGAACATAAGGGCTAGAAAGATTGCTCAGTGCTTAAGGTGCTTGCCTGCAAAGCCTAACAACTCAGGTTTAATTCCCCAGTACCTGCCGGGGTTTTCTCCCTCCACCACCCGCAGGTAGAGCATAAGAGAGAGAGAACCGGACCAGCCGCTTCTCTTGAGGCTGAGCGAGAAGGTGGGTGTCGGCGACTCAAACCCCTTTCCACCCCTAAAACACCGGGGAGAAAAACCACATTGAGTCGCGGAGACTGTCTAAGGCGGGAATCTCTCCGTTTATTGTCAGGGGAGGTATTTATATATTTTGAGGAAGGGGGCGGGAAGAGGGGATGAGAGAAAGGTATAAGGGCCAATAGTATTTCATCACGTCAGCAGCAGCTGGGTGGAGGCAGTTTCAGCTTAGGTGCTGAGTCACTTCAAGGACACGTCACCAAACTCTACTCAGGCTCTGGAAGCTCGACTAGGCCTCACCAGGAGTAGGCCAAGACTGGCTGGGCTAACCACTCGGCTTCACACCGGGCAGGGCCCAACAAGTACCTACATGAAGCCAGATGTGCAAAGTGGCACAAGCATCTGGACTTTGCAGCAGAGGAGGCCCTAACATGCCCATTGTCTGTTTCTCTTCTATCTCTCTCTGCTTGCAAATAAACAAACAAAAGGAAACTTAAAATGAAAAATAAAAAAATGGAATTGGACCTAAGAGTACATACTTCAATATTCCAAATAATACACTACTGAAATATAAGAACATCTGATGTAATGAAAATGCTATTTGTGTAGAGTTAAGAAGCCTGAATTTGAACTCAGAATCAGTTGATGTTCACAGAATTAGTTTTCTCATATCCAAATGAAGTCTGGATCATATGATGTTCTGGATTATTTCTTGTTTATTCTGATGCTGCTATACACAACTTGAGTCAAGAAAAGTATTCCTTCAGCAACATCTCTCTAGAGCTTGGTAAATTATAAGATTTTGTTGCCTCAGACTGCTAACAAGCCAATTTTATTTACTTAATAAACTATTTGTGAAGAGCTGGAAAAAGTTCATCTTCATCTTCAAATATAGTTTAAAAAGCAAATATGTGACAAATAGAATGTACTTTAAGCTTCTCCATTAGAATAGACCAAGGTGAATGGATTTTAAGTCTACATGATTTGGGATAATTTATTTTGTTTTAAAATTCTGCATTATGTTTAATTCAGAATGGATAATTTTACTTTCTAATAGTTTATAAATATAAGAAAATAACCTAGATTCTGTATTCATTTATTTTATTTCATTTATTTTTGGTGTGTGTAATAATTGTGGTGGTGTATTCTTGTGTGTGTGTTTTATGTGTACACATAAAAGTCACATAAAGTACACATAAAGAAGTCACAGGAGAGCATTGGGTGTTCTCTTCCAATGTGTTTCTGCCTTATTTCTTTGAGACATAGTCTTTAACTGAAACATCTCATGTCCCTAGATTCTTAATTATAACTATTTAAATAATAGTTCTGTATGAATCTAAAAAAGTGATTTAAAGTACTTTTAAGCACCAAATTTTCTCAAACATTTTTGCAAATGTGTCATATTCCTTTGACTCAGACATATACTAATAAATATCAGTGGCATGAAATTTTGGCTACTGTGAGTTTACTTTAGGAGAGCACAGAGAAAATAAACTGGGAGGCAGACGTGAAGAATAATTTCTCTGAAGTCCTTCAGTCAATTGTCAGTACCTTACTGGAACAGAACATTTAAAAGTATTCACAAAGCACTAGAGAAAATGAGGTGTGTTGAATTTGGAAAGTTATAACAATAGGTGACATTCAGAAGCAGAAGAAAAAGTTGGCAGCTCATTTTCTTCTATATAATTGAATTATAATAGGGAATCTTAGCTTCTTTTGTTAGTACCCCATGTAACCCCACTGATGCTGGTAGTAACTTGGGGGGCTAGGAACCATGAAGGCAGCATTCAGAGTTGCTTCTTACTCTTTTTAGTTAACATTAAAGAACAGTACAATGAAAGACCAAAATTTTTTCTTGATTTAGGTCCTCAGGTTAAGGGATTGTGATAACCAAAGCTGAGAAAAAGGACAGATTTTCAGTAATGACTCACAGGAAAATCATTTTATCCTGTAATGGTCAATTATTTGTAGATTTAAAGTGACATTTGAGTAAAGGAGGTATTGAACATTAAGTAGCTGAAAAAAAAGTGTTTCTGTGATGCTCTACATAAGGGTATACACATATGGTAAATAAACTAGGGTTACTTCTTTATAAAAGTTTTGTTGAGAAAACTGGAGAGATGACTTGGCTATTAAGGTATTTGCTTGCAAAGTCTAAGGACCCAGGTTCATTTCCCCAGAACCCATGTAAGCCACATGCAGATAGTGTCACATGCATCTGGAGTTTGTTTGTAGTGGCTAAAGGCTCTGGTGGACTCGTTCTCTTCTCTCTAATAAATAAATAAATAAAAATAAAATATTTTTTAAAATCTTGATTTATGCATAATTAAAAACATATTTGTATGTACTTAAGGTTGACAAGATGTTTTCATACATGTAAACATTATATTATGAATGCCACAGTCAAACTAATTAACACATCCATTAACTCACAGATATTTGTAGATTTGTGCGTTGAGAACATATCAGATATACTCCCTAGAAAATTTCAAATGCAAAGCTGGGTGTGGTGGTGTACACCTTTAATTCCAATAATAGGGAGGCAAAGGTAGGAGCTGTGAGTTCAAGGCCAGCCTTAGACTACAGAGTGAGTTCCATGTCAGCCTGTGCTAGAGTGAGACCCTACATGGGGAAAAAAAAAAAGGAAAAGAAAAATTTCAAATGCTTAAAATATTATGAACTTCAGCACTCATAATATGTTAGGTTCCAGAAGTTACTCATCATGTACAATAAATATTGCATTTTAACCAAGATTTACCATTTTCACATCTGTTTCCATGCCTGTTAACAACTGTACTCTCTTTTTCAATGCCGTTTGGTTTTTTTAATTGTATAAATATGTAAGACTAGACAGAAATTGTCTTTCTGTATCTGGCTTATTTTACTTGAGTAATGTCTTCCAAGCTCGCCCATGCTGTAATAAAATGATAGAACTTCCATTTTTCTGAGGCAGAATAATTCACTAGTGTACATATAAACTGAATTGGTGTGCATTTATTTATTTATGAGGGAGAGAGAGCACGGACAAGGGCCTCTTGCCACTACAAAAAAAAAAAAAAAACCTCCAAATGCATGCACCACTTTGTGCATCTGGATTTACATGGGTTCTGGGGAATCAAACCAAGGCATTGCGGGCAAGCACCTTTACTGCTGAGCCATCTATCCAGCCCTATGTGTAGTCTTTCAAAGGTACATCCATACTGCTTCCACATTGGCTATGCCAATTCCAACCAAGTATGTGCAAAAGTTCCATTTTGTTTGCATCCCCCTTCTTGTTTTTATTTTCAAGGTTTTTTTTTTAATTGGCATATAGAAATTTATTCATTCTGTCACTTTCAAGTACAGTATTTTTTGTTGCTGTCCCCCACCCTATCACCTCTTTCCCTTAATAAAAGCTCTCCTGAATTACATGTATCCCTTTACCCTTCCCTCTCCACTCTTAGAGCTCATCTCTTTGTATTTACTTTTGGTTATGGTTCTGCGTTTATAGAATCAATTCACATTTTCCCCCTTATATACATCTTTATAGAAATTATATACTAAGACCTTAATATTAGAGAGAATGTGCAGTTTTGGTCTTTCTGAATTGGAGTCACTTCATTTACTATATCCATTATTCTATAATTTTCATAGTTTTATTTTATCCATACTCTGAATAGAATTTCATTGTGTATATGTACCACATTTTTTGTCCACTCATCTGTCAATGGGTATTTTGGCTGATACTGATTCTTAACTTTTGTAAATAAAGCAGTAATAAACATGGCTATGCAAGTATCTCTGTAGTAGAGTGTGGAGTCCTTAGGGTATATGCCCAGAAGTGGTATAGTTATGTCATATGATAACTCTATTTCTAACTTTTTGAGGTAAATCCATCCTGATTGTCAAATGGCCATATTAATTTCTACTCTCACCAACAGTGGGTGAGGATACTCTTTCCCTGTACCATGCACATTCTTGCCAGCATTTGTTGCCAGAACACTTGAAGATAGCCCTTCTGACAAGGGTAAGATGGTATCAAAAAGTTGTTTAGATTCACATTTCTTTGATGGCTAGGACATTGAACCTTTTAAAAGTACTTATTGGCCATTTGGGTCTCATCTTTTGTGAAGTGTCTTTTTAAAAAATATTTTATGTATTTATTTGATTGATTGAGTGAGAGAAAGAGAGAGGCAGAGACAGACAGAAATAGAGAATGGGCGTGGCAGGGCCTCCAGCCACTGCAATCGAACTCCAGACACATGGGCCATCTTGTACATCTGGCTTATATGGGTTCTGGGGAATCAAACCTGGATCCTTAGGCTTTGCACACAAGTGCCTTAACCACTAAGCAATTTCCTCAGTTTTTGATTTATTTTTGCATGTGGAATGAGGTAGGGATACAATTTCTGCCCTCTGTACTGGACATATTTACTTTTCTAACACTACTTAAAAATCCTTTCCCTATTTTGAAACTGAACATAAAATTACTGTAAATATGGAGATCCATTTCTGGGCTCTCTATTCTATTCTGTTCAATGTTCTGGTTTTTTTTTTTTTTTTTTTTTGGCCTGGTTTTATTCCAGTAACATGAAGCATTTTGAAATTTCTAGATTATTAAATTGTATATTTTAAAAGGAGACAGTATGAAACCTCCGGCTTTGATCATCTCACATAAAAGTTCTTAGATGATTTTGTAGTTTGATTCAAATTTTCAATCTTGTTTCTATTCTTGTGAAAAATTCCACAGGCATTGATAGGGGTAGAATTGATTCTTTGAGTCATTTGGTGGTCATATGGGCATTATAACAGTGTAAGTTCTTTCAATCCATACATGCACTTTCCTTTACTGTGCCTTATTAATTTTAGTTCCTCAATGTTTTATAATTCTCATCATACTGATCAGCTACTTCCTTGATAAGTTATTCATAACTAAATTATTTTAATTTGTGTTTATTTATATAGTATTATTTCCTTTATTTCCTTTTTCTACATTTTACTGTTAGCATACAGATTGCAACTGAATTTGATTTTATATCCTATAATTTATAGTGTAATTATTTTTTCTAATATTTTGTCATTGTTTTTGTTGTTGGAGTGTTTGTAGCTTTATATATGTAACACAATGTCTTTTCCAAATAGAGACACTTGTGCTCTCTTCATCAGCACAAATACCAAATACAGAGAATTTTGCTTATTTGGGATTTTGGTGCTTATTTTATTTTTCTTGAATAGTTATTCTGGATAGATTTTCTAGCACTGTTATGGTTTAGATCTAAAATGTGGTGTTTGGCCAGCAGCCTGGTATTTTGGCCAATGATAGTATCAGGAAGTATTTCAAGTGGAAGAAAGTTGGATCACTGGGTGTGTGCCCTTGAGGATGATATTGTGATATAGGCTTCTTCTTCCTCTATGTCTATGGTATTTTCCATTTAACAAGATGTGAACAGCTTGGACTGAGCATCTTGCCATGATATTTGACCTCATCACAGACTCAAAGCTATAGGGTCAAATAACCATGGTGTAAAACTCTGTGCCAAAATAATTTCCCTCCTTTTACATGTTTTTTATCTTGAGGATTTTGCCACACTAACAAATACCTAACACAATGACTTTGTTAAGGAGAAGCTGTAAAGAATTTATTGTCTTGTTCATCATCTTAGAAAAAGTTTTAATTTTTTCACTATTTAGTATGATATTACCCGCAGACATTTAACACATGCTCTTTACTATTGAAGTACTTTCTTTTTAAAACTAATTCATTGAGAGTTACATTTTATCATTAAGAAATATTGAATATTCCAAAATGCTTTTTCTCCATATATTGAGATGACCATATGATTTTGATTTTTCAGGAACCATATCATATTTATATGTTTGAGTATCTTAAATATTCTTTGCATCTTGGGAATAAACTACAATTGTCCACAGTGTTGGATCCTTTTAATGTGCTTTTGGATTCTTTTTAAAATTTTTATTACTTATCTGTGTGAACATGTGTATATGTGTTTGTATGTGTATAATGTGTGTGTATGGGCATGTGGGTGCCATGACACAAGTATGGGGTTCAGATGTATTTTCATCCCCTTCTGTAGCAATTACATTCTAATTGCTACAAAAATGCCCAATCAGCAGTAGCTGATGGGAGAAAAGAGTTTATTTCAGGCTTACAGTTTACAGGGAAAGTTTCATCATAGTGGAGAACGCTTGGCAACTGTCTTGCATCTTCATACATCAGCTATATAGGCAGAGAGTACAGCAAGAACAAACTCCCTCTGAATGCCCAGTGTGCTGGACAAATAAATAACAAGGCTCACCCCTAGTGACACACTTGCTGTAGCAAGGCTACACCAGCTGAGGACTAAGTAGGATGTTGAATAATAAACACTTGAAGCTATGGGACACATTTTACATTCAAACTATCATACCTTCCATCTTCTTTTAAGATAGGATCTCATTTTTGCTGCTGCGGCTGCCTGTAAGTTTCTGGATTTTCTTTTCTTTACTTCCCATTGCCTTAGGCAAAGTTAGGATTGCAGATGTGTGTGTCACTTCATACCTGACTTCATGGAGGCACTGATAATTGATTTCAGATTGGCAGTCATGCAAGCAATCTTTGTTAATTACTGAGACATCTCCCCAGTGCTTTAAATTCTTTTTGATAGTATTTTGTTGATTTTTTACATCTATGTTTGTCAAGGATGACAACCTCTAATTTGTTTTGTTTTGTTTTGTTTTATTGTTGCATGGCTTTGCTATAAGGATAGTGTTCTCACAAAATAAGTTTGGGAGTATCCTTTCCTTGTCAAATAGGTGTAAGCTTTAGAGAAAGATTTGTGCTAATTGTTCCATAAATGTTAGTAGAATACTCTCAAGAAAATATCTGATTTTCTGTTTCAGGATATTTTAGAATTTTCATTTGGTCTCCTTACTCATTCTTGGTGATACTGATCTGTTTAGATTTTCTTCATCATGTAGACTTTGCAGTTGAAGTTTTAATTGTCTCATTTGTTGAAGTGTAAACAGTCATAGTAGTTTCATAAGATTCTCTGTATTTCTTGGAATCTACAGTGGAATCTTGGAATCTACTGTGATATCTACTCTTTCATTTATAATTTTATATATGTGAGTCTTTATCCTTTTTCTTTGCTAGTACAATTAAATTTTTGTTAATCTTTTTTACTTTCTTATTTTGGGTTTATATAGTTATTATTTTTCTAGTATGTTGAAGTATGAAGCAAGGTTGCTTATATAAAATCTATGTAGATAATACATGAATCAAAAAACTTCTTTGAAGATTCCTTCTTGCACTAAATATTACTGAAAACTGGTATTAAAGAACCATTTGTTGATTATATGAGCAGTTTTACAAATTAGTTGACCCGGTACTTTCATGTTCACCTGCTATTCTACTTAGGTTAATCTTTTTTTATTAGTTATCTATATAATGTGTATATAGCCTTGATGGTACCATCATTAGCCTTCTCCCTGCCCTCCCCCCCTCAGAGATTTTGGGCCTTGCATTGTAGGGATAGCCATCAGTTATGGGGGTGAGGCAATGTTTCTGGCACTAGACAAGCTAACTATCTGAGGATTGACTCTCTTCCCAATTCCAGCCAGGTCACTCCATGTTCCGTCCCTTCAGCATATTGTGTCTTCAGCAGTCGGATCTAACCATTAACCTCTGGTGGATCATCAAGTACTCTGGCAAAAACCTGTCTTCTTTTGGGAAACCTTGTAGGTCTCACTGATCAACAGCTCATTGTGGATGTTAACCACATGCTGGTACTGGGAATTACAGGTCAGTGCCAATGGAGAAGAAAGAAGAAAAATATAGGTAGTATGAAAGAGAAAGAGAGAGCGAGCAGAGAAAGAAGAGGCACTGAGAGAGAGGAACAGGAGAAGGTTGAGGTTAGTCTTCTTCATACCCGTTCTGGGCCCCAGGGATTCAGGTGTTCTCTCCAAGCACCTGATGAAGGTTGAGCCTTTTAGTATGTCTTTCAGGATATAGAATTTTGTGGTACCATTGCCAATTGGGTCCAGGTTTTTGTCCACCCCCCACCCTTACCTTCCCTTCCTGCCCCACCATCCCTATTATCCAGTCCTAGAAATGTTTCTTAGGTGTGTCAGCATCTCAGGCAGATTCAGGTTAGGAGCCACAGATGAGTGAGACCATGTGACACTTATCTTTCTGTGATTGAGGAGTTGGCTGAGAATGATGTGTTCCAAGTTTGACCATTTTTCTTCAAATTGCATTGTGTCATTTTTCCTTAATGCTATGTAGAATTCCATTGTGTAAATATACCTCATCTTAGTTATCCATTCATATAATAATGGACATCTGGGTTGATTCCAGCTCTTAGCTATTATGAATTGAGCAGCTATAAACATGGTTGAGCAAATATCTCTGAACTGAAGCTTACAGCTTTTAGGGTAAATGCCCAGTAAGGGAATAACTGGGTCTCTTGGTACCTCTGTAGTCATCCTTTTTAGAATTATCCATATTGCTTTCCATAGTGGTTGTACCAGCTTACATTCCCACCAACAGTGAATGAGGGTTCCTATTTCTCCACAACCTCGCCAGCATTTGTTGTCATTAGATTTTTTAATGTTTGCTATCCTTACTGGGGTAAAATGGAATCTCATAGTTGTTTTAATTTGCATTTCCCTGATGATTAGGGATGTTGAACATTTTCTTAAGTGTGTGTTTGCCATTTGTATTTCTTCCTCTGAGAACTCCCTCTACAGTTCTCTGTCCCATTTTTTGAGTGGGTTGTTTGACTTTTTATTGCTTAAGTTTTTGAGTTCTTTGTAGATTTAAGAAATTAGGCCTCTGTCCTATGTGTATCTGGCAAAAATTTTCTCCCATTCTGTAGGTAATCTTCAGGCTCTGCTTATTGTATGCTTGTCTGTGAAAAAGCTTTTCAGCTTCATGAGATCCCAATGGTGGAGTGATTGTTTAATTTCCTGAGCTACTTGTTCTGGAAGTCTTTTCCCACTCCTATATCATGGAAAGTTCCTCCTTCTTTTTCTTCCAGTAGTAGCAGTGTTTCTGGTCTTATATTGAGGTCTTTGATCCCTTTGGACATGATTTTTGTACATGGCGAAATGTGTGGATCAAGTTTCATTTTCCTGAATATGGTTATCCAGTTTGTCCAGAACCATTTGTTGAAGATGCTGTATTTTTTTCCAGTGTACATTGTTAGGGCCTTTGTCAAATATCAAGTAGCTGTAGTTACTTGACCTAAAGTCTAGGTCCTTGATTCTGTTCCATTTGTCTATAATCCTGTTTTTATGCCAGTACCATGTTTTGTTTTTTTTTTTTTTTTTTTAACTATGGCTTTGTAGTATAGCTTAAGATCAGGTATGGTGATGCCTCCAGAGGTATTCCTTTTGCTGAAGCTATGTTTTGATATCTGAGGCCTTCTGCCATTCCATATGAATTTTGAAATCTTTTTCTATCTCTGTGAAGAAAGATGTTGGGATTTTTATTGGTATTGCATTAAATCTGTATATTACTTTTGGTAAGATTGCCGTTTTCACAATGTTAGTTCTCCATATCCAGGAGTATGGGAGGTCTTTCCATTTTCTCAAGTCCTCCTCAATTTCTTTCTTGAGTTCTTTTATGTTTTCATTGTAAAGGTCTTTCACCTCCTTGGTTATTCCAAGGTATTTTATTTTTTGATGCTATTGAAAATGGTTCTCTGATTGTTTCACAATTTGAGAAAGTTGGTTTCAGTTCTTCCATGAAGCTTTGATAGAATTCCACTGAGAAGCCATCTGGTCCTGGACTCTACTTTTTAGGTAGGGTTTTGATTACCTTTTCAATATCCATGGGTGTGATAGATTTGTTTAGGAGATTAATCTGCTCTGAGTTTAGCTTTGGTAGGTGGTATGTGTCCAGGAATTCATCCATTTCCACTATATTATCCAGTTTTGTAGAGTAGAGGTTTTTTAAATAAGTCCTGATGATTCTCCCAATTTCACTTATGTCTGTTATGATCTCTCCTTTTTTTCATTTTTAATTTTCTTGGTCTTTATTTTTTTTTGTTGTTGTTTGTTTGTTTTTGCCTAATAGAAGTTTGGTTATTGTGGTCTGCTTCTGGGTGGCACTTGAGATTGGTTATTTGATTCTTCTGTGTGGAGAATTCCCTGAAGTACTCTCTGTAGTTTTGGCTTTGTGTTCATATAGTTGTAAAGCTGAGTTTTATCATGGAAAGTTTTTCTTTCATCATCTATTATGAAGGATACTTTTGCTGGGTAGAGTAGTTTCAGTTGGACTCCATAAGTTCCTAGAGTTTTCAGTGTTCCATTCTAGGCCCTTATGGCTTTTAGGGTTTCCATTGAGAAGTTTGAAGTAATTCTGATGGAGTTTATTTTATATGTAATGTGTTGTTTCTCCCTAGCTTCTTTTAGGACTTTCTCTTTGTGATTGATGTTTAGAGTCTTAATGATAATGTGTCTTGGAGAGTTTTTCCTTTGGTCCAGTCTATTTGAAGTTCTGCTAGCTTCTTGTAACTTGATGGAAATTTCTTTTGAGAGAGTTGCAAAGTTTTATTTGATAATTTTGTTGAGTAAGTTTTTCATGGCTTTAGTCTGTGTTTCTTCTCCCTCTGGTGTCCCCATGATCCTAATTTTGGGACACATTTCCCTCATGTTCTGTTCACAGAAAATTTTGAACTTGTTGAAAATTTTGGACTCATGAACTGTTTCTTCTGTTTTGTCTTCCAGTTCTGAGTTTCTATACTCCACTTGGCTGACTCTATTCTTTAGAGCTTCAATAGAGTTTTGGTCTTGTTCAATTTGGTTCGTATTTACTACTTTTTTAATGTATAGTTTCCATCCCTCTGTCAAGTTCATTTTCTGATTTTTTTAGTGTTTCTTGGAGTTAATCCTTGCAGTTTTTTGTCTTCATTGAGCTTACCCAGATGGTTGTTGAGGTCCTCTTTTATTCTCCCTCCTTCAGATCACTTAATTTTCTCTGGAACCCTTCCTGGTTCTTTTTTATTAGGTCTACTCTAGTGAGGATACCATTCATACAATTATTGGCTCTTTGTTGAGTTTCTGCAAATTCTGCTCTTTGCTTGGCCAGGGTTGCATAGATTTTCTCTTCATTTTGAGGTTCTGATCCTATTGTCTCTTCTATGTTGTGATTAGAGAATCCATTGTGGGACTGGGCAATCTAGCTGGATATACTTGCACCTGCTTTTTCATGCTATTCCTTTTTTCACTGTGGTCTGCCCATCATAATGGTACAGAAAGCCTATGGTTTGGGAGGGTAGCCTGCTGGCCTGCGGGGCAGTGGTGAGTGTGAGGGCAATGGTCCCTGGAGTTCAGAAAGGCTGGGGGGGACACTGGCCTGCAGGCCTGGGTTCCTCTTTGGGGGTGGGACAGTAGAGTTGTGACTAGGAACATGATCATGGTCATGGGGTTCACAGGGCTCAGGAAGGCTTGGGTGGGAACCCTGGCCTGCTGCCCTGGGTCCCTGATTGGAGTTGGGAGGGGGAGTGATGACTGGAACCCCAGTTTCCCACATGGGGCTCAAGAAGGCGGGGACCCTGGCCTGCTGCCCTGGGTCCCTAATCAGAGGTGGGAGGGAGAGTGGTTATGGGAGGGGGAGTGATTATGGGAGGTGGAGTGGAGATTGGAACCATGATTGATCATTCAGGGCTCAGGAAGGCTAGGTCAGGAACCCTGGCCTGCTGCCCTGGGTCCCTGATTGGAGGTGGGAGGGGGGTGGTGACTGGGACCATGTTTGGCCCACATGGGGCTCAGGAAGGCTAGGGCAGGACCTGACCAATGAATCATGATTGCGTGTGGGGCTCAGGAAGGCTAGGGCACAATAGCCGAGTGGGACCATGATTGCATGGGGATTTCAGAAAGGCTACATCAAGACAGGCATACCTGTGAAGCTCTGTGTGATGGCAGGTAAGCCTGTGGCTAAGGTCCTAGCCAGCTAGCTTGTGTCCACTGGCCTGTGGTTAGTGCAGGAGGGACCTCCAGCTGGGACTCAGGCTAGGACGGCTACTTGAGGGGATTGGGGAACTGGTGGGCTGCCTGAGAGCATGGGAATCAGTGGATTCCCTATTTTGCTCATCCACACTCTCCCACTGGGAGTGGACTAGAGTCAGCAAACCCCTAAAAATCCCTTGAACCTGAAGGGTCTTGTCTTTACTTCCTCGTGAGGTTTAGGTTGGCAGACACCATCTTGACTGGCTACTTAGGCTATTTTTGAAATACTAAGTTTAAGAAAATGAACAGCTGACATTTCTCAATGTTCATGGGAGAAGCCATTGCCTTTTTCTGTACTCATTATATTCTCCTTCTTATTTCATATTTTTATAGCTCAACTTGGGTTTCCTTGTTCTCAATGGGCCACTTTATATTTTTAATATTTTTTACTTATTATCATATATTAATTTTATAAATGGATTTAATTTTGACTTTTTTATTTATGTATATTCTGTTCTTGATCATATTCATCTCCTACTACCCTCATGAAAACCACTTTCCTCCTTTCTGTTTACTTCCTTTTCCTTAGTAGTTCTTCTTCTATTCTTTTTTTTTTTTTTTTTTTTTTTTTTTGGTTTTTCAAGGTAGGGTCTCACTCTAGCTCAGGCTGACCTGGAATTCACTATGTAGTCTCAGGGTGGCCTCGAACTCACAGCGATCCTCCTACCTCTGTCTCCTGAGTTTTGGGATTAAAGGCATGCACCACCACGCCCGGCTACTTCCTCTTTTATTTTTACGATTCTTTCCCCCTAGATTCTATGAAAGATAACATGGAATACTTGTCTTTTCAAAAATTGTTTATTAATTTATTTGAGAGAGGGAGAGGCAGACACAAAGAAGTAGACAGAGAGAGTGTGCATGTGCGCCAGGACCTCCTGACAGTGAAAATGAACTCCAGATGAAGATATCACTTTGTACATCTGGCTTTATGTGGGTACTGGAGAATTGAATACAGGCCCTTGGGCTTTGAAAGCAAGGGCCTTTAACTGCTGATCCATCTCTCCAGCTCTAATACGTGTCTTTTTTGAGAATGACTTACTAACATAATGACCTAGAGTTTCCTGAAAACAATATGACTTTGTTCATCCACTTGGGGGCACCTATACTGCTTCTATAACTTGACTATTATGATTAGTGTCATGATAAACATGCATGTGAAGGTATCTCTAAGATACACTGAATTTGATTGTTTAAATATATGTCCATGATTAGTATTGCTATACCATATGGCAGTACCATTTTTAGTTTTTTTTTTTTTTTTATTTTTGGGAGGGGGTAAGAAGTTTCAAGTTAGGGTCTCACTCTAGCCCAAGCCTACCTCTGCCTCCTGAGTGTGTGACTAAAGGCGTGCACCACCATGCCCAGCAGTTTTAGATTTTTGTTTAAAAAAGAATCTTGATAATTAATGACTTCCATAGTGGCCACTCTGGTTTACACTCCTAACAGTGTATAATTATCCTCCACATCATTACTGTTTTTTTTTAATTCTCTAGTATTAATTGAGAATTTTTTTAATGTGCATATGCCTCCCTCCACATGACTCATTTCACAAATTCTTCTGGCAGAAAAGATATTTCTACCAGACCAGGAGGCTCATTTTATCATAGTTGACCAATTTTATAGTTGTCCTAGCATGTCCTCTGATGTTTTAAGCAAATAATAATAACCTTGGATGGAATCAGTACACCATTGTTTGACATATCTGACACTCTTCTGGCTTTTTGATATTTAAATTTCTCTCTTCTAAGATTTGCTAATGCCTAGGAATGCTTAGTTCCATAAGAATTTTCTATCATTTTAATACAAAGTCCTACATACTTTGGCATTGCTTTTCACCTACTTGGTTTATTGTTTTCTTTGATTAGGTTATTTCTTTTTAAGTCAAGTCATATAGCCCAGGCTTGCCTTGAAATACCTAGGTAGCTGAGGATGACCATGAATTCTTGATTCTACAGTCTTCACTTCAAAGTCCTGGTGTTACTGGCACGTGCCACCACACCTGCCTGGTTTATTTGAGAGAGGTTCTTACTATGTAATCCTGGTTGGTTTTGAACTTGCTATATAGCCAGGCTGACACTGAATTCAAAATTATTTTGTTTCAGCATCCAGTATAATATATCCAAATAACATTTCACAATTTTATACTCTTGTCTTTTTACCACAGTTGATGGACACAATCATTTGTACAATTTAATATTTTTCTAAACATTTCTATATTGACTATGTGTTATATATTAATTTCCTCTGAAATGAAACATTCCCTCCTGGAAGGAAAAGGGAGGAAAAGGAGGTAAACAAGACAGAAAGCTGAAACTTAGAAATCAACAAGACTCTTCCCCAAGATTACAAAGGCAGTACACAACTTTTGGGAAAGACTTGATCATCCAAGCTGCCTGCAAGTCCTGCAGTGAGTTCTAGTGATGTAGCTTCCATGAGTCATCACTTACACTGGGATTAGATTTTTGGTGATATAGCTACTGTTGAGTTGTCCATGCTTCTGTAAGTAACCCCTCACCCATACTTCTGTAAGTAACCCCGATAACAGCAATACTCCACCAAATTTGACTTTGGTATAATGATTACTTTGTCTATAATTAGTGCTATATCTGGGGATGAATAATGTCAGTTCATGTCACCTCAGGAAAAGTTGAATGCAACAAATGGTGCTTGAACAGGGACTGAAAGAAAGAAAGATCAGTTGGGGAGGATTGATTGCATGGACTTTGCAATGGGAGTTAGGGCATATAACTGAGGCTGACCACTGTGAAGGTGGAACATCTCCTGGGGAAATCCTGATATGGCTACTGTGGTAGTTTGAATATATGGCCCCCAATGTATTCAGTCTTTTATTAGTTTATAGTTTGAATCTGCATCCACATGGCTGGAGGCAATGTCACTGGGCAGATCTTAAGGTGTGGCGGTGGGTTTGAGATTTCAATCTAAAGATATGCAAAGTGTGCCTAGCTGGAGTTCCTGAGGTGTGCTATACTATGTGGCTTTTGGCTTGTGGCTTTTGCTTTCTGTGTTTGGTCCTGTGAAAGCAGGTCAGCTTTTTTTGCCATTATGAAACTTCCCCTGGATCTGTAAACTTCAATAAATATCTCTTCTTCCATAACTGTGCCTGGTCTGGAAGTTCATCTCAGTGAACCTGAAGCTGTCTGATACAGAAAGTGGTACCAGAAGTGGGCTGAGATGAATATAACCATGTGGGTTTTCATCTTTTGGAAACTTTGTTTTGGAGGAACCAGCATGGACTTGGTGTTTGCAACTGATGACACCTTTTGAAGTGGTAAGCCAAGTATTATGGGCTATTCTGATGAGAGTTTGAGAATGCTAAATACAGACAGCATTGAACTTTGAGTCTTGGCTTATGAGATTTATAAGGGGAAGGAAAGGCTGCAGAGGACTTTGTTGGAACTGGGCTACTGGAATAAGCGTTGACTGCGTCCTGCTGCCCAGGCCCAGACAGTTTGATCAAAGTTAAATTTGTAATGGACTGATATGTTTGGCTAAAGATATTGGACTGAGAGATTTAATATTTTAAGTTGGAAAACCTCAAGCAAGTTAAAATTACAGGCACTGAGACTGCTTTTAGGTTGCTGAAGCTGCTATTGTGAAACACATTAGCAATCTTAAGGAAGGTGGCCCAACTGCTTTACATTAAAACAATGGAGAAGATGCCTGAGGAAAGACTATGACAGAAATTCAAACTCTTGGGAAAGAGTTGACTGGAGAAGGAACCTGCTTTTCAAGGTTATGATTTATTTTGTCCCTGGATTAAGAATATGGCTGTGTCCTGCACACCTGGTATTAGTTTTGGAAGCATGAAAAAATGCATATAGTGGTCATGAGTTGCACACGGTTCTAGGAGCTGCTGCTGACATGCGGAATGAGGAAGGGCATGATGCCCTGATAGGCAGAAAGAGCCTTTGGAAGATGGACCGTGGTTTGTATGGAGACCTGAAGATGTTCTGGATATACCAGGACTGTACAAGGGCTACCATGGAGTGCAGTGTTGGCCTGGGATGAAAGTTTTCCCTGGCTACTCTACCCAGCTGGAGGGGTGGAATTGGAAAACCTGGAGACTGTCAATCTTGGGTTATATTGAACTTGAACTGCAGAAGTTTGATGACTGCTGATGGTGGTTAAGTTTGCATTGTTCTGTCTCTCCTTACTATGCCTTATACCAGTTGAAAATGTTTATTCTGTGCCTTTATATGTTGAAAGTATTTAACTTGTTTGATTTTACAGGACTAACTACCTTAAGTTGGTAAAGATTGTAGGGACCTTTGAAATTGGACTGAGTACAATTTACAATGTGTGATAGTTATAAATCTATTGGGGGCTGAAAGTCATAGTTTGAATAGATGGCCCCTGTGGTAGTTTGAATATATGTCCCCCAATATATTCAATGTTTTATTAGTTTATAGTTTGCATCTGCAATCACCTTGCTAGAGGCAATGTCACTGCGTGGTTCTTAAGCTGTGGTGGTGGGTTTGAGATTCTATTGTAAAGATATGCAAAGTGTGCCCAGTAGGAGTTCCTGAAGTGTGCTGTGGCTTTTGGGTTGTAGTTTTTGCTCTGTGTGCTGTGTGCCTGGTTGGATATTTTTTCTCTCTCTTGCCTGGTCCTGTGAGAGCAGGCCCCTTCTCCTGCCATTATGGAACTTCCCCTGGATCTGTAAGCTTCAATAAATAATATCCCTTCCTCCATAACTGTGCCTGGTCTGGAAGTTCATCTCAGTGAGCCTGAAGCTGTCTGCTACAGCCCCCAATGTATTCAGTGTTTTATTTACTTTAAAGTTTGCATCTGCATCCACATGGCTGGAGGCAATGTCACTGGGTGGATCATAAGGTGTGGCAGTGAGATTTCAATCTAAAGATATGCAAAGTGTGCCTAGCTGGAGTTCCTGAGGTATGCTATACTATGTGGCTTTTGGCTTGTGGCTTCGCTCTCTGTGTTTGGTCCTGTGAAAGCAGGCCATCTTCTTCTGCTATTATGGAACTTTCCATGGATCTATAAACTTCAGTAAATATCCCTTCCTTCATAACTGTGCCTGGTCTGGAAGTTCATCTCAGTGAACCTGAAGCTGTCTGTTACAGAAAGACTTGTGATGGTTAAGTTTGTGTCAACTTGATCTGTTTAGGAATCCACAGACATTCCTCATAAGTGTGTCTCTGAGGTTGCCTCTAGGAAGGATTAACTAAAGGAAGAATCCTTCCCCCAGGGTGAGCCCTTCCTCCAGAGTGGGCGGCCCCTCTTGGGAAGAGGGGGCTGGTTTATAAAAAGAAGCTCTGGAAAGAAAGGCATCCTCTCCTCCCACCTGGCTGCCAGTGGTGCTCACTGTTCTCTGCTTGGTTATTGCTGCTTTCCAGTGTGGACTGAAGAGCAGCGTCTCTCCAGGATGCGTTCAGGCCTTCAGTGCTGGACTGGAACTGCTGAGGCATCCAGCCTCGTGGACTGAGCAGCTACTGGGTTCCTTGACTCTTGGGCCTGCAACCTGCTATTGCTGGACTATTGTAAGCTAATCCAATAAATTCCCTTTTAATACAATTCATTCCATCTGTTCTGTTCCTCTAGAGAACCCTGACTAATACAGCTACCTTTAACTAAAGTTGTATATAATGGTGTGCCTTCTGGCTATAGTGGCAGCTGCATGTTCTCCAGCATGGGTGATGGTACATTCAACCAGGGTCATGTAGTCTTTGAGTGGAGTGTCAATGGTGGGAATTCGAAAGTTGCAGTATTCCTCTAAGTGGCATGAGGTGGTATTCCTGCCTGATGAGTGGGGTCGACCATGCAAGTATGAGAATGTTCTGAAAATGGTTGAAGGTCTGGAGCAAATACTGAGTCCTGAGTGTTGTGCATAAGGGAAAAGAGTGTCCACAAGCTGCTAAAGAGGTGGTATTGTGGTAGAAAAGAAGCTAAAATTTGATCTGGATCACTGAGTTACTAGAAGATGGAAAATCCCAAAGAAGGAAGTGTCCAGAAAGGGCACAAAGGGTCCATAAGAAGGAAAGACAGTTTAGGTTAAAACAAAGTAAAATTGTTAGGGTGGCCGGACTACAGAAATGATTGATATGCAAATTGCCACATATTGTTTGTTCATTTAGTCCTCCCCTTGGTGATGAAAACTATAAAATGCAAATAAAATCTCAGCTCTGGGCCAAAGCTGCTTTGGAGGGCTACCTCAAGCTTTTTGGCCCCCAGGTAATAAACCCCTCTATTTTTACTCCTACTGGCCTTGGAATGATCCTTCCAGAGAATTTGTACAACATCTCTGGACCTCCCCATGAGATTTTCCTTTTCCAGGACCCCAGTTGTTCAGAAGGACTGCTGTCCTGGGCCTCCCAGCCTGCTAAAGGTCCCTGGAACTGGGATGCGTGTGCCCCTGTCATGATTGCAGGGTCCCCTTCCAGGTGGTCCAAGGAGACTGAGAAGCTCTGGACCAGAGTTCCTGAGTGGAAGGAGATGAGGCTAAGTCAAATGTCCAGACCAGGTAAGAATTCCTTGGGGAAACTGGAAATTGAGATTGTGACTAGTCAGTCTGGAAGAGCCAGCACAGACTGATCCATGCAAGGGGAGGAATCCCCGAGTCTTGATACTGCTGTGAGGTGACTGCCCTCTTTCTGTCAGGTGTCAGGTTGACCAATGGTATTCAGTCTCAAGCTTGATCAGAGTTATGAATGGGATTAGATAATAAAAAATGTTTAAACTCTGAATGAATGAATGAGTGAGGAGAAGATGGCCATCTGGTGTCTGTATGAAAAATGCACTTGATATGAAGGTGTGTACAAGTATGCTTGTGGCTCAAAATCCCAAGAGTACAGAATGGCTTTGTCTTTGTGTCTGTTCTGCAGCATTAACACAGTGGGAAATTCATTGTGGGGAAGTCCTTCACAAAGCCCACTGTCCTAAACTGCATAGTCATAAATAAACCATACTTCAGAAGGGAATATTCAGGAGATTATAACACTAAGATGACACCAGAAAAAATAAAGGCCTTTGTAAATTAGGAAGGCCAACTTTTAACATTGAATGGCCCACATAGGAAACACTGAAAGTAACTAAGATAATAGACAGTGAAAAATGAAACATATCCCTACTCTTAAAAGTTACAAAAATGGAAATATCAGGGAGCTTCCTTGTAGCCCAGAGAGAAATCCAAAACTCTCCATGGGGGAAAAATACACAACTAGAGTCAGAAGAGAAGAGAAGTGAAGTTTCAAGGCCAGAGATCACCCCCACACAGCTGCCTCCTGACACACTCTCCAGTAATGAGGTACTGGCTGGCACAACTTAAAATTGGCAAAATCCAAGGCCACAGAAAAGAAGAGTAAAATGAGATAATGTTGTCTGGCCTACTGGGAAATTCCACCACTCTGGAGCCTGACACTGAGGAAGAAATTAAATGATAGGAAAGACAAACCAAGATAAAATTCTCACTGCAAGGTTCTACAAATGCTTTTGAGTTAAAAGAACATGTTGCAAGTCACTCATGACCTAAACCCAACCATATACCTACCAGAAGACGAGGGAAAGCCCCTCCACACTTGCAGAGAAGGGTTATACTGTCCTGCTGTGTTCTCCAAGGGCAAAAGGTAAATCAGGAACAGCTAAATTCTGGAGCCAGTCCCAGGCAAGTGCTAGAAACCTGGGGGAAATTCTTCTGTCTTGCTTTTACATGCTGCAGCTGGGACAGCTCTCCAAGGCAAGGACAAAATGGGGACTACACATGAGCAGGCCCCTGCAATTGCAATGTGTCACTTAATGCTTCCCTTGTAGGGCTTGACCTACGTGATGGCAAGATGGCCCTGGAATGGGAAGGGGAACCTGACACACAAGTCTCATTGGACAAGAAGACAAGGAACAAACCTCTCTGGGCTTATACCACCCCTAGGGAAATCCCAGATGGCTCTCCTTTCTTGGCTTCCTTGCCTTGCAGAGCCAGGGGGATCTACAGGCACAGGAAATCTCAGGGTCCTGGTCCCGACATGATGATGGGTGAGTCCCAAATTTCTGTGGACAAATGGAGACTTCTTATAAGACATGTGTAACTATTTTAAATTTTCTTTATCTCTCTATGCTTCTATGGAATTGCTATCAGACAATAGACCCAAGGTTTGTGTTTAGATTGAGAAGTACTTAATATTGAGTTTGTCAGAAAATTTCTAAAACTTCTAATAATGTTATAATCTGCTTTCATATTTTTAAAATACGTGTTTCAGAAAGCTGATAAAAAGATGTTCCAAAAATCAACAAATAATAAAATCTATGTGTATATTCTTAGTAAATAATGTAAGTCAAGTCTGGTCTACTCTTTTATAAAAGATTATTTCAAAGAGCCTTTTGAGGGCAAAAGAAAAAATAACATTTAAATGGTCATATTAAAAGGTCTTGTGATAAGGACAATAAAAGTTTTCCTGGTAATTATAATGAGATAAACTAGATAAAAGGATACACTGAAGGTGAAACTTTAAATGTTGGATACTAATGTTTGATGAAGATTGTTACAGAATATTGTAAGGTAAAAGCATGGAGATGAAGGTATGAGTAAACTTAAACAGAAGACATAAAGATGAAGTTGATCAACTAAGTTGTCAAGTGCTTAATCAGATTACAGACTACTTTAGATTAAGATGACTATTAGCCTAGAGTTTATATCAGACTAACAAAGTGTTGCCAAAGCTGGTTGCAAGATGTTATGATATTAAGGTTTTAAATTCAAAACTTTAACTTACTGATGTTCATCTGATCATAATAACAGTTATAAGGTTGTAAAAAACTGGCTTTAAAGTTCTCAACCAAGTTTACTATGTTCCTATATTTGTCAACCTTTTACTATTTAAAAAAAGTTATATCTTAAAACCAAACAAAACAAAAACACTGTAACTTAAGATGATTCCTGTCTTGTTCATGCTGTTTTACTGAGTGATCATCACTGAGATTATTGTCTAAGTCTTATAAAAGGTGATTTAGTCACTGTAAGTTTGTTCTTAGGGAAACTGAGGAAACTCTTCCTGTCCTAAGAAAGCCTATAATATACAAACAATATTAATATAGTTTGTCTAGGCTTCATATATTCTACCAGTGGTAAATATTGCCTTAATTTAAACTTAAAAATGATTAAAGGTAGTTGATGAAGAAATCACTTTATGTCTATCATAATCTCAGTCAAGGTTTTACTTAAGTAATTGTCTCATTTCTTATATCTTAAGTTCACTGATTATAGATACATTGATACTTATGACATGCTCCATGCTCTACAAAAATGATCTTAAATGCTGCTGTCCTGCTTCCAGTTTGGGAGTAATTGGTACTTAAATAGGTAGCCAAAGTTGTTTTCAAACACAGATGCCAAGTTTTTTACTGCCTTGTACTTTCCTTACATACAGTTTCTAGATCAAATCAATTGATTTAAAGTTGTGGATAAAATATGGTTTCCAGGGCTTCTAACATGTTCTGCCTATACTTTTAACTGACAGATAATTAAAAGATAAAATGTGTATGTTTATCATGTTCCAGATATAGCTCACACTGTCACCTGACATCTAAACTTAAATGCTAATCAGAATGATTTTAAACTATTGTGTCATTCTCTGAGCAGATCTGCTTTGCTAACCAGACATGTTCTGCACCCTTTTAATTAAATCTGTTTTGCTAATCAGATATGTACAGTGTCTCTGAGTAATTAATAATCATATGTAGAAGCCAAGGTCAATTGGAAACATCAGAGTTTAAAGGGTAACTAATATTTTGGTTCCTGCTCCCAGTTCAGAAGGCCACAGGAGACTATGGGACACTTGCTAACTTCTAGCCTGTGGTAAGGTGCCCATTTTCTTGATCAGGGAAGACATGGAGACCTAGAGATGGATTCCAAATCAATTTATTTGCAAAAGAAGAGTCACATTGGAGGAAAATCAGTCCTCCAGGGTTCTCAAAAAAAGGGAGGGCCACTTGGTCAGCACGACCTTGACTTATCCTAGCTGATGATAATGCTAAGAGTCATAGAACTCCTCACAGGTCCCTAAAAGTCTCTCCTACTATAATAGACAGCTTCAGGTTCACTGAGATTAATTTCCAGACCAGGCAAAGTTATGGAGGAAGGGATATTTATTGAAGCTTACAGATCCAGGGGAAGTTCCATAATGGCAGAAGAAGCTGTCCTGCTTTCACAGGACCAAACACAGAGAGAAAAGACCATGAGCCAAAAGCCACACAGCACAGCATGCCTCAGGAACTCTAGCTAGGCACACTTTGCATATCATTAGACTGAAAATTCAAACCCACACCCACACCTTAGGGCTGGACCCTAAAATCCACCCAGTGACACTGCCTCCAGCCAGGTTGCTGCAGATTCAAACTACAAACTAATAAAACACTGAATATACTGGGGGTCATATATTCAAACTATCACACCTACAGAGCCATAAATGACCTCTAAAACATAATATATAGTTAATTTTTACTGCCTACATGGTCTTAAACACCCAGTAAGAGAATATCACTACAAGATATTACAATATAAACCAAAATTCAGACAAATCTACTGCTTTTCCTGATGCTGGTTTAAAGTACTAAGCTATTAACTTATGCCTTCTGCCTCTGCCTGGCCCTGATTAGTCAGCCACTGTTTGCCTTTAAATCAAAGATCCTTAATTGTCCTCACTGATTATGTTTACCTGATAGTTATTGATTCATATTAGCTCAATCTCACCTTGATATGTCTTATTAAAAGGAGGTATATCACTAAGAACAGATATCAGACCCCAGCCCTATGATACATTTGGGACAAGTCTAGAGCCTTGCCCTAAGATATTAAAACAATTTAGAGTTCTAGCTGTTTGCATTTGCTAATGTTGGTGGTGCTGGTTGTTTGATGGTATCTCTTTGCTTAGATTTATAGAGGTAAGCCAGATTTTCCTGCCACTGATGATGCTTCCGTACAATTTGTAACACAAGGGGACCCACATTCCCTTGAGAAATTTGATCCACACCCATCATCCAAGTGATATAAACTCGGCTCACCAGAATCAAGAAGACAGTATCCTCAGACAATTATAACAGCTAACAGGTCACCAGGGATCCAGAGGGTCCCCTCAAAGCCAAGCTCTGGAGGACATCTGCCCCTGCCAAAAAGACTGTGTCCTGCTCCATGCATGACAGAAGCCTGAGGACTTCAACATGAGATGCCCAAAAATCAGATACATGGGTAGGATCCTAAATCCTTCCATTTGCTTGACAAATAAGCTCATTTGATAACCTCATGGAATACATAGAGAAATTTGGGTTCCAAGAGACTTTTATGTCTTTCATCCCTGAACATGTACAGTTCTCAACGATTGCCTCATATTACATCCTTTTCCTTACATTGGAATATCTGTTTCTTTTTGAGGAACATGGTACTATCTCCCCTTGCAACACTGCAGGAATGTCCTGTCCTCTCCTCTTCATAATAGGATTGACCAATCTTGTACAGAGAAGACCCTGCTGGCTCTCTGTCTTTTATTATAATAATTCTTTCATGTTGCCATACATATTTTCAAGGACAATAATCATGAGCCAGTTCCTGCTGTTGAAAATTAAATACAAGATTTAATGGTAACAGTGTCAGCATTTCCAATGACTACTGACACATGCTTGGCCCTCAAGGTCATGCTTATCCAAGACTCTGGGGGTCTTACAATTGATGTATCCCAGACCTTGGGCCTGCCTGCTATGTGGAATACATAGGGCCACTGGCTAGCTCCTTTAATAGAGCCTCTCATGATAATTATGGTGGGACTCATGTTAAAAATCCTATGTTCTAAATGCTCTGTCCAGGTTCATCCAATCTAGTATAGAAATAATTAAAATACAAGTGATACACCAGGTATACCAGCCATTACATACAAAATAATAAGGTGTTATGATGATAAAAAGTTTGAAATATGGTAGAAAAGAAGCTAAAAGATGAACTAATTCATTGAATTACTGTAAGAGTTAATTGTTGAGGTGCTAAAACATATCTTTGTCAACAGATGGAAAAATCCCAAAGAAGGAACTATCCAGAAAGGGCCCAAAGGATGTTAAAAAGGGAAGACAGTTTAGGCTAAAACAAAGTAAAATGGAGTTCATTGTTAGGGTGACCTGACTACAGAAATGATTGATATGCAAATTGCCACATCTTGTTTGTTCACTTACCCCTCCCCTTGGCTAAAATTATAAAATGAAAATAAAATCTCAGCTTGGGGCCAAAGCTTCTTTGGAGGGCTACCTCAAACTTTTTGGACCCTGGGTAATAAACTCCTCTGCTTTCACTCATAGTGGCAACGGAGTGATCTTTCCAGAGAATTTCTACAACAATATGGCCAAATTGGTTGTGTAAAGGAGAAATTACAAAGAGAGAGGGACATGCATTAGGAATTCCAGCTGCATTAGACTTTAATTTGGCTGGCAAACTGAATAAAAAGAAGATGAAATGGAGGTACTTCCTTACTTTGTCTTACAAGTGGAATGATGCAAAAAAAGAGAGTGCAAGTTTGATCTTTGCTAAAGAGCCCTTCTTGTAATCCAAAAACTTGGAACCTATGGAGGTAGTCCAATAATAAGGATGAAGAGAACTAGATAAATGTGAGAGAAAATACCCCTCAGGTTTAACCTTTAATAGATAGGAAAGAAAATTCAATGGGCTAGATAGAACTGTATTCACAGGATATTTAAACAGGAGGTTGAGTCAGCAGAGACCTCAGGACTGGTCTTTCGAGGCTTTTAAGGCTTTGCTTAGGTCTTTGGAGGGATGTGATATTTATAAGGTAGAGGATGAGAAAAGGAATGCCTAAAAGTTGTAAGATTTTAAAATAAAACTCTCAGTGCCAGTGGTGGATTACCTTACTAAGAGTTCTTGGCCAGGAAGTCTCCTGAGGCCCCCACAATAAAATAACTTATTGCCAATAGCAGTAAGGCCCTATTGCTAAGATGCTGCATGAATTTTTTTCCAGGACATGGAGAAACCAGGCTAGAATTAAACTGAATCAAGAAAGCATCATGTAGTCTGCTGTGGAAGAATTATCACTAGTACTCTTGTCTGCCATGGACCCTAAACTTACCAGTATCAACATGCCAGGCAGCTTGTTCCCACTAGTATAATACGGATATGGCTATTATGAGTCTAACCAACTGATTTCTGATTAGACTTATGGCTCATTCCATAGGAGCAAATTCACATCTGGTACTATAAACCAGGTCAAAAGTCCATGGTTATGTTGGTTATGGGTCCCAATGGAAAAGCACCTGCTGTTGTTTTATAGAATAGATATGATGCTCTTATAGAATAACATTGTTCCCAAAGCAGGAACTGGAGAACAGAGTGGAGAATCAGAAGATTTATTTATGTTAACACAGACTCAGGAAAATAATTTTCAAAGCTTCAGCTATAAACTATAGTCACTCATGACATTTATAGAAGGTTTAACATCATTTCTGACCCTTTATATCATTGTTGGGTTTAAAATTTTCTGTCTATGTGGCTAGTCCCATGATCAGGAAACTTTAGCAATAAGCAAGTTTACAGAAGTGGAAAGGTTGTTAGAAAAAGGGTATTTTTGTAACCAGTTATGTCTTAAGATAAGGTTATGCAAGTGGGATAAGTTTACAAGCAGCTCTATTATGAGAGAACACCATGGTTTGGCCTTATCTTCCTGCCTCATTCTTCCCCTTTGATGTCCCCCTTTAATTTAAACAGGGGAATCACCACTATCTATGCCATTTATGTTAAGCCATTGATAGTTCTAGAGGAGCATCTAGAACTGTAAAGCATGTAAGAGAGAGAAAACAAACTCATTTAGCAGGGACCAAACAGGAGTACTATGAAAATCATAAGGAGAGGGCCAGTAAATGGGAAGAGCCAGGATACCAACTGTAAATATTATTTTTAGAGTTTTATTTATTTTTATTTATTTATTTGAGAAAGAGAGAAAGAGGCAGAGAGGAAGAGACAGAGCATGAGAGAATGGGCATTCCAGGGCCTCAAGCCCCTGCAAATGAACTCCAGATGCATGTGCCACCTGTATATCTGGCTTACATGAGTCCTGGGGAATCAAACCTGGGTCCTTTGGCTTTGCAGGCTAGCACGTTTGACTGCTAACACATCTCTCCAGCCTGTTTTTAGAGTTTTAAGAATCAACAAGTTTTTGTCTCATCTTATAACTCATTCTTTTAGTTGTTGAGCCATGTCTGTAGCTATCCCTGACTGATTTACATAAAAACAGCATTTTTATTTAAGAGAGAGTTTTCCCTTTTAACCAGTTAGTATGTTAAGACTCTTATTTTGTACTTTCATCTTTTCCAGGGAGGCTATTTGGTCCTGTATGGCTAATAGTGAATTAGAGAACTTTCTTATGTCATTTGCTAGGACTTTGGACAACTGGTGATAGAGGCTGAATCAGGAATAGTTACCCCACCTTAGTGCATTGAACTGAGGAAAATTCAGGAAGTTGCTTTCGGGGAGTGCTATTTGAAGCCATCTTGGGCTTTTGTCCCTGTATAACAGTATATTTTTCCCTCCTGAGAAGAAACTTGAACTGTTGTTAGGAAAATGGGCTGATAATCATTCTTAACTTATTTAAGCTGAATAGTGTAGTAGACCAGGAAGCTAGAGCTCTCCAGGGAGGGAGGTTATCTAAAAGCCCAAGGTAGAGAGACTATTTCTTATGAAACACTCTGATGTCTCATTGCCATCTGTTTCTATGTCTTGTCTCTGGATCTTTTTCTTTTTACCCTGGAAAAACATTCATTAAAGAAAACACTTAAGAAAAACATCTATATTATCACAACAGTAGAAACAAGTCTTGTCCTGCTGGAAGGAGGCATAAGTAAATGTAAGAACATACCACTGTAAGCCTTAAGTATATGACTAAGAGAAGTGGATATCTATATTTATCATCACACAGGACAGCCTGATAGCCTGAATATTTGTTTATATTATACTATTCTATAGGTGTTAAGACCATGTAGGCAGACAAAATTAACAATGTATTTTATACTTGGAGACCTGTAATGGGTTTGTAGGAGCAACTCCTAGGGATTTAAGAGAAGTGCTGTTACTCTCAGCATTGTGTCATCTGCTGGGACAACTCAAGGCTATGCGGACCTTGTGGCTTCCTTTGGAAACATTTCTTTGTTGTGACTCTCCTCTTTCAGATTGTACCCTGACTTGGAGTCCAATTTGTGGGTCTCCATGTCTGCCCGAATCAAGAATACAGGTGGCTTACCAGAGTTGTAGGACATGCTACAAGTGTCCCTTCATCTTCTGTGACCTTTTTGACCTGGGAACAGGAGACAAGATATAGGTTGCCCTTTTAAGTCCAGTGTCTCTAATTGGTTTTGGCTTCTACATATGGTTATTAAGCACTCAGAAGAACAGTTATACCAGTGTTAAAGAACAGAATGAATATGTCTGGTTAGCTTAGTGTTGTTAAATAAAACAGATCTTGTTACAGAATGGTACAAAAGCTTAAAAAAACAATTTTGTTTAGCATTTAAGTTTAGTTGTCAGGTGACAATGTTAGCCATATCTAGAACATAGAAAGTAGGAATGTCTTATCTTTTTAAATCTCTGACAGTTACAAGTACAAATCTAAATCAATTGATTTCACCCAAAATTGACAGGAGATCACAATCAGGACAGCATAGAGGTTTGGCATCTGTTTTAGAAAAGATCTTTGGTTAGTCTGTATACTTGAGTGGATTCCAATTACCCAGGGAAGGCTGGAAGCAGAGCAGAAGATTTTTAGATCATTTCTCTCATGTGAAGATCATTTGAACATGAAGCTATATCCTGGAACAGGGAATGTGTTTCAAGAGTTAATTTACTCAAGATATCAGTACTGAGACAATTGTTTATCAATTTCATATGGCTTAAGAATAGAGCAAAACCTGGTCATTGTTGACCTAAAACAGTTTGATTTTAAAATACATTAGAAGCATTTTGATTCACATAAAGCACTTTTGTAAGTTAGCACCTTTAACTATTGAGTCATTTTAACCTACAAAAATGATATTTTTATGACTGTTAGAATATAGGAAGCTTAGGCAATTTGAATGGATGGCCCCCAAATAAAAAGCATTTTCTTATTTTTTTTTATTTATTTATTTATTTATTTATTTATTTATTTATTTAAGAGAGAGAGAGATGCAGATAGAGAATGGGCTTGCCAGGGCCTCCAGCCACTGCAAATGAACTTCAGATGCATGTGTCACCTTGTGCATCTAGCTTATGTGGGTCCTGTGGAATCAAACCTGGGTCCTTTGGCTTTGCAGGTCCAGCTCTAAGGTGTCTGGGGATGGATCTGGAATTTTGAGCTAAAGATAGGCAGATTGCTTGAGTTCTGCCTGAGTTCCTGAAGTGTGCTTGTGTGTGTACTAGTGGTGGTCTTTTCTCTTGGCATGAACCTGTGAAAGGGGTGCCAACTTCTTCTGCTATTATGGAACTTCCACTGGATGTATAAGCTTCAAATAAATGTCTTTCTCTTCCTCCATAACTGTCCCTGGTCTGGAAGTGAATCCCAGCACCACTGGTGCTGACTGCTACAGCAAGACATGCCAACATTATTTGTACATAGTAAGTTACAGTGTTATGACTTGTGGTTAATTCATTTTACTCAGGAATTAATGATTAACATAAAATTAAATTTAGAAGTTATCTTTGGACATGGGGAATTTCTTTAGTTCATTTACAAACAAAAGTCTTTATGACTCTAACTATTTTTTTAATACAAAACAAATTTTGTGGTGAGCATTTAACAGAATTGGCATGAACAAGGGTTTCAATGTTCAGAAACTTTAATCTTGAAAGACTTATTTTTCTCATTTTGCCTTTATGTCTATCAAAAATCTTTTATTTTAGTAAGGAATAAAGGAAATTCAGCAACTTGACAGAGATCTAGCAAAAGCAAGATAGAATATACTTTTATAATAAACTTGTGTTGTTTGTTTCCTCTTTTTTCTTGATTTAAATAAGGTCTTAGGAAACATATTAACTCAACTCATATCTGAGGCAAGGGAGTTTTTGACCCCAAACTCAAAGTCAGTTTGCAACATTTTTATACAGTATATGGTTATCTATTAATATAATTTATATTACCAAGAATGAGAAAAATGATGGAACAAAGAATTGAACATCTTATCATATTGACCCTTGTAATTGTGACTTTGAATGTAAAGACATTTGTTTTCCTGAAGAACTGGAAAAGGTAGCAAATTGTTAGTCTCTTAATTTGTAGATCCTTTTAGAAAGAAATTAAATCTAGAATATTTTTCTTTTGTATTTTTTAAAATTTTTAAAAAAATTATTTATTTATTTGCAACCATAGAGTGTGTGTGTGTGTGTGAGAGAGAGAGAGAGAGAGAGAGAGAGAAGAGAGGCAGACACAGAGAGAGAATGGGCATGCCAGGGCTTCTAGCCACTGCAAATTAACTCCAGATGCATGTGCCCCTTGTGCATCTGGCTTATGTGGGTCCTGGAGAATCGAACCCAGATCCTTTGGCTTCACAGGCAAATGCCTTAACCGCTAAACCATCTCTCCAGCCCATTCTTTTGTATTTTTTGATTTATATTTTAAAGTCTTCTCATTGTTTGATTTTTTTTGAAAAATAATAGAGGCAGGCAGTTTGCACTGGTGTGTTAAGCATAGGCTCATGATCAGGGTTGTAGGACAGGCATGGAGAAGCCAGAGCAGCTGTGCTCAAATTCCCTTGAGTGAATGTGGCCACCTGTCCATTTGTCTCTCATTGTCAGGTGCCATTAGTCAGGCTATAAACAAAGCAAACCTCGAAATAGTTAAAGCAGATCTCTCTGGAATTTCCGGGATTAGCATACTTATACACATGCAGGCTTAGTGGAAGAACCAGAAGCAATTTCAGTATGGACAAGGGACAAACTAGTATTGTTTGATTGTTCTTCATGGGCCAAGATAATTTGGTAAATGTTGTATCTATGAGCTACTAATGTGGAAGCACTACTGGAGTTACAGCAAATGCAATCATTTCCAGAAAGGGCAGCTGAAACAAAGAGGAAAATGAAGTCTTGATTTACAGTGTATCTTCTAGGTGCCTTACACTGAGTGAACCAACATGAAAGAAAGAGGACAGGAAAAGATAGAAAAGCAATTATCGGGACTATACTTATGATATGCTTACAACCATTTCATTGATAGTCTAATTACTTTATGTGAGCAACTGCTCATTCCATGCTTTAGCATTTACTCCACTATAAACTGTTTAATCTGGCATGTTTAATATAACACCTTGGTAATCACTCTAATTTGAATTATTGAATGCTCCCAAAAGTTTATGGCTTAAAGGTTTGTTACCTAGCATGGTGCTGTTGAGACTTGTGAAACACTGCTAGACCATTCTAGCTGATGTTGAGTGTACAACCTATAGTAATACTAGTCCTAGCTACTTGGAAGTTTGAGGCAGGAGGACAGATTGGGGACAGCCTGAGCTATATAACAATGAAATCTTGCAATAAAAATAAATGAAAGGAGGACACAAGAAGAAATAAAAACATATACAGAACCTTAAGGGAGTTTCTCAGGTAATGACAGGTGATGTGTCCTTGAAGATTACTGGCTGACTCTAGTCTCTACATTTTTCCTTCTAGTATCGATGAGGCGAGCCCTTTGCTCTGCCATGGGCTGCTACCGAATCAGAAGCCTAATACAGTGGAACCACTACTTGTGGGCAAGAACCTCTAGAACCATGGGCCAAAAATAAATCCTTAATCTCAGGTACTAGGTAACTATCTCAGGTATTTCTTATGGGGACAGAAAGGAGACTACTGGATACATGATGATACCTTTTATGTCATTTAATTATGCTCGAATCTTAGTCCATCATGAACATTTTCACAAGATGTTCTGATTTCCTACTGATAAAAATTAATAACATCTTTAATCTCCAGTACATGTAAGTACTCTCTTATTTTTAGATGTTAAAAGTCTCCACTGGATTAGGATAAAACAAAATTTTAAGGGCAATATAGATGCAATATGTGTGGTAAAGTTTCATCTTGAGGAGTACTTTTTTGTATTTATTAAGAAAACTTTTATGAAATTAGGAAGGATTCGTTACTATTCAGAACTTATTTGTTTTTCACATCCAATCCCTGAAAATAATCCCTATGTTTACAGGCAACTAAAGAACAGCACTCAGGAATAAAAGGAAAAACATTCTCAACAAAAGTTAATCACTCAAAGCAATCGTGCTTATGGAAAGAAACCATATACAATCAGCATGTGATAAATTTATATAAACTATAAAATCCATTCTCATTATATAATGACATGAAACATTTAATATTTAGATGAGGAGACATGAAGTAAGAAGGAGAAGAAATGATTTAAGGGGTATAAGTAAAGTTTAGGGGAGGATGACATGCATGCTTGTTAACTGTGGAAATATATTCACATACCAAAAACTTCAAAATTATCATTTAAATATGGCAGCTCATTAAACTCCAACTTATAGGAATAAAACTTTTAAGAGATAAGATATTTTCACATAAAAACATGAATTTTACATTTGTCTTGGAGAAACAATAAGCCACTCATTGGCTCAAGGATCAGCCATGCTCACATAATGCTCAAAGAAGATCCACAATGATGGATGTGTCTAAGCAAACACTGGCTGAGTAAGAAAAATTCCATCCAGGGCTACAGAATTTCCATTCCTTAACATGATGCTCCTGCCTCCATATGAAGTGTTACACAGATAGGCAAGAGCCCAAGCGGTGGATGGGCGGGGGGAGAAATTCAGAAAAGCCCAATATTCATGCCTGGAAGAGTGAACTCAGGAACTACTTATGTAAATCCTGTGAACATTTGAACTCCTTCCTTATATGCAACTATAGTCATAAGAAATACTCATATGTAAACCTTAACAGTAGAAACATAGTCTCCAAGTCTTGCTATAGTTCCCAACTCTTCCCTTGTTCAAACTTTCTCTAAGGATACTTTTTTTTTTTTTTTTAAACTTCATTTTAGAAGAACTGACTTTGAACCTAGGGCTTCACACATGCTAGAAAATTAATCTAACACTGAACTGTACTCCCAACGCCTAAACCTCTTTTTTTATTCAACTGCATTATTTTCTCTTTTGAAAGATATTTTCTCTAGCAAGATATCCTCAATGCTTTTTAATTTTTATTGTTTTATTTGAGAGGGAGAGAGAGAAAGAGAGAGAGAGCAAGAGAGAGAGAGAGAGAAAGAGAGAAAGAGGCAAAGAGAGAGGGAAAGAATGGGTGCATCAGGGCCTTCAGCTGCTGCAAACAAACTCCATATGTACACATGCTTGCCCTACCTTGTGCATCTGGCTTATGTGGATCCTGGGGAATCAAACCTGGGTCCTTTGGCTTTGCACGCAAGTGCTGTAACCGCTAAGCCATCTCCCCAGACCCTTGCTTCATTATTGATGAGGTGAGCTGTGCAATCTACAGTGTTTTGTCAAGATGCAATGCTACATTTAAAACAACTAGGACACTCAATCATAGGCAGGAACCTCCATTACCATGAGTCCCAAATAAACCTTTAATCTTTATTAGTTAATTATCTCAGGAATTTCTTATAGTGATGGAAAACAGACTAACACACTCTACAATGATAAAATTTACTGTTATATTCTATTCTCCTTGGTTCAGAAAACTTCAAATCTTTCCAAAGATTTCCTGATTTCTTTTAAAAATATTTTCATTAGCTCTACTGGAGCCAAAGTAGCAATGAGAGTACTTTAACATTTGGATTGTGTTATGTCTTTATGCATCTAATGAGTAAATCCTTTGCTGACCTTATATGCCATTGTATCTATTTTTAATCATATGATTGATGCAACATCTTTTTATTTTTTTAAAGATTTTATTTTACTTATTTAGTTATTTGAGACAGAGAGAGGGAAAGAGACAGAGGGAGAGTGAGAACAGGCATGCCAGGGCCTTCTAGCCACTGCAAACGAACTCCAGACACTTGCACCCCCTTGTACAGCATCTGGCTTACATGGGACCTGGAAAATAGAACTGGGGTCCTTAGGCTTTGCAGGCAAACATGTTAACCGCTAAGCTATCTCTCCATCCCTGATGCAACATCTTTTTAATCAAAAAGCAACATTAACAGGTGAGAAATTTGCCAACATTAACCCTCTATTTTAAAGTATCTGTGTGATTATAAACCTTTACCTTCTTAATATTTCTCACTGAGGAAAGCATTATCTCTTACATACAATTGTATGTAATTTTTTTTTATATCATGTATGAGTTGTACTTATCTTTCATTTTCAAAAATTTGTCCATTTCAATATATTTGTTCTTTTCAATCTGTAAATATATACAAATGCACAAAACTTATTTAAATAAGCTTAGACATTCAAATTTTACCCATATTAAGACACAAATAAATTTTCTTATTTCTTAGGTCTGGAAACATTAATTATGTATATATAAAAGCTGAACTACATATATAAACTATATTAATCCATATATATATATATATATATATATATATATATATATATAGTAAGTATTTTATATATATATATATATATATATATATATATATATATATATATATAATATCACTTATTATAGTTTTAAAAGGCTCTTTTCCTATGTGGTGGTTTGAATCAGGTGTCCTCCATATAAGCCAAAAAACCCTTTTTCCCCACAAGTTGTTCTTGGCCAGATGTTTTCTGCCAGCAATGTGAACCTGACTGCAAGGTCCAGTTTCTGAGTTCCAATCTTTCTAAGTAATAATCTTATATTCTGCTAAAAATAAACTTATATCAAACCATAAAAATGATTATATGATTAAAATTAAATATCTAGATAAAAAATGATGGTTTGAAGCCCAGGAATTGTCAAACTAAGAAGCTAATCCCAACAGACACAGAACCATTCATAAAGGAGGAAGTACTCTGATGTTTTAGTGATTGGCTTTTATATTTTACCTATATTTTGTTTACATGCAGCTATTTATAGTGATACTTTCATTTTACTGAAATAAACTGGGAAAGACTGAAAGATTATGTTTCATATTTTGTTTGTGATTATAGGTAGTGTGTCTGGGAAATCAGAATTACTAAAATGTTGAGCTCATGCATTTGAATACTTGACCTCAGAATATGAACTGCTAAGCCATCTCTGCAGCCCCAAAGAATGTTCTTAATGAAAAAAAAATCCATCACCATAAAGATATATTGCTTGTTAAATGACTATTAAACCATAGTTAAATTTGAACATTGGAGGTCAGTTTCCAAATGCTCCACAGCTATTTATACATTAAAGGTGGCTTTTTTGTTTGTTTTTAAATATATATCTTATTATTATTATTTTTTTAATTATTATTTTTTATTGACTTTTATACTTACATACAAAAAAAAACAAACCACCTGATATTTCCCTTCCCTCCCCCCATTCCACTTTAGAACTCAAGTATCCATCATATCCCCTCCCTCTCTCCATTAGTCTCTCTTTTAATTTGAGAAGGTATTGCTAGGCACTGCAAGGTCATGGATATCGAGGCCAGTTTCTGTCTGGGCAGTTGCATTGTAAGAGGGGCCCCTCTTCCCAATGGTCCCTGAGCCTTGTAGGGTGTGACAGAGGTGTTTCAGTGCTGGGCACTCGTCCATCCCTTCTTCTCAGCACTATGTTGCCTTTTGGGTGATCCCAGTGGTCATCACCATCTGAAAATAGAAGCTTCTCTAATCAGAATTGAGAGTAGCGTTAATATGTGAATATGAACATTAAGTGTAGTGCTTTCAGGGCAGCTTGGTGGGAATAATATATACCTTTAGTCAGATAAGAGCAGGCTTATACCCCTAAGGCTCATGACCTCACCTACCATAGAATTTTACTTAGGTTTTTCAGTACCAGGTATGTATTCCCTCCTGTAGAGAGGGCCTTCAGTCCAATTATGGAGCAGTTGGTTACCCCAAGAGTAGACATGCCACTATTGCACCCGTTCAGTCATTGGGCCTGTCTGGCCAAGCTTGAATATTCAGCTTCCACTGTTTTCACTGTTGATGGCTTCTGTCTCCCATACACTATTTTATTTATTTGAGAGAAAGAGGCAGAGAGAGAATGGGCGCTCCAGGGCATCTAGCCACTGCAAACTAACTCTAGATGCATGCACCCCTTCATGGGTGCTGGAGAATTGAACTGGGGTCCTTTGGCTTTGCAGACAAATGCCTTAACCGCTAAGCTATCTCTCCAGCCCAAGGTGGCTTTTTTTTGAGGCAAGCTCAACAGACTGGACTTTTTATTTATTTTTTTATTTTTAAATTTTTTAAAATTTTTTATTTTTTTGGAGAGAGACACAGAGATAGAGAGAGAGGGAGAGGGAGAGGAGAGGAAGACAGAGATGGACGCGCCAGCAGTGTCTCAGCTGCTGAGAACGAAATCCAGATTTGTGGGCCCCCTTGTGGTCAAGTGTGGTGTTGCGCCCTTGCGTCACTTTGCATCTGGCTAAACGTGGGACCTGGAGATTGGAACTGCGGAGATTGGAACCAGCGTTCTTAGGCTTAGGGGGCAGGCGCCTTAACCCCTAAGCCATCTCTCCATCCCAGACTGGACTTTTTTTATGTGAGAGAGTGGGGGTGGGGGAAGAATTGGCACACCAGGGCTTCCATCCACTGCAATCAAACTCCAGACATGTGTGCCACCTTTTGAACATGTGCAACCTTGCATGCTTGTGTCAAACATGAGTTCTTAGACTTCACAGGTAAATGTCTTAACTGCTAAGCGATCTCTCCAGCTCCTCAGTGGCTTTTAAAAATTCCAGATGGGAAGTAGCCTTAGAAGTCAAATGTGTCAGTCAACTAATCTCAAAAATTAATGTAGAGCTAGCTGAATTTCAGAGGTTGAAGCTGGAATTATAAATACTTTCTTGCAGTTTTGTAAAAGCAGCAAAGTTAAAAAGGAAAAATATATCTGGTGGACTCGAACCTGTATTAAAAATTGTGTTTCATATTATATAGCTTTTTCATATTCAAAGTCAGGCTAAATTTCTCCCACTGAGTGACTAAGTCTTATGCACAGTGTCTGGGCATTTTCACATGAATGGTCTTAATTGTGTCCCAGTTTGTGCATAATCTCTCTCATCATTGGCTGCTGCCCCATCTCTAGGAATAGCAGCTTCATTTACCTGATCAGCCAAGGTAGCATCAAAGCATTGTACTTGATACATCTCTCAAGTTCTGCCCCCAACTCCAGCCAACCATCAAATTGTCATGTTTTGCCTGACAAATGGCTCTGCCACCTGCCTGCTTCTCTCCAATTCCAAAGCCAGCACCCTCATTCCAGTCAGCAGCCCCAACTGCTTTGCAATTCCTTTTAAAGCATTCTTCAGGCTGTGGGACTGACTTAGTTAGTCAAGTGCTTACTGCACAAGCAAGAGGACCTGGGTTTGGATCCCTTGCACCCATGTAAAAGACAGACATAGTGATGCACACCTGTAACTAACACACTGGAGAGGTAAAGCTGAGAGCATCTCCTGCGTCTTCTGGCAAGCTTGTCTAGTTAAATTGGTGAGCTCTGGGTTCACTGAGAATCCCTATCTTAAAAAAAAAAAAAAAGATGGGGAGCAACTGAGAAAGATACCTGCTGTTGACCGGTTCCTTTCATCCACATGTGCATTCACATCTACACATACGTGAACATGTATACCCATATGCACATACAACACAAACACATAAAAAGGTCATTCTGTTTAAATGCACTTTTCTCTCTCTCTGTCTTTTTTAAAATTTTTTTGCTCTTCTATTATTCCTACTCAAACATTTAGCTGTTCCTCATTATCTTCCTACAAGTTGTATTTAATATGGTTCTGTTTATTTCTATACCTCATTTTTAGTTGTGCTTATTCCCCCTCTTGTGTGGAATTGCTCTTTTACCTCAGACTTTGATACATATAGAACACACTTGGCATATTCAGTAATTGATGTCCAATTATTTTCCAATTGGGTTTTTTTAAATTTAGTTATTTGAGAGTGACAGACAGAGAGAGAAAGAGGGGGAGAGAGAGAGAAAGAGAGAGACAATGGACACATCAGGGCCTCGAGCCACTGCAAACGAACTCCAGATGCATGTGACACTTTGTGCATCTGACTTATGTGGGTACCAGGGAATCGAGCCTCAAACCAGGGTCCTTAGGCTTCAAAGGCAAGTGCTTAAGCACTAAGCCATCTCTCCAGCCTCCATCTAATTGGGTTTTATAAAACTTCTGAAGATTCTCCCCTTTCTATTTCCTCAAAGTACCCATTAAAATCCAGTCTTTATCAGGGGATCTGGTGGTTTCCCTTCAGGCAGTGCTTTTCACAGTCTCTTCTTAGGTTTTTGTACCACTGGGCCCACCTTGCAGTCATAGAAAAGGCCTATCTTTTTATCATTATGTAATCTCTGCTTTGCTTTCCCCCACAGAACGAAGAGTGAGAAATACACAGTCTCAACTATATTTACATCTAATCAGGTGCAGTCTATTCTTGGAAAAGCTGAGTATTGCTCCTTTCATCTCATTAGAGTGGCATTTCTTAGTCTTTGCTACAATCATTTTATCAACTCACATACAGTTTTCATTTTATTCTACTTAATATGTGTTTGAGTATCCATGGGAAGGAGAAAGTTGATGTAATTGAGAGGACCAAATTAAATGGCTTGCACACATAACATATGAATATATCAAATTTGAGTGTTTTAATATATTTTTAAATTTTATATCATCTCTTGCTCCCTTAAAGTAACAAACAGGTTAATATACAAAAAATGTGTCTTGCTTCTTATATATGAAAAAATGTTATACCGATATTATAGCAGTTTTTTGGAATAATTCAATACAGAGACACAAGAGAGTATAGAAGTTAATAAGTACTCAGTAGATCTATTGGATAACAGATGAAAGTAAAATGATCCTGTAAGACTCCACATCTAAAGATATCACTTTCTATTTCAACATGTATGCTTTGTCAGAAATCAAACTAAATTTGACCAATTAATTTTAACTAAGGCATAAAATATGCAGAGATTTTAAAAATTCTGATTTTGAAAAGTTAAAATATTCTTCAAATTGTATGTTAAGAATTCACTTTCTGATGATACCATACATACATAATTTTAAAATTAAAAAAATAGGACATGAAGAGGCTTCTGGTCAAGATGGCAAACTTGTAACACCAGAACTCCAAGGGTGAAATCAGGCAAGAATTGTTTGGCTCCAACACTTGTAGGTACTAGTGGTGCTCCACTGGGTGTGTGTGGGGGGTGTCGGGTGCTCATTCTGGAATCTGCTGATTCCTGTGCTCTCAGGAACCCTGCTAGTCCTTCCCAGGATGGCACTCTCTCCTCTACCTAATTTGACCATCTGAGGTCAGGCAGGCAGAGCAATACCCTTACCTGCCTTTCCTTACATGTCCTGCAGTCAGGGAAAATGGAGCAGCACATACAGTACCATAGCCAGAGCCCAGAGCCCATGCTTCAGCTCCACTCTAGTGCCTAGTACCCAAACCCTACACAGCACACAGCACACTCTGAGCTGCCAGAATGCCCCTGCAAGTCTGCCAGAACCCTGCACCACCCCCACACAACTGTGGGTCACATGCACCACACACACCATGCACATTCACCCCTACAAGTTGTGCAGCCCCCATGTGCCATAGGTCACCTACACCCCACACCACCTTCACACAAGTGCCACTGTTAGTCTACCACACCCTGTGCCACTGCTCACACATTGTTCCCCTACACCCTGTTCTGCTCCCTCATGCTTGGTCACCCACATTCTGTGCAACCCACATGCACCCACAGTCAGTTGTGCAGCAGTACCCCACATCCTAGCCACCCCATGCATCAGTCCCCCCCTCAGTGCACATGCTGTATGCCCTTGCCAGTCCTACACACACCACCCACCCCTTGCCTGCCAGACTCAGCAGATAGTTCTGGCCTTGGTTGCCTCCTCTGATTGCTGGCTGTCTCCACACACCAACACCTCCACACCAGCCAACTCCAGACTGGGTCCTGCCTGGTATGTGGAGTCCAGTGGCACCCACCACCTCCCCACTAACCCACACCCTCCCCGTGATTACATGGGGCATCTCTTCTGTACCAGATAGGGAAAACAGGAATATCTGCCAACCACCAGCCATAGGGAACCAGTGAGTCCTCCATAACCTCCTCAGTTGAGTATAGTAGGAGAGCAGAGGCAAGTGCTACTACCTCTGAACTCCACAGGCAAGGCACACCAGTGATCTACTGAAAGTTTCCTGGCCTCCAACCACAGCTTTTGTATCAGCCACCACCCAAGAGCTGCTGCCACACTTGCATACTCCACAACCAGCACATCTGTGGATAAAATGCCATCCTACTCCAATCAGGCTCAAACCCAATATATAAAACTCACTGACGATCCTACAAGGGCAAATACTTGCTTATCCCTTAGTAAAATAAGAATTTTTCCCAGATCTGGGTAAACCTCCATGCACAAAAAAAAAAAAATAAATAAATAAAACCAACTGTATGACACAATGCAGGTTGGGCCCTAGCCAGGCTGCATGCTAGTATGTATGGCACAGTGCAGGTCAGGCCCTAGCCAGGCTGCCTGCTAGGAGGAACCAGGAAGTGGCTTCTGTGGATGTGGCATTCTGCACAGGCCTGACATGACAACAGCTACAGCCCCATGCCCGTGAGCAACCTGCTGCGAGATGATCTGCCTGGAGACAGGCTGTCATTATTCACAAGAAGGGAACCACCCCATACAACAATTGGCCAGCCAAACCCTTAAAAACCCCTACACTTCCTTGAATAAATGATTCTGCAGCAGCTCACCCTCTGCCTGCTTTCAACCAACTCCCAGTGTCTGTGTCTTGACTCTGTGCCTCTCACCCCTTGCCTGGCAGAGACCCTGAATCCCCTCCTGGGCTGGCCCTAGGAGGGACCCCAACGGCCAACAAAAGACAACAAACAGAGATCACCATCAATGTTGCCTAGTTCCACAAAGGAAGTCTCCAAAGAAAACACAGAGGATACAATAAAAATATAATCCCAAAATGAAATAAGCAATGCGACCCTGACCAAGTGAAATTCTGTATTGGAAGCAAAACATGAAAATGCCAACAATTGCATAAATGAAATGCAATGGAATCATCTTTTGCAGCACACAGCTTTCATCACTAGGATTAACTTAAATGAGAAAATCCAGAAAGACCTCAAAATAGAGATAAATAAGGAATAGAGAAATGGCTTAGTGGTTAAGGTGCTTCCCTGCAAAGCCTGAGGACCTAGGTTCGATTCTCCAGGACCCACATAAGCGAGATGCACATGGTGGCACATATATCTGGAGTTCATTGGCTTTAGCTGGAGGTCTAAGCATGCCCATTACCTTTCTCTTTCTCTATCTGTCCCTTTGTCACTCTATTTCATAAAAAAATTTAAAAATCAAAAATTATAAAGAGAGATAAAGGAATTGACTGTAAGTCAACAAATAGAGAATCTCAACAACAAGTTGATTAAGCTTAATGAAGACATGATTAAATGCAAGAATGAATTCCAAGACACATCAAGGAAATCAAACCACAATGTGAAACTGGAACTCAACAAAGGGATGAATACACAACAGAAATATGTAACAGAAAACAAAAATCAAATAGAGCTTGTAAAAACCTTCACTAACAGAGTTAAGTATGTGGAGGACAGAACCTCAGGTCTAGAAGGTAAGACAGAAGAAATTGATCTATAGTCAAAAACCTTTGAAAAGTTTGAATAATCATGCAACCAGAATATGAGGGATTGTGTGATACCCTAAAATGACCAAACATCCATATCATGTGTATAAGAGAAGGGGAAGAAATCCAGGCCAAAGGCCTAGTGAACATATTCAACAAAATTATTAAGGGAAATATTCCAACCTTCTCAAAAGAGAACCCCATCCAGATACAGGAAGGTCACAGAACACAAAACAGACTGGAACACAGAAGAAACTCTCCAAGCCACATCATAATCGAAACTCTAAACAACAAAAAAAGAGAGTGCTAAAAGCAGCAAGAGAGAAATGCCTCATTACATACAAAGGAAAGCCCATCAGTTACCACATATTTTTCAGTGCAATCCCTGAAAGCCAAAAGAGCTTGGAATAGAGCACTTCAGTGTCTAAAAAACTATGGGTTCCAACACCAGCTACTGTACCCTCATAATATATGGTGAAAGGAAAACCTTCCAAGATAAAAGCAGGCTCTTTGATTATATGAACACAAAGCCAAACCTACAAAAAAATTCTTCAGGGAATACTCCACACAGAACAGTCAAGAATTCAACCTCAAAAGCCTACAAGAAGAAGATCACAATAACCAAAACTAGAACTAGCTTGAAAATGTACAAAGCCCAAGAAAGCACCAAAACTCATACAGTCTCCAACATGGCAGTGATTAAATCAAACCTCACAGTGATAACCTTAAATATCTTAAAGATCTTAACTCATCCATCTATCAAAAGACACAAGCTAACAGGGTGGATCAGATAAATGGGCCCTTCCATATGCTGTCTTCAAGAAACACACCTCACCACTGAGGATAGATACCTCCTGTGGTGGTTTAATTCAGGTGTCCCCCATAAACTTAGGTGTTCTGAATGCTTGTCTCCCTAGCTGATGACAATTGGAAATTAAAGCCTCCTGGAGGTGGTGTATTGCTGGGGGGTTGGGCTTATGGGTGTTATATCCAGTTTCCCCATACCAGTGTTTGGCACACTCTCCTGTTCCTGTTGTCTACCTGATGTTGGCCATTAGGTGAGGTCCAGTCTGTGCTTATGCATTGTTTTCTCTGGCGTCATGGAGCTTCCCCTAAAGTCTGTAAGACAAAATACACTTTTTTCCCCACAAGCTAATTTCTGCCAGCAATGCAAACCTGACTGCAACAGTAATAGTTGGTACCAGATGTGGGGTGGTATTTCTGCTAGACACCTTGACTGAACTATTCTGGTCAGAGTTGAAAGACCTGAAAGCAGCAAGAACTATGAACTATGAGGTTTGGCTTATGAGTGTTAGAAAGATCTTTGCCTGGACTGGGCTACAAGCAATTTGTACGAGAGGTTACTGTTATGCCCCTGTCTGGAGAAGTTGTGCAGGGTTGCATTGTGTAGAAATGGACTGGTGTGTGCAGAGGGATATGGCACAGAATGAAATCTCTGGGCTGAAGCTTCTTTTCCTTCAGCTGCACTTATATCAGAAATCACAACCTTTGAGATTGGGCCAGCTGATGTTGACCAGGAGGTGATGTCCATTCTGTGCTCATGTCATCATTTGCCCTGCCATTGTGGGGCTTCATCTCAAGTCTCTAAGCAACAATAAACCTTTTTGTCTCACAAACTGCTCTTGATCAGGTGATTTCTGCCAGCAATGTGAACCTGACTGAATGAAACACCTCCTCAGGGTGGAAGGATGGAAAATGAATTTTCAAGCAAATGGAAGTGAAAAACAAGTGGATGTGGCAATATTAATATGTGGCAAAATAGACTTCCAACCAAAAGTAATCCAAAAGGACAAATAAGGCCACTTTTTATTCATTAAGGGAATAATCTAACACGAGGACATCATAATCCTAAATCTATACGCACCAAACACAGGTGCACCACATTTTATAAAACAAGACCTACTTGATGACAAATCAGAAATAAATCCCAATACCATCATGTTAGGGGACTTCAATACACTATTATCATATAAGGTGATAGATGGACAGATCATTCCAAGCAGAAAATCAACATGGAAATAATAAAGCTCAACACCACCATACATCAACTATGTCAACAAACATCTACACAGGACAAAGACAGATAGAGTCGTTTTACTGATTCCTAGGGTCAAAGATTACTTAGTCAATGTTGGAACCATGGCCTAATGATCTGGAAGGGCTGATGAATAAAAGTCAATTTAAACTTTTCCAGAAGGACTAACTGAAGCACATAAGAAATAATTAAATTTGGCTTGTGCTCACATTGGTTGAACATTCCAGAAAGCTAGAGGTGAGTCAATATCATTCTTCTTAAATAAGTACTTTGTAAGCAGACAGCCTCAGGTCTCTGGGATGAACTTCCAAATCAGGCACAGTTATGGAGGAAGGGATATTTATTGAAGATTACAGATCCAGGCCTGGAGAGATGGCTTAGTGGCTAAGTGCTTGCCTGTGAAGCCTAAGGAACCCAGTTCGATGCTTGATTCCCCAGGACCCTTGTAAACAGATGCACAAGGTAGTGCATGCATCTGGAGTTTGTTTGCAGTGGCTGGAGGCCCTGGCAAGCCCATTCTCTCTTTCTCTCTCTTTCTGCCTCTTTCTCTCTGTTTGTCTGTTGCTATCAAATAAATAAATAACAAATAAACAATTTTTTTTAAAGTTTACAGATCCAGGGGAAGTTCCATAATGGCAGAAGAAGCTGGCCTGTTTTCACCCGTCCAAGCAGAGAAAGAGAAGAAGCCACAAGCCAAAACTCAAAAGCCACACCACACTTCACTTAGGAATTCCAGGAAAAGCTCAGGCACTTTGCATATCTTTAGCCTTGAATTCCAAATCTACCTCCACATTTTAGGGCTAGAACCTAGGATCCACCAACAGTGACACCTCGTCTAGCCAGGTGGTTGGAGATCTAGACTGCAAACTTTAATAAAATTTTAAATATATTGGGGGATATCCATTCAAACTACCACAGTACTTATTTCAAGAACAGTAGTCATTGCCATGTATGTCAGCAACTGGTCAACATAATTTTTATTTTTACATTTTTAAAACATGATGTATACCAGATTTGTCTTGAAATCACCATGTATCTTAAACTTACAGCAATCTTCCTGGCTGAGCCACCAAAGGCTGGGGTTATATACTTGGCTCTATGGTCATCTGTACTTATTAGATACCATTTGAACTAATTCAACTGGTCCATTTAATGCCAAATTTCATCAGATGCTCTAGTTTGGCATTTGAATGCCCATGTCTTACAGGCTTGGTCTTGAATGTGGTACTATTTGGTGGTGCTCTTTAGGAAGGAGAGCCTAGCTAATGGACTGGCAAGCATTTGTAAATTTCAGATCCTCAGCAAAGTATGGCAAGGGGGTCAACTGAGCCCACAAGTTTAAGGCCAGGCTTGGCTAACATAGTGAGACCATGTCTTAAAAAATATTTCCTCAGGGCCAGAGAGAAGGCTTAGTGGTTAAGGAGCTTGCCTATGAACCTAAGGACCCATATTCAACTCTCCAGATCCTATGTAAGCCAGATGCACAATGCCCGGTCACACATGCCCACTAGATGGCACAAGTGTCTGGAGTTTGATTACACTGGCTGAGGCCCTGGCACCCCAATTCTTCCTCTCTCTCTCTCTCTCTCTAAAAAAAAAAATTCCTCAGAAATCATCAGATGGTTGGTGGTCTGCCTCAAAGGGTATTAGAGGATCCCAGTCTCCTCCTCCTCAAGTCATTTTTAATGAGGTGAGTTGTGCACTCAGCAGCTGTCTTCTGCTAGGATGCAGTGCTGCATTTAAGGCCTGAAATAACTGGGTCACTAAATCCTTAGGCAGAATCTTCATAAGCATGGCCCAAAATCAACCTTTAATCTTTATTAGTTAATTATCCCAGGTACTTTTTTTAATTTGAGAGAGACAGACACACAGAGAGAGATAATGGGAGTACCAGAGGCCTTTCAGCTGCTGTGAACAAACTGCAGACATGTGAGCCCCCTTATGTGCATGTGTGACATTGTGTGCTTGTGTCAATTTTGGGTCTGGCTAAATGTGGGACCTGGAGAATCGAACGGGCGTTCTTAGGCTTCACAGGCAGGTGCGTGCCTTAACCGTTAAGCCATCTCTCCAGACCTCAGGTATTTTTATAGTGATGGAAAATAGGCTAACACATCTAAAGTGGTCACCAAACTTCAAATCTTCCTCAATATTTTCAGATTTTTTAACTGCTGAGCCCTCTCCAGCCCTGTTTTCACAATTCTTAATGATACAAATTAGCAAAACTTTACAACTCCATTCCATGTAACTACTCTCTTCATTTAGATGTTGAAATTCTCCCTTGGCAAGATGGAAACAATATGAGTGGTGGGTTTCACCTTGAGGAGTGCCTTTGTTTTGCGAGACAATGTCTAGAAAGTCAGTAAAGATTCACTGCGTTTCAAGGCTGGTTTATTTTTCAAAACAACAGTGCTTACTTCAAGTGAGGCAAAAAAGTAAGGACATTTATACACATTTCTATCAAACTCCAGGTAAGAGAAGAAAGTAGGTTTGATGTGCAGATGAGGAATACAAACAAAGAAGGAGCAGAGTTATAAAAGTGTATAAAGTGTTCTTGGGGATTGGCAATATGCCCATTCTCCTAATTATGTCAATAGTAACACATGTGCATTCTTATGCCCAAAGGTTTCCAAAATTTTCATATTATACAATTAAATATGGACAGTTAACCAGATTACAAGTATATCAATAAAACCATTGAGAGATTAAATAGTTTCACATATAATTATGCATCTCACTTTTTACTTTTTTTGGGGGTATCACACTCACAATGGACCCTATGGCCTCACATATTATAGAAAAATGGTCAAACACTGAGCTATACTATCAACTCACCACCCTCTTTTACTCAATCTTAAGTGTATCTTTTATTTTTTTAAATAATTATATGTTTGTTTTCACAAACTAGAGAAGAGAGCAAGAGAGAGCGAGAGAGAGAGAGAGAAAGGGTGCACCAAGCTTCCTGCACTGCAAACTTACTCCAGACACATGGTCCTCTGTGTATCTGGCTTATGTGGGTACTAGGAAATTAAACCCAGGCTATCAGGCTTTGCCAGCAAATGCTTTTAACCACTGAGCCATCTCTCCAGCCCTTTTAACTTCTGTTGAGGTATGATCTTGCTCTAGCCTAGGCTGACCTTGAATTCACTATGTCGTGTCAGGCTGGCCTCAGTCTCACAGTTATCATCCTACCTCTGCCTCCTGAGTGCTGAGATGAAAAGCATGTGCCACCACAACTGGCTAGTTTTACTTTTTGAAAGAGGTGTTCTCTAAATAAGTTATCCTCAAACCTACTTTAACATTTCTAAGCAAAAACAAAACTTTTAACACAGGTATATTAAATAACCCCAAAATTTTAAAGGTAGAAAAAATATAACTTGCATTTTTATCATTAATAAATGTGAGTGTTAGAAAAGATGGCACGATCCCATCTACTAAAGTGTGAAATGTATTAATTGTGTTTCCTCCTTATGCTGCATAAAGTCTTATTTGCCAATCAGTTTTTAGCTTTTAGAGACAGTAACTTGTATGTTTATTTGGGAGAAAGCGACTTTCAGTAAACCCTGCTGTGAAATATTATCCCATGAGTCAAAAGGAATTGTCATACCATCATTTCCTTGGGCCTCACAGAAGACCCTTACATGCAGACCACAAGCCCGGTCCCACAAATAACTGTATCTGTTTCAAACAAGGTTTAGCTGCCTTGCAAAATATGCCACATCAAGCCATGCGTGGTGGCGCACGCCTTTAATCCCAGCACTCGGGAGGCAGAGGTAGGAGGATTGCAGAGAGTTTGAGGCCACCCTGAGACTACATAGTGAATTCCAGGTCAGCCTGGACCAGAGTGAAACCCTACCTCGAAAAAAAAAAAAAAAAAAAAAAAAAAAAAAAAAAGCCACATCACACTGAGAACTGTTCTCTATGTTCTAAGACACCATGTTTTGGGTTCCCACAAAAGGAGCCCCTCCCTTCCTGCTGGCAAAGCCCAATTCTTTCTGCAATCAACCCTACAGTGACAAAAAGAGTAACAACTTAAACGTTAATATGCAAGCAAGAGAACAAGTCCTTCACATTTCCGTGTAGAGCAGGAAAATTCCAAGGCAGGTTGGTTGGAAGGCCAGAAACAAACAAACAAAAAACCAAAAAACCCTATCTTGACTATCACAGAGAATCAACAGTAAATGAAGATGGAAAGCATTTGAAAACTTTCTGGAGATTCCACTTCAGGCATTCCTAGCAAGAACTGAGGCATGTCCATAGAAAAGTCACCAGAGAAGGGATGAGCAGCCTCCAGTAGATTTATATCACTTGTACTTTCCTTCCAGGACTAGGCAAAAAATAGCAGGATTCTACCTCCTGGAGTAAAATGTGATGAATGGCAACTGTTGTGGGCCATTGGCTGCTTCTAGAACTGGAATCATTTGTACAATAGGAAGTAGCAAGGAAGTAACTCAGAGAGGGACATGGGTAAACTTGAAGTCTGAGAGTGTCCCACATTCCTGGCACTTGTACATCTTCTCCCCAGCACAGATGCCCAAACACACAAAATTCAACTTTTTCTTACTGGCTCTCTAATAATTATTCAGTCAGTCATGTATTGTTACCCAAGGAGAGTGTGCATGCTATGCACACTTAAGCTCTCCTTCCAGTAAGATGCATCAAACTGCTCTATTGATGGCATAATTATCTAGTGTGATCACAATCCCTCACGAGGTAAACAAAGTGGGAGCCTGTGCTGCCAAATTGCTCCCGTTTGCTAGTCTCATCTAGTCTCATTCCATTATGACCTCCCTGGTGCATGAGACCGGAGTCTCCATGGAAGGATTTTCTCTATTCACTCGTGTTGCTCTAGTATGACCTTTCTTGTGGTGGGCAAGGTCATACTTGGAGATAAAGGTTTTCCCACATTCAGTGCACACATAAGGCCTTTCTCCACTGTGAACTCTCTTGTGTATTACAAGGTAAGACTGGGAAGATAATAATCTTCCACATTCATCACACCTACAAGCATTATCTCCAAGATGACATTTGTTGTGTGCAGTGAGCACAGTTTTACGGGAGAAACTTGTTCCACAGTCAGTGCACATATAAGGCCTTTCTCCAGTGTGAAACTTCTTGTGCTGAAGCAGTGCGTTTTCAGAGTAGAAAGTTTTCCCACACTGCCTACAGTTTAGTTCGTAGTGCACTCTCCTATGCTGAAGGAATCTATCTTTATTCACGGAAACAATCCCACAGTGCTCACACTTGAAAGTCTGTGAGCAGTCAGAGGCCTTCCTACCCTCATTGTTATGAGTGCCCTGGTGAGGGACGAGTGCACTGCCAGTGAGGGCCTGGTCTGGCCCTTGAAAAGTGGGGCTCGTCACTAATGGGGTTTCTGTATCACCATGAGGCAAAACGAAGGACAATTCTCGGGCATGTAACTCACATGTATCTCGCCTCCTCTCGCTGATGGGCATTCTCTGCTGCACTGCCAGGGGCAAACATTCTTTCACGACTGACTCATACACGGCAGAGAGGTGGCTCTCTGGAGCTCGAGACTGGGCTGGAGGACTGGGTGCTCTTACAGAAGCCCTGAGCTCCGAAGGGACACTCTCACTGCTCTCTGCATAGGATGGGCTGGGGACGGGCTGAATCCCCATCATTCTCACTTGGGCTGTGGTGGTGTCGAACCAGAAACACCCCAGGTATTCTCCCACTGGCTCCATCCCGGACAGTAAGGAGGCTCTGGAGAGGGGGATTCCCAGAGCGAGGACGTCTGCATAGGTGGACAACATCACTTCACAGTACAGGAGCTTCTGATCCTCGCTCATCATGCCCCACTCCTCAGGGGAGAAGCACAGGAGCAGGTCCTCAAAAGTGAGAGGGCTCCAGAGCTGGTCCTCGGGAGCTTCAACCTCAGTGGGCCCCGTGGCATGGTCACTGCATCCAGGGTTGGTGGACATGGCGTCCTCCCTTTCTTGTGGTAGGGTCTAAGGTCCTCAATGTTTCCGCGAGCGGGGGTCTGAAAAACACAGGGCACAGGGTTAGGGACTCGGTCCCTCACACTCAGCCTCAAGGACACACATTCTGCAGGGGGGATTCGCACCTCTCACTCAAGGGGACCTACCTCAAAGCCAGGTCCAGGGAAGAGAAGCGGCCTTTCCCGGAGAAGTCCCAAGTCCAGCTGAAGAAATGTGCATGGACACGCAAGAGGAAAACCGCCCTACCCCCGCTTCCAGGACCCCGAGAAGCCTCGCCCACACCGAAGTCCTAATGTGTCACTTCCGGAATTCCCTCCCCCAAAGCCTTGCATCCCCCACAATAGCCCGCTTACTTTAAGATGAAGGGCGTCCTGGGCTGGGCTAGAGAAAGATGTTGAGGGTAAAGCTGAGGATTTTCAAGGTCACTTCATCCTGTCCAAACATCCCCATTCTGAAATCTCATTGTGCTGCTTTCAATCACACCTGATTATATGGGATAATACTGTGAACTACTCTAAAAATATTTTGGGTTTATACAGTAGTTTTTGTAAAATAGAACTTAAACTGTCAGGCTTTGAAAACAAGTGCTTAATTGGTTGTTTTCGTAGCTTTTGACACCCTTCATTGCATCCTTGATTTTTGTCCTGACTTATTTTAATGATGTGTTGATTATAATATGCTCATATTCAACTCATTTTTTGTTCAACAAAATTTTTTACTTTTTAGTTCTTTTCTCTTTTCGAGGGCAGAGTAATTTCTGAACTTATAATTGAGGAAAAAGCACAAATTTAAAGGTTGCATTTTTCTTTTAATTCATTTCTAGATTTTTTTCCTTCTTGATTTCAACAACCCATTCATTGTTCAATAGTGTTGTTTAATGTCCATTTGATATATTTCCTGTTGTTTCTCTTATTGATTTTTAGATTTATTTTATTCTGCTCAAATAGAATTTCAGGAGTTACGTCAATTTTCCTAAGACTTGCTTTGTTTCCTAATATATGATTTATTTTAGAAACAGTTCCATGAGCTGATGAAAAGAATGTGTATTCTGTAGAATTTGGAATGATGGTTCAGTAGATGTCTGATATGTCCCATTGATCTATGGTGTCATTTAGATCTATTGTTTCTCTAGCTCCTGTTTAGATGATCTGTTTATTGATTATACCCACAGTTAGTGTGTTACCATTTATGTCTGACTTAATATCTAGTAGATTTTGCTTCATAAAATTTGGTGTGCCCATGTTTGGTGTATATATGTTTAGGATTATAATATCTTTTGTTGAAGAAGAGCAAGCAGAGTTCCTGTCACTTGAATGAGACACCTCTATCACACCCACCAGGGTCCAGTAAATATTACCAAGTGATGCTTGCACTGCTAGCTTGAGAGCCTTGTACATGGAGATGGCAGTAGATACTGAGCAATGTCAAATCTCATCAATGAAGAAGATAAGAGGCTTCTAAGAGTTCAACAGTGATAATGAGTTCTAACATGCCTTCCAAGGCTCAGGGAACTTTATGGAAAAAAAAGGGTGGAAAGAATGTAAGGGCCATAAGGTAAGAAAGGCATACTGAGGCATTGTCCTCCCCTCCCGAACCAAGTGGTGCATTTCTGACACTATGGACATTACTAATACCCTCACTGAGGAGGATCCTCAGTGGAACGGGGGTGGGGGAGAGGGGCATAAAAGGATAACTTAATGGGAATATAACTAACTTGTAGTATGTTCATATATTAAAGTTCCCAATAAAATTATTTAAAAGTTCAACATTTACCTCTGTTTACCTTCCTATTGGAAGTTTTTAGGACGGTGGAATATATTATTGTAAAATGGGCTGCTGACAAATAGAAACAGTATGAACAGAAGTCTGAGTACTCAATTATAAAAATAATCATTTAAAAATAAGGAAGTTGGAAATAAATGTCAACAATTTGCTATGTTACTACCGAATTTACAAGTGTGTTAGTAGGATGTAACTGTAACAAAGATCTGAGACAATTTGTTTACAAAGAGAAAAAGTTTAGTTTAGCACCAAGTCTTGGAGGCCCATGATTCATTGGCTCCATTGTTTTCAGGCCTGTGGCAAGACTGCAGCACATCATGGAAAGAAGCATGTGCCAGAGCAAAACTACTTACTTTATCCTAGAGAAGTGTAAAAGAGGAAGAGGATATGGCTGCAATTCCCTCTATCCACTGCAAGGGCATAGTTTCAGTAAACTAAAGACTATCTAGTAGGCCCCATGTCTCAAAAGATCTACTGCTTTCCAACAACACTACAGGTTGAGGACCGAGCCTTTAACACATGGGTCATTGGAGAACATTCCTGATCCAAGATTTTGTAGTAATATAGATTCAAAATTCACTTTATTCATTGTTCTGAAGAATTACATTGGAACCATACCTAGGATGAATGTAGAATATAGTACCATGGGACTATTCCTCCTATAAATCAAAGTCTGCTGCTTCTAAAGCAGCCTAAGTTCATGCCAGATGGATTCTGCATGTTTGTTTGTATACATATGTTTGTCCATGTGGAAGCCAGAAAATAACTTCAGGACTACTGTCCATCTTATTTGAGACAAGGTCTTTGTGGTGATTTGAATGTAAATGTGTATTCCCCATAGCCTGAGATATTTTTAAAAAATATTTATTTATGAAAAAGAGAAAGAGAGGGGAGAGAGAAAAAAAAAAAGAGCTAATGAAAATGCCAGGACCTCTTCTCACTGCAAATACACCCCAGACTCATGTTATACTTTGTGCATCTGTGTTTTGCATGTGTACTGGAATATTAAATCTGATCCTGCAGGCTTTGAAAGCAAGTGCCTTTAACGGCTGAGCCATCTTTCTAGCCCCTGAGATATTTTTTGATTAAGCTTCATATTTAGTCTTCAGCAGATGCAGCCTTGCTGGAGAAGGTATGTCACTGGGGGTCTACCTTGAGTGCAGCCCTACTACATGTGTAGGTTTGGCTGTTCATGCTTTCTGGCTGTTGGTTGTGCTCCTCTGCTGTGGATGTATGAAGTGAACCAGGTTCCTCCACCATGATTAAATTTCCATAAGTTACTTTTGGTTAGGTGTTTATCCCAGCAAGAAAAAAGGTAACTGCAACACTCTCTCATTGGCCTAGAGATCACCAACTATTCTAGACTTGCTGGCTAGTGAACCGTAGAAATCCCTTTGCCTCCAGCTCCCCAGTGCTAGGATTATATCTCATGCCACTTCACATTGCTTATTTTACATGTGTTTTGGGGATCAAACTCAGGTCTTCATGCTTGTGAGGCAAAGACAGATTGAACTATCTCCGTAGATAGCATCCCACCACGTTTTTTTGAAACAGGGTCTCATGTAGCCTAAGTAACCTCGAATGCACTGTTTACCTGAGGCTGGCCTTGAACTCATGATCCTCTTGGTTCTACTACCATAGTGCATGAATTACATCATCTGATCAGTAGTTCTTAAATATGGATTCACATTATAATGACGGATGGACATTTTAATTCTTACCAATACCTAGGCTCTCCAGCTAGGATTTAAATTCAGTATTTCTGGAGATGAGAGGATACCAGGAGTCTATTTTAAATTTCCCATAAATAATTAAATGTATGGTGTTGAGAATTATGGAATGGAGATATGGTATTCAGGCATTATCTGAAATTTCACAAAGAAAATATCTGTAATCCTGAGTTTTGCCCTGAAGTCCAGACTTATAACTTTGTATATGGTATATCAGACGTGTGTGTGTGTGTGTGTGTGTGTGTGTGTGTGGTATATGTGGGCATATGCATTTTTATGTATGTGTGTGCACATGTGGATATAGGTGCACATGTGTGCACAAGTATTTGTAGGCTAAAGGTTGCCATTGAGTATCTTTCTCAATTGTTTCTTCACCTTACTTTTACTTTTTTTTTTTTTTTTTGGTTTTTAAAGGTAGGGTCTCACTCTAATCCAGGCTGACCTGGAATTCATTCTATATTCTCAAGGTGGCCTCGAACTCATGGTGATCCTCTTACCTCTGCCTCCCAAGTGCTGGGATTAAAGGCGTGCGACACCAAGTCCAGCCACCTCACTTTTTTTCCTATTTTAAACTGATTGGTGCATTTTACCCCTACTGAGCTCATCAATATTTTGACATGGAAGCCAGAGGAGGAAAAATGGAATGACAACAGCAAAACAGAAGAGAACTACCTGAAAGATGAGGGTCCTCAAGAGATGGGATGTTTTGTTTTAACTTAACACAATTTTTAAAACATTTTCATTGACAATTTTCATACATGGCCATAATATATTTTATTCATAATCCCCTCCCACGAACTTTTTTTTTCTCCTCACCCCTAAGTTTCTTCCACTGAACCCCTTCTTCTTCCTAAATAGCCCCTCTTATATTTTGATGTCCTTTTGCCCTCCTCTATTATCCATGTTGAAATGTTGAGACACAATAAAAAACAACCCATGCAGTTTATTCTCTAATCATACATGTTCTTTTAAACATTCTCAAATCATTTTTAAACAGTTTGTAATATTGTCATATGCACATATTCTATATGTACATACTCTATTTACTGTGGAAAAGTATACCTGTGAAGGTATATGGAACATTGACTGCAAACAGTCAAGTTATAAAAAAAAATCTTATTCTTTAGCTCCCCATTTCTTAACATGTATGTATGTATATATACATATATGTATGTATATGTCATTTATTATGAAAATAATAGACATAGGCAAGTGTTCATTATATTCAATTTTATACTCTTTTCCATGAATTGCATTTCATTGTGTTTGTAAGAGACTTGGACATTGTTTTAATGTATTAATGACACTTTAAAAACATGCTAGTTTAATAAAAAATGCTCTTTAAAAATATTTTTAAGCCAAGCATCATGGCACATGCCTTTGATCCCAGCACTTGGGAGGCTGAGGTAGGAGGATTGCTTTGAGTTCAAGACCTGTCTGGGGCTACAGAGTGAGTTTTAGGTCATCCTGGACTAGTGTGAAACCCTGATTTGAAAACACGAAAGAATTTATTTATTTATTTATTTATTTATTTATTTATTTATTTATTTGCAAGCAGAGAGAGAGAGAGTATAAATGTGACAGGGTCTCTTGCCACTGCAAATGTACTTGTACTTCAGATGCATGTGTCACTTGGTGCATCTGGCTTTACATGGGTACTGGGCAATTGAGCCAGCAGACTTTGTAAGAACACTTTTAATCATTAAGAAATCTCCTCAGCCTGCAAAAATATTCTTATAAGCCACATGTAATGGATATTGTCTCAATATGTTCTACTGTTGCAGTGATCATTTCAGTCTATAGCCATGTCCATACTTTGTAGTATAAGATAAATCATTTAAAATTAAATAAAATTAAGTATTTCTTTCTAGTTCTGGAGTTTGAACTCAGCTTGGTGGATTTCACTTGAGTCTCTTATTGTTTTGCATTCAGATAATGGTTGTAGGTGGAAACCTTTCAAAGCTTTCCTTGTACATCTTGTAGCTATAAGTTTTTTGTTGGTTGGGACAGAGATTCGCAATAGAAGCAGTTACTCATGCTCTTTTTTCATAACTATCTTTGTTACACTGTAAGCACTTAACATTTTTCAAACACAGGTGTCCTGAGAAAGCAATTCTAATCAGAAGCCATATTCACATTTCTATTAAAGACTCAGAAGTCATACAGTACCACTACATCTGCATTCTCTTCATTAGCCATCAATCACTAACAATATTTTATATTCAAATCTAGCAGGGTAGAAAATTAGATTTCACTATTTGATAAAAAGAGTCAAATAAGTTGCAGATCTCTTAACACTCACTTTCCTCTGCAATATTGAAAGTTACTAGTTCCAGGATTGGATGGCTATTGTTTGCTAGGATTCCTACAAACTTACTATGTTTCTTATATGCACTGAGTACATTTCTTAGGACCATGTCCTTCATAACAAATAAAACATCACCATACACTATACATTATAACAACTTGAAAGTCTATATCTATTATCATTATGACTTGCTTTTTTACAAATTTTGTCCAAAACCCACATTGCTATATTATATCTGAACTTCTTTTGTGCTTCAGGGGACAACACAATCTACACAGATACATGAGGTTTTTTTTTTTTTTTTTTTTTTTTTAACTTATAACATGTGGTAAGCTTTTCTAAATCTGCTTTTTTTTTTTTTTTTTTTTTTTTTTTTTTTTTTTTCAGAAATCAGTGCTGGTTTCTGGAATAACTAAAAGCTCCTCTGGATCATTTGGTTTATGGAATCAATTTAAGTTTCTAGGAATTTGTGATTATCCTGTTTCAGGTGTTACTTGTATCTGATGTGCACACTATACTGAAGAACATGTACTACTACTAGTACTAGTGGACTGAGTTTATTTAAGATTGTTTTAAGTTGTCAATTTTTCTGGTTAGGTAGAATCTGTTCAAAAGACTACTTTTCATGGTGTGGTTTTGAGGATCAAAAGGTTTGATTACCACTGTGGGCACATAGATCATTGGGGAGTTAGCAGATTAACTTTTGTAACTATTGCCCTTTTATAGTCATGTTTTGAAGTAATTGTTTCCTGGAATAGTATTATCATTTCAAATCTTGAGAAAAATCCAATAATACTAAATTTTCATTAGTATAGGCAGAACTCAAATTATTATTTTTTAGAGAGAGTGAGAGCAAAAGTGGGAAACATAAAGAGAGAGAGAGAGAGAGCGGGAATTGGCACACCAGGGCCTCAGTCACTGAAATCAATCTCCAGAAGCTTGAGCCACCTAGTGCACATGTGCAACCTTGTTCTTGCATCACCTTTGTGTGTCTGGCTTATGTGGAATCTGGAGAGAGATCTAACATGGGTCCTTAGGCTTTGCAGGCAAGTGTCTTAACCACCAATCCATCTCTCCAGCCCCAAAATATTTTTATAGTAAGAAAAACATGGGAATTGTGGAAAAGACAATACTTTATGTTGTTTTATTAAATGGATATTTGTCATCAGATATAGTAAATATTTTGCAGGTTATTTGTGTGCATGTGCATATAAATAAGTACAATTAAATGAAATATATTCACTGAGTACTATTCTGTGGCTCTAAGTATAAATTATTTCCACATGAATGTAATTTGATAATTCAATTGATAGCATATTACTATAATCTAAGGTTCCCACTGCTTGATGTACTACTGAAAAATGGGGAGATGAAACTAATGAAAGGAAATAACTTTATTCAAGACTTATAAGGTAAATAGAGATAATTTTTCTGTCTCAAATCTCTATCATTGTGTAAGATGTTGAGGCCATGTGTAATAGCAGCCTCACATGACTGAGATGAACTTCCAAACCAGGCACAGTTATGGAGGAAGGGATATTTATTGAAGATAGAAGGGAAGTTCCATAATGGCAGAAGAAGCTGGCTCACTTTCACAGGTCCTAGCAGAAAGAGAAAAGCCACATGCTACCACCAAAAAGCAAGCACTTCAGGGACACTAGGCAGAACTCAGGCACTTTACATTGGAATTCCAAATCAACCCCAAACCTTAGGGCTGGACCCTAAGATCCACCCAGTGACACCTCCTTCAGCCAGGTGGATGCAGCTCTAAATTACAAACTTTAATAAAATCCTGAATATGTTGTGGCATTTATTCAAACTATCACACCACGTATGTGGAGGGCTATTACAGTTTTATGGGACACAACAGGTTCTGAAGGGAGGATGAGTAGAAAATCTGCATGCCAAATGAAGTCTTTCAACTCAGAGTGCTTTCTTTCCCCTGTTCTTCCACCTTAGGTGGACATCATAAGAACATATATCTACCTTCTCATAATAATGCTCCTATTATCATCTTATAACTTAATGTTTTATTTGAAGCAAGAGTGGCTTTAAACCATTAAATTGCAAGTTTAAAATCAACTTGACTTTCTACAAGCATGAAATTTAATTTATTTAATTAATATGTCCAATTTGAAAGACAATTCAATTTATTTTTCTGACCATGGCTATATATAATTTCTAACAGAGTAGGAACTTTCCAGTTTCAAACTTTGCAATGTATGTAAAGAGAACAAAAAAAAAGCCATTACTTTATATTCACATGCTACTGTAAATAACTTTTAAAATAATTAATTAAGTGGAAATTGGGTTTTTAATAAAGTGGAATCTAAGTCATGTTTTGGTCAAATTTAGTATTTATGCAGCATTAAGGGATATTTAGTGTACAAATATATTTGATGTCATATTTTATATTATTCTAGCATTTTTATTAAAAACAAACAAGTATTTTAAATAAGGTCATTAAAAATTTCAGTTACATGGTCTGATTAGGGAATTAATCATATCTGACTTTTATCTCAAAGTAAAAAAATTACAGAATAAGTAAATGAGACTGTACATTGGAAGAAAATAATTATTCATTGAGATTACCACAGGTTAGGAATTTTAAATAAACTTTTAATAAATCAAAAGAATATTGTTAGGTTGGAGAGGCTCCCAAAATGGAGTCACCAAGGACAGTAGGATGGTGACAGAGACATAAGGAAGTGAATTATCCACATTCCTGAAGAAACCACCCAGACATTATTCTTTCTTTGTGTAACTATGCCCCCAGGTCATGGTTTCCTGCCCCCTGGTCTCGTAAGTCTCCTGGTAACTGTTCTGATCTCACACCCTAACTATTTGAAATGGCTAATGTAAAGAACAAACGAATTATTTTCCTTTTCTTACCTTCCCCCAACTAAAAGCCCTGTAAAGCACACTACCTACAAACTCAGGTTAGCTGTGCTCCACTATTGAGAGCCAGCCCTGGAAGCTCGTGCTTTTCCCCAGTAAATTTAATCTTTGCCTCAGAGTGGTTTGTGTGGTCTTGGTCACAAACCTTACATCTGGTGCCCTGACTCTGATAGGAGGCTTCCAGTTGCCTTCTTGGGAGGCCAGACTTCCTTTCCCCTGACCAAACCACTGAGCAGCAATTATCCTCTGAAGGCTTTGGACCATTTCTGTCTGATACCAGCTTTCACACTCCACCACAATTCAGCCTCACTCTTCTTCTCTCCTTCTTGGTAAGTGTCCCTGTTAGGATGGCCTGCTCTTGGGTTTAATCCCTCCTCATGGAAGCCGTGCCGGAATGCCAGGCTACACCACTTGTCTGCTTCTGGGCCTCAATCCCAGGTCTCGAGAAAGATGCACTCTGGACACCTCAGGCCTCTCACTCTCTGGCCTACCATAACCTAATGGGTTCCTTTTGGTTTGGTTTTACCATCTCGGGACACTGTCCTCCTCCCTCCTGAGGTCTCATCTTTCACTGCCAGCTGTCCACAAAATTATAGAGTTGGTTAAGGTTTGAGTAGTTATAGATTGTGTCATGAAATTTTGTGTATGTTTGGAATTCACTATAGTTCTATAAAATTGATTTTGAATAGATTGAAAATATTTCTTTTTGGCTCAGCAATTAAATTTGCAAAGCTAGATGCACATCTTGGAGCATGCATTTGGAGATTGTTTACAGTTGCAAATGGCCCTAGCATGCCCATTCCCTCTCTTTCCATGAGACTTGTCTCCTTTATTCATTAGATCATGGCAGTTTAGTCCAGCTCCTCTATTCTTTCGGTATGTTAGATATAGCTGAATTAATTACAGAAACTGACTTATAGATTGGATGGACATCTCATTTACTTTTAAAAATAACTAAATCTCTCTCTCTCTCTCTCTCATATATATATATATATATATATATATCTATATATATATATATATATATATATATATATATAATCCCAATTTGGATGAACTTTAAAAATTGTAAAATTGTAAAAGCCAAAATGTTACTATATAATAGAGATTTCTTGTTCATTTTAAATTCTGTTAGCAGATCTTTTGTTCATAGTTTGCTCTCAGTAGCCTCATGTTCCTTATATATGTGAACTCTACTTTTTGTTAGTATCAGACTTTTCCAGATATCAGAATATTGTAATTTGGTTTATACAAATTACATGATGTTTTGGCTATCAATAAGCATATATCACCATGGCTGGCTAAAACTCTGTGTTATGATAGTTCTTGTCTTGTTCTTGCTAGTTTTACTGGGTGATTATCACTGAGGTTATAATCTAAGCCTTATAAAAAGTCACTTATTGCAAGCCAGGTGTGGTGGTGCACACCTTTAATCCCAGTACTCAGGAGGCAGAGGTAGGAGGATCGCCATGATTTCGAGGCCACCCTGAGAATATAGAGTGAATTCCAGGTCAGCCTGGGCTAGACTGAGACCCTACCTCCAAAAAAAAAAAAAAGTCACTTATTGTAATCTTATTCTTAGAAAAACTGAAAAAGCTCCACGTGTCTTAGGGAAATCTACTGTATACAAAAAATGTTAATATAGTTTGTCTAAGCTTCATATAACAGTCATAAATATTTCTTTAGTTAAGCTTTAAAATTACTCAATGGTAAAAAGTTCTTATTTAAAAATTACTTTATGTCTGCCATATTGTCTCTAATGTATATTAAAATTGGGCTTGCTCAACTCAACAATAACCAAAGTTTTATTTTAAGCTATGTATAATCAGTCTCAGCCAAGGTTTCACTTAATTAACTTCTCATTTCTGGTATCTTAAGTTTATTGCATATAGAGATATTGATATTTAAGACATGTTTCCTGCCCTAGATAAATAATCTTAAATTGCTGTTCTGCTTCCAGTTTGGGGGGTAATTGGTACTTACATTGGTAAACAGACTAGCCAATGTTGTTTTCAAACACAGATACTAAGTTTTTATACTGTCTTGTCTTTTCCTGACATACAATTTCTAAATTAAATCAACTGGCTTAAAGCAATTGATAAAGTATTGTTTTCAGGGCTACTAAAATGTTCTGCCTATACTTATAACTGATAGATATTTAAATGTGTATGCTTTCTATGTCCCAGATATAGCTTACACTGTCACCTGAAAACTAAACTTAAATATAATCAGAATGATTTTAAAGTATTATGCAATTCTCTAACCAGATCTGCTTTGCTAACCAGATATGTTTTACACCTTTTTAACTAATCTGTTTTGTTATGTACAGTCTCTCTGAGTGATTAAAAACCATATGTAGAAGCCAAAATCAATTGGAAACATTGGAGTTTAAAGGATAACCAATATTTTGGTTCCTGCTCCCAGGTCAGAAGGCCACAGGTGAATGATGGGACATTGCTAACTTCTAGCTTCTGGTAACTTACCTGTCTCCTTGATCAGAGAGGATATGGAGACCCAGAGGTGAATTCCATATCAGTGTATCTGCAATAAGAGAGTCACATCAGAGGAAAATCAGTCCTCCAGCTTCCCAAAAGAGGAAGGGCCAGTTGGTCAGCACAGCCTTGACTTATCCTAGCAGATGACAATGCTGAGAGTCGTAGAACTCCTCACAGGTCCCTAAAAGTCTCTCCTACAACACCATTATTGACCTCCAAAATAAATACTTAATTCTGGCAGCCTTCATGGTCTTAATCACCCAGTAAGAAAAATATAACTACAAAATATAACTATAATTTAAACACTGATTCAGACTAATAGGCTGCCTTGTCTGATGCTGACTTACAATACTAAACTCTAACATTAACTTATACCTCCTGCCTCTGCCTGTCCCTGATTAACTTCACCTACCCTGACCCCAGCTCCTCCCACTTGTCTTAGCCAAAATTAGAGCTATTCTCCTGTCCCCCTCATTCCTTATCCCTTACCCTATCTCATCCAGGGATAAGTACACCACCACCCCAAGGGGCACTCTCAAACTTAAGTTCTTTTGTGTTACTACTCTTCCCCTGATCCCACAATGCTCCTCTTGAATACACTGATGCCCCTCTGCCCCGTCTCTCTTGCCCCAAGCCCACTATCCCTCACCTCTGAGTGCTCATCCTCCCTTGCACCTGGCATTTTGATGGCATAGCTGTTGACAAGGGTAAAAAGCTCCTTAATTCTTCCTTCTGTCCTCTCATGTGGTCCACAGAGCCCATCTTCCTCACCTTCTCTATAACAGATGTTGCCAGTGGTAGCCCCAAAGCCAACTCAGTACAGGGATGGTATGAGAAAAGTCTCTGTTTTATTCAGGACCAAGTCATAACTGCATGCTACACTGGTGTAGATGAAGGGTGCTCACTATTGATCTCATCACTTGGCCACCTCTAGCCACCATGGAACTGCCTCCTCATCACCAGCCCTGAAGGGAGTCCCATTGACTGCATTATCCAGCCTCTCATATAAGAACTCATCATCCCTATGGTCAGCATGAAGAAATTAACCTTTGTCTCTTATCATTAACAAAAGGCTGGAATGTTAGGTCTGACAGGCTCTCAAAATGGAGTCACCAAGGACAGCAGGATGGAGACAGAGACACAAGGAAGTAAATTATCCACATTTGTCAGGAAGCTGCCCAGCCACTATCCCTTTCTTGCCTAATAATGCCACCACGTCATGATTTCCTGCCCCCTTATCTCATAAGTCACTTGGTAACTGCTCGGGTCTCACACCCTAGCTATTTGAAATGGCTAATATAAAGAAAAAATGAGTTCTTTTCCATTCCTCACCTTCCCCCAACTAAAAGCTCTATAAAGCACACTACCTACAAATTCAGGTAGGCTGTGCTCCTCTCTTGAGAGTCAGTCCTGGCAGCTTGTGCTTTTCCCAAATAAAAGCTTTCATCTTTGCCTCAGAGAGGTTTGCGTGGTCTTTGTCATAAACCTTACAAATATATTTAAACATGTATTATTACCATCAACTGAAGTATTGTATCAACAACAACTCATGTTGTTCTTTAATTCCAAGTTTTCTGGGGTGTAAGGTTAGCTCTCTCAGGCAAATATTCCTCTGTAAATAAGGCAGAAAGCCCTCTTCCCTCCCCTGAAGAAACACCCAGGCCCATTTAACATATTAACATAGACAATGTCAGAAATGCTAGTGTTCTTGTTTTGTTTCACTATCACAAATTAATAGTGTTATCCCAATTTCTTTACCAGTTTTCTCCGATTTGTCTTTTTTTTGTTTTTTTTTTTTTTTTTGGTGAACAATTGAATTAATTTTCTTTACATACTCATCTGCTTAAGTACCAGTTTGTGGAATATCTAGGTGAGGTTAATCAACATAATCACTTACCACATGACAAAGTTTTGATCAAAGATGAACCATATATAAAACAGGTATTCTACAAGTTTATATCATTTACTGGACTTGTAGCCATCTTATTATTATAAAACTACACTCTAGGATGCACCTTAAAATTGCCCAACTACTCACTCTTATAACATGTCCCATAATTAAACATGGATGAGTATGTTCTAAATTGAATCTTATCATTTGGTAATAACTTTCCAAGGCCATTATTATGTTTGTTTAGAGCATATTTTTCCAACTGTCAGGCTATAAAATAATAAGCTAAGAAAGCCAATTTATATAGTTACCCTTTACTCTATTTGTATAGAACTTTTAGATTCCCAAATTTACCTCTAAATGGTATAAGGAAAACAGAGTATTGGGGGACTATAGTGAATATTTCCTGTTTGTGTTTAGGACATGGTAAGAAGAAGAAACTTAAAGAGTAGGAGAAAGAAGCATACACCATTTTTTTCTGTTTCATGATTAGGAAGAACTATTCTTGATACATAATTATCACATCAAAGGATGAGAAAGTAGCTATTGCTTTAATTCTCCATTGAGAGAAGTAGGAAAAGTTCATTCCTTGAGCAGTATTTTCCCCAACTTTGAACAAGTCTATTGGAATTTGAATTTACATTGAGATCTTACAGAAAATAGCCCTGAAGTTTTTCTTTCTAAAGAAACTCCAGTTTTAGCTAAGCGTGGTGGTGCATGCCTGTTGGCCCCTGAGCCCCGGTGTGAGGCCTAGTGGTTCTGAGCCCAGCCAGAGTTTACCTGTACTTGGTCTACTCCCACTTGTGAAGCCTAGTCGAACTTCCTGAGCCTGACTGGAGTTTAACGACCTGTTTTCAGCCTGAAAGGTGTGGTGTGAAATAATATTGGCCCTTATACCTTTCTCTCATCCTCTCTTCCCACCCTCTTCCTCAAAATATATAAACACCTTCCCATGACAATAAACCGAGAGAGTTTTTCTGCCCTAACGGTCTCCTGGCTCAATGTGGTTTTCTTTTCCCCAGACACCCGCCTTCCTGCTCAGCCTCGAGGAGCGGCTGATATACTCTCTCTCTCTTCCCCTCTACCTGCCAGTGGTGGAGGAAAAGAAGCAACTGGTGCATGTGAGGAGGCCTTTAATCGGGACCGCCATGAGTTCAAGGCCACCCTGAGACTACATAGTGAATTCCAGGTAGCCTGGACTACAGTGAAACACTACCTCGAAAAACCAAAAAGAAAAAAGAAAATAAACTCCAGTTTTATGTAACACTTGTTCTTCACCTACCAAGGGGTTTACTGTAGCTTTCAAGCCATCAAGTATTATGTGTGATCAATTACAACCTGTAGTTAGTGGATATTTAGTTGAGTTCCATCATATTGAGCAAGCTAAATGTGGTTAAATCCATCAGTCAAGAACTGAGCCATGACTATCACCAAAGTTAACTGCATCTAGGTTTAAAAGAACATTGGGTAGGGATCAAAGGAATCAAAGACATTATTTTTAAGAATATCACTTAAAAATAGAGTTAGAAACCAGAAGAATTTGGATAGATATGAGATGAATAGAAGACATTGCTTCTGAGAAGATGGCTTTTTTTCATGTCAGGGTGCTTCTCAATCCCCCTCTCAACATATACCTGATGTTAGCTTAGGGGGAGAAGCTGTGAGAATGGGAGGTAGAGATTAAATATTTTTTTACAAATCTAATCTTCTATTTTTTGGGAAATGTCCATCAGTATTACTGGATTAAGTTTAAACCAAATTGAATATTTAGTGATATTTCTTTTCCTTGTTAAGTAGGAAGTGAAAGGTGGTCTCTGAATTTTATTTTATTTAGGGAGACATTATAAGGGAAGAGGAAAAATAGACCCTAAATATTCTTCTTTGTCTAAGGTTCTCATATTTTTATCCCTATAAGATCAGCCAGAAAAAGAAAAAAAAGACATTATAGCATCTGAGTTTCATTTCTTGAATTTTCTGTCTGAGTTGAGGTACAATTACTTATCTTAAAATATAAGATTATTCTGAGTTCTATCTTTAAAATAAAAGTTACTCTAAAATCAAAATATAACCTATTAAGTTCTAATTGGGTATTTATAATTATTTTCTGGGTATCAAGAGGACTACAATTACATTGTGGAAAGGTGGTGAATATATCAAGTGAGCAAATGGAATTTTTGGGATTTTTTTTGAGGTAGGGTCTTTTTCTAGACAAGGTTGACCTGAAATTCACTATGTAGTCTCAGACTGGCCCTAAACCTACAACAATCTTCTAACCTTCAACTCCAGAATGCTGGGATTAAAGACAAGGGCCACCATGCCTGGCTTTGGGAAATTTTTTGTTTGCACTACTATGAAGTGGATTTATTCTTGTGTTGATCAACCATAAACATGAAGAATCCTTAACTAGTAATGATATTCTGTGATTTTTATGCCTATGTAAAGGCAAATAGACAAGCTACCACCTGCTATTTATTGCTTGGGACTATTATTTTCTTTCTTACATAGAAATTTTCATGCTCTTAACTCTCAGGTATGCTGATTACTAAGCTTTGGCTGCCAAGAGTTGATCTGAACAAGGGCTGGAGAGATGGCTTAGTGGTTAAGGCATTTGCCTGCAAAGTCAAAAGACCTTGGTTCAATTCCCCAGATGCACAAAGTAGTCCATGCATCTAGAGTTTGTTTGCAGTGGTTGGAGGCCCTGGCACATGCATTCTATCTCTCTCTGTCTGCCTCATTCTCTCTCACTCTGTTAGATAAATAAAATTTTAAAAAAAGAGTTTATCTGAGCAAAATTATGATGATTTGATTTGAAAATCCACTACAAATTGTTTTTCTTTTTAAGGAAACACACCTCTTCTTTGTTCCTCATTTTTAAAAAAAAATATATGCCCCTTTGAGTCCTATATTAATGGAAATAATCATACTTTCTTCAATCCTACAATTTTTTCACAACATATCTTAATCAAAAAAGAGGATTCTCCACTTTCAGGTAAGATGGTTGCATAGGAGCCATGCCAAACCAGCCCCAGGAGGTATTTAATCAAAACCACAAAATACACTCTTCTTCTGAAAAGTGCAGGAGTATAGGTTTTTCTTAGACACAGTGGAGAAGCAAGAGAGACTAAGATCCACCAGAAAGGAAGAAAATGGCCAGAATCCCACTGAGGAGCTTGTGGCCCTGATCCCCCTGATCTGTGTGATCCATACAATCCATGAGCCCAGCACCACACACCAGGTGTGCCGAGTAGCAGCAGCAGCAGAGACTAAACAAGGGGACTATACAACCTCATCAGCTTCCTTGCAGAGTCAGGAAATCTGAAGGAAAGACAGCTGAGATCAACAAAGGGGCTACTGAAAGAGATACAGGGGGACTGTGTGAACAACTACAGGCTTCCTGAACTCTCCCATCCCCCAACCATCAGAACTGCAACAAATCTCTAGCATTCACACCTGGTGGCAGTGCATCCAGCACAGCTGAACAGAGCTCCAACTCCACAGCACAACATGGAGGGATCGAGGTGGGCACTCAGCAGTGATGAGATTGGAAAGCCACACCAAAACGTAATGAGGCCAACTGACCAAAAAAAAAAAAATCAGGTACATAGGCCTGCATTGGAAGTTCTAATCTCTCTTTCCATGTCAGGTCAGGTTATGAGTTACATATTTTTGGTTGGCTTTACCATTTTCAAATAAGCTGTACTTGGGAGTTGAATATTGCTGCCTTTAATTCTTTCAGATTTATAGGGCCTTTGTCTTTTGCTTCTGTCATTATTGAGGGCAGGGTCTGATCCAGATCCAGGCTGACCTGGGACCGAATTCAGGACAGAATTCTCTACTATCTCACTAACAGGATTAAGGGTGTAGGGCAACACACACCCTTAGGGATTTTGGCTTTATAAGACTATCTGTTTGTTTTATTCCCCATATTGGTATACTCTGTGCTGGGTTTTGTTGAATATGTATATTGCTCAGTTGAAGTTTAGAATTTGCCAGTATATTGTTCCACCCAGTCCACTAGAATACTTGTTTAGCAAATAAACTCAACAGCTAGGATTACTTCTGAGGTTGGATTTGGGTACAAGAGATACACTTGGCACCTGAAACTCACATCCTGAAAGAATATAAAGGTGGATTGCCACATTTAAAAACACTGCAGATAAGTTGAACACCCAGGTATCAAATCAATGCAGGATGCAAAAGTCACTACATTATGATAAAAGAAACACAAAGAAGCAAGACAGTACAATCCCACCAAAAATTATAAATCCATCAGAAATGATCACCAGTGAGACTGTTTTAGATGAAACACCTGAAAAAAGATTTTAAAAGAATGATTAGATCTATACTCAAAGAAATGAAAGAAGAAATGAAAGGATTCAAAGAAGAAAACAAACTCCTGAAAGAGAGCACAGAAAACCAGCTTAATGAAATAAAAAGGTCATTCCAGGACATGAGTAAGGAAATAGAAATAATGAATTAAAACCAGGCTGAAATCCTAGCTCTGAAGAACACAGTCAAATAAAAAACTGTGGAAAGTCTCACCAGTAGAATGGATGAAGGAGAGGACAGAATATCTAAACTAGAAGACCAGGTGGCAGACCTAATACAGTCCAACAAAGAGAAAGACAAGCTAATAGAAAGGTATGAATGGGAATTCCAAGATATCTGAGACAGTATGAAAATATCAAACTTAAGAATTTAGGGTATAGTAGAAGGACAGGAATTTCAATCCAGAGGCTTAGTAGGCATTTTCAACAAAATCTTAGAAGAAAAACTTCCCCAAATTGGGAAAAAAGTGCCAATGCAGATACAAGAAGCTTTTACAACACCAAACAGAAAAAACCTAGAAGAACTTCTCCTTGCCATGTTATAATTAAACTACTAAAGACACAAACCAAAGAAAATATATTGAAAGCAGCTAGAAAAAAAGAAAGTGATCTGCAAAGGCAAGTCCATCAGGATCATAGCAGATTAGTCAACACAAACTTTAAAAGCCAGAATGGGTTAGAATGATGTATTCCAAGTTCTGAAAGATAAAAGCTGTCAGCCAAGATTACTTTATCCTGAAAAGCTATCTATCCAAATTGATGGAGAAATAAGGACATTCCACAACAAAACCAGGCTAAAGGAATTTATGACAACTAAACCAGCTCTACAGAAAATACTTGAAGGAATACTTCAAGCTGAAGAGAAATCAAAACACACATAGGAGGAAATAGGAAAAAATAAACCATACTCAAAAAACAGTTAAAACAATTGAGTAAAGACAAAACAGGAAATACTACAAAACAAGAAGAATGGTGAGAATAAATACATATATTTCAATAATAGCTGTTAATATCAATGGTCTCAATGCCCCAACAAAAAGACACAGGCTTGCAGACTGGATTATAGGCAAGATTCTGCCATCTGTTGCCTCCAGTAAACTCATCTTTCAATAAAAGATAGACACCATCTTAGGGTGAAAGGATGGAACACAGTATTTCAAGCAAATGGGCCTAGGAAACAAGCAGGGTTTTCTATCCTAATATATGGGAGGAAAGACAAAGAACATCATTTTATACTGATTAAAGGAACACTACAACAGGAGAACATTACAATCCGAAAGGTATATGTACCTAACATGGGGGCACCCAATTACATCAAACAAACACTATTAGACTTAAGTCAGAGATAACACCAAACACAATTATAGTGGGTGACTTCAATACCCCACTCTCATCAATTGACAGGTCATCCCAGCAAAAAAAATAAATAAATAAAAGCAGAGAGACATCTGGATTAAATGATTTCATGGAACAAATGGACCTAACAGATATATACAGAGCATTCCATCCAAATGCTGCAGAATATACCTTTTTCTCAGCAGCACATGGAACATTATCTAAAAGAGACCATATAGAGCCGGGCGTGGTGGTGTATGCCTTTAATCCCAGTACTTGGGAGGCAGAGGTAGGAGGATATCCGTGAGTTCAAGGCCACCCTGAGACTACAGAGTGAATTCCAGGTCAGCCTCAGCTATAGTGAGACCCTACCTCAAAAAAAAAAATAAATAAAGTAAAAAAATAAAAGAGACCATATATTAGGACACAAATCAAATCTTAACAAATACAGAAAAATTGAAACAATTCCTTGTACTCTATCTGACCACAATGGGATTAAGCTCAAATCAGCAACAAGGAAAACTGCAGAACACACAGAAATTCATGGAGAATAAACAGTACACTATTGAATGATGAACGGGTCATTGAAGAAATCAAAAAGGAAATCAATAAATTCATAGAATCAAATGATGATGAGAATACAACATACCAAAACCTTTGGGAAGCAATGAAGGCAGGTCTAAGAGGGAAATTTATAGCACTAAGTGCCTATATTAAGATATTAGAGAGTTCACAAGTAAGCAATTTAATGCTTTACCTTAAGGTCTTGGAAAAAGAAGAACAAAACAAACAAAAAAATCATTATTCAGGAAGAAATAATGAAGATTAGGGCAGAAAATAATGAAATAGAAACAAAGAGTTGGTTTATTGAAAGGATAAACAAGATTGATAAACTCTTAGCAAATCTGGCCAGATGAAAGAGGGAAGAGACAAAAATTAATAAAATTAGAGATGAAAAAAAAAGGCACCATTACAACGGATACCAAAGAAATTCAGAAAATCATAAGGACATACTTTAAGAATATATATGCCTCTATGTTTGAAAAGGTGAATTAAATGCATGGTTTCCTTGATTCATATGACCTACGAAATTAAATCAAGATGAGATAAAACATTTAAATAAACCTATAACAAGTACGGATATCCAAGCAGTTATAAAAACTCTCCCAATTTAAAAAGTCCAGGCCCAGATGGTTTCACTGGTAAATTTTACCAGACATTCATGGAAGAACTAACACCCCTGCTTAACAAAAATTTTTCATAAAATAGAGAAGGAAGGAATTCTACCAAACTCCTATGAAGCCACCATCACCCTGATATCAAAACCAGACAAAGACAGAATAAGAAAAGTACAGACCAATCTCCCTCAGGAACACACATGCAAAAATTCTCCACAAAATATTGGCAAACAGAATACAAGAATATATCAGAAAGATTATTCACCCTCACCAAGTAGACTTTATCCCAGAGGTGCAGGGATGCAGAGGGGATGCTTTCATAAGAGGAGGAGCAAAATCTACAGAATACTATTTCCACCATGGTAGTTTGTAGTTGTCTGCAAGGAAGGAAGAGAGCCTCACAAAATTTCACCATATCAGAACGTTTATCTCAGATTTCAAACCTCCAGATAACTATGAGATTGTCAGTTATGTTTTTCTGAGACTCCCAGTTTATGGCATTTTAAAGTTATTTTTTAAAATATATTTTATTTATTTACTTTTAGCGAGAGTTAGAGGCAGAGAGAGAAGGAGAAAGAGAAAGAGAGAGAGGGAGAGAACGGGTGTGCCAGGGCCTCCAGTCACTACAAACAAATCCAGACACATGAACCACCTTCTTATGGAACAAAATGAAGGATTGCTTGCAAGAGTAATATATGACTCAGAGGCATCTGCATCACTGAAAATCCTATCCCAAAATAGGTGATGGTTCATGGAAGCCACATCCCTGGGAGTACATTGCACAACCTGCAGGCAGGTCCGCTGGTTGGAGAGTCTCTAGCACATTACAAGACTTGAAGGCAGCACGTCCAAGCAATAGTTTTCCCTTTATATAAGCTTAAGGTGGGGTCCTACAACCCTTTCCCAGATTTGTTGACTTCGTGAGTCTCCAGAACTCTCTCCCACCAAGAAATGTTTCAGTTTCTAATTAGCATAACCTTGGGGAGTAGTTGTATGACCTTCAAGTTTCAGTTCTATGAGACTTGATTTCCTGAATCAGAGCCTCCTTCAGGAGAGAATATTTCAATTTGTAAGAATCTGCTATACAACAAAACGGCACAAGACACTTAGCTAAGAAGAATCATATAAAAATCAGAGGCAAGGTTATTACAGACATATTTTTTACCAACAAAATTTTCACAAAGTAATTGAACTTGTTGTAGGGAACTATAAAAATCTGTCCTTCTGTTGTAGAAATTCTCTGGAAAGATTATTCTAAAGCCAGTGTGAGTGAAAGTAGAAGAGTTTTTTTACCCAGTGGCCAAGAAACTTGAAGTAACCCTCCATAGAAGCTTTTGCCCCAAGCTGAACTTTTATTTGTATTTCATAGTTTTCATAGCCAAGGGGAGGGGGAGGTGAATAAACAAGATGTGGCAGTTTGCATATCAATCATTTCTGTAGACAGGGCACCCTAACAATGAACTCCATTTTACTTTGTTTTAGCCTAAACTGTCTTTCCTTCTTATCATCTCTTTGGGCCCTTTCTGGAAAGTTCCTTCTTTGGGATTTTTCTATCTGCTGACAAAGATATGTTTTAGCTCCTTAGCAATTAACTCTTATAGTAACTCAGTGAATCAGTTCAATCACAAAATTCCAAAGGTGTTTTATCAAGGATTCTGGAATACATTTAAAAACTTATACTTACCTCAAAAGTACTTAATGAAGAAAGAAGCTGTGAAAGTTTGGCATTTTTTTGAGATTGACTTGTCATATATACTGTGCTAGCTTCAAACTCATGATCCTCTTGTCTCAGCTTTCTGGCTATTAAGCCATGGGCTTTTTCCACCATGCTTGGCTGAGAATTGGTAATTTAATTTACTCTCTTACCATTCTTCACTTGCACCAGTTCAGTCTTGACCATGAAAAGACAACTTACATACTTGGTGAAACATACTACTAGAGGGCATAATATATGTTAGGCAGGGCAGTGCTGAAAACAAAGACCCAACATGGCAGCCATGCACTCCAACAGCCCCATCTCCCACATTCCCGAGTATGATCTGGGCCATCAGTCTCAAGACTCCCCTGCCGGCCAACTGTCGGTCCCTTACCTTAGCTGTAATCTTAAAAGGTTGCTTCTGCTCCCTCCCTTCCTTGAAACAGTTACCTTCCTCAGCCTGCTCCCATATGCTAGTTATGGCTATATAGGGAAACAGACCAGCTCCTCATTGACACATCATCTTCCCTCACCCGGCCCCTTCAAAAGGCCCCCATCTTAGGGCCTGGGTGTGACTGCCCTGGCCTCACATCTGAAGACCTCACCGGAGAGCTGCGTCAATACACCTGAACTAGCTTTGTTGATCTGGTCTGATCTAGTTCTTCACATAGGTCAATCCTTTCAATATAGACTATTTTCTCTCAGAGTATTATTTCTATGATTAAAGATCAAAGTAATCAGAGACCTAAATATAAAAACATTATAAATAAACTAGACACAATATGAAAAATACTGCAAAACTCCTTATGTAGTGTATAAATATGTCAAATATGGACAATAGGAAAGCAGTTACATATTGTATGATCACATTTTTCCAAAATAGCTGTGATAGGTAAAACCATAGAGAAAGAAAGAGTTTGGGAGGCGAGTGGAATGGGAATGCCCATTTGGATGACAGATCTCATTTAGGTTGATGAAAAGATCATACACTTAGGTGATGGTGATAGTTGAATAATTCTGTGAATGTACAAATTTGTACAAAAATTGTATGCTTTCAAATGGCAAATTTTAGCTAAGTATGGTGAAACAGGCCTATAATCCCAGCACTTGGGAAGCAAGGGGACTACTGCAAGTTCAAGGACAACTTGGTCTACATAGTGAAATCCAGACTAGTCAGGGCTACATGGTGAAACTCTGTCCCTCCCCCAAAACACAAAATAATAAGCAATTAATAAAATGAAAAAAGTATGTTAAATAATTTTTACCATAATGGCAGTTCTTGAAAAATATGTGAGGAAGTAAATGAAACAGATAGGGTAGTTGAAGGCCTCAGACCACTGACCTTGGTGGACCATAAAACTTTCCTATACTATAGCATGATAAGGTCTTCTGTTACAAAGCAAGCTCATAACTCAAAGAGCCGACTTCAAGAGCTATAAGGCCCCTGAACCCCACCCCCCATCTCTCACCCTATATATCTCTACTGTCTCCCACATTCAAATGCAACAGCTGGAGTTTCATGCTAGGAGAACTGATGTCCCTCCAACAAAGAATAGTCTATATGCTGGGTGTGGTGGGGCACCATGAGTTCAAGGCCAGCCTGGGACTACATAGTGAATTCCAGGTCATCCTGGGCCAGAGTGAGACCCTACCTCAAAATCCCCTCCCCCCCAAAAAAAGAAAGAATAATCTATGTTGGCTTTATTTCTCTCTTGTATTTCTCATGTTGCACTAGTCAAAACCAAATTCTTATATATGGGGTCAAAATCTGGTTTCTTAGGCGACCTTTCCCCCTTTATTTCCTCTTTTACTAAATTCAGTTTTCATTCTTTGCTCCCCATTTCACCCTTTATTCACTTTTCTATTTCCCCACCACCACCACTTCCAGCACAGATGTCTCTTGCCATTTGATTCTACCATCAACCCAACACCTCACCAAACACAATTAAGGTAAGGCTCAAAGGCAGTCTAGTGGATCCCTAGACAGTCATCCTCCTGAACCCCTTGGGTCCTCTGGAACTCTTGCCTCTGGTTCTATGCCTCTCAGAGGGTGAACACTGGGGATGCCCTTCTCCACTCCTGGGATTTAGATCTGGCTCTAAAGCCTCATCCAGCTTTATTTTGGTAGCAAGTGACAACTTGCTACCAAAATCTAGCTCCAGGCCTCCAGGCCTTACTAACCTGTACCTCAAAGCCCAGCTTGTAATTCAGCTTTCTATACCTGACCCCAATTTGGAACTTCCAAATTACAAATCTCACTAATTTGAACAACTTCATAAGACAAAATGGGCAAGGGATTGGAGGTTCCTTTTTTTTTCAAGTCTTTTTCCATTTGCACACATATCTGTCTGTCTCTCTCTGTGTGTCTAGTCTGTGTTGCTAACAAGATTTTCCTTCTTCCTCTGGGTCAATAACCACTTCCTGTGCTTCTTATCCACTGCCTGCCTTTTCTGAGTTTGATCCTGAAGATGAGCCCCCTCCCTTCTAAACCTGTGTCTCCCTCTTGGACAGCCTCCTCTCTGGAGATGATCTAAACAGTCTTCCCAAGAACTCTATTCTGTCTCATACACATACACACTGTTGATTCTATTTGTGACCTGCCTTGCCCTACCTCAAGAATATTACCACAAGCCCTCCTTTACTATGCCACTACAAATGACAATCTCTCTTGTTCTCTCATTCTCTCTCTTTCTAAACTGTAGTTAAGTTTGCTTAACATTTTTCTGTTCAAAGTACAGCTATAAACCTAGCTTTTGAGAATGACCTCTAGCCCATTCTCCAGATTCCACTGATTTTCTCTTTGGTGCCTCTTGTTCTATCTTAAAGATTTCTGACATTATTTTCTGTCCCAGAGAGTTCTGCCTATGATCGACAGCCACATGGTGAGATGGGGACTCTATTATCTCCTGTGTGGACTTCATTTACTTGTCATAAACAATGGCCACATAAATTGGCCTTTATGGCTCCAGGTAGAATCAGTAGGACCTGGTCATCAACTTCATGCCTTCTCAGAGGGCATAAAGACCTCTCCCAAATGTTAGAGTCTTCCCAAAGATAAAATATAACTAAACATTTCAAAACATAATCTCTTCATGTCTCATGTTCTTTGTTGTGTCTAATTTCTAATCTCTGTAATGTTTACATTTAAAATTGCTTAAGATATTTCAAAGAGCCCACCAAACTGTTTGGTAAGCACTCTTCTTAATGTCCATACCCATATAATGCTACTCTCCCTTTTGATTAGAGAAGCTTCTCTTTTCAGATGGGGGTGACCTCTGGCATGATTCAAAAGGTCCATTGTGGAAGAGGTGATGGAAAGAATGTAAGAGCCAAAGGAAGGGTAAGACTGCTTACAATACAATCTTCCAGACACAAAATGGTCTGGATATCCATGATCTTGCAATGCCCGTACTACATACACAAGACCTTCATAATAGAAGGAAAAGATGATTACATCAAAATAAAAGAGAGACTAATTGAGAGGTGGAGGGGATATGATGTAGAGGAGATGGGGGAGGGGAGGGAATTATCATGGTTTATTGTCTATAATTAAGGAAGTTGTCAATGAAAAGTTTAAAATAAAAAGGACATATCAAATATTGCTTTTATACAAGTTTCTTATACTCCTACCTTACTTAGCCAAATCTTTATGTTTCCCAAAACTCTAACTAACCCACTATCCAAGTTAACAATTCCTTCTTACTTACCTAGCATCTATTAAAACAACCTCTGGTGAACAGACCTAAGGGAAGCCATCTTATGGACTCAGCCATCTTAACATTATGAAGGAGCCATAGGAGATTAAAGATTAGCACACAGCATTAATTACAAGAATGAGGATGTGGTTCCAGTAAAGGCATCTGGTGTTTGCTCTCACCCTGAGATCAAGATGTCCTGATATTTGGTATCTGCTTCATACCTAGTGCTAACTGCAAAAATTCTGCTCTTGTAATCCTGCTTGCTTGCTTGCTCTTGCTAAAGACAATTGTGTGTGAAGGGGTGGCTGGGGGATTTTCAGATCATTATAAAGGAATGTGGGTTTTGCCTTTAAAATCTCACTGTAGGGCTGGAGAGATAGCTTAGGGGTTAAGGCGCCTGTCTCCTAAGCCTAAGAATGCTGGTTCCAATCTCCAGCAGTTTCAATCTCCAGGTCCCACGTTTATCCAGATGCAAAAGGGGCGCAATGCCGCACTTGACCACAAGGGGGTGCACACATCTGGATTTCATTTGCAGCAGCTGAGAGGCTGCTGGCGCGCCCATCTCTATCTGTCTTCCTCTTCCTCTCCCTCTCTCTCTGTCTCTCTCTGTGTCTCTCTCCAAAAAAAGTAGGACATGGCTGCTTTCCACCTTGCTGTGAAGGGATAGTTTACAGCCAACATAATAAAGACTTTCCTTTTAAATTTTTATTCGGCTGGTCTTCTGTTCATTTCTGGTCTGGGACTTGCAATATATGTTATTATTTTTCAACCTTAGATATAATATTAATGTCACCTATAAATTTCATGTCACATAAAACAAAACTCGTATGTGGATTATGGTGACATTTTAATGGCTAATAGAGTTAATACGATCTTGGAGTTTCTTTCCTAATGCCTCTGATAAGTATCACTCTCTTGAACTGCTACCATCTTGCCTGTTCATAAGAGCCACATGGGAGTCATCCTGCTGCACAATGTGCAAAGTGAAGTTTGGCAAATGGGGATACAAAAACTGAGACTCCCAGAAGCCACACCTGTATGACTAGAACTTCAAAGATGGACTGCAGCAACTGTGGAGAAATAAATGTTACCAGTCCAGAGCCAATAATATTTTTTGCTATATTAGCCTTTTCAATGGCCAATAATATTATTTTTCTGCATATGACCTAACATCTCTCTTTGACCAGTTAAAATATCTGTTGTTGTAAATTAAAAAATCTCACAGTTCTACTCCCCTAAAGTTAAATGTATCCTGTCTCTGGCATGTAATTTATTCCACTATGTGATAGAGCTCTTCCATCCCCACAGTTTAGCCTCTTCTTGGCCTCTAGTCCAACAGATTCAGTTTTTCCTTGATAATCATTCTGTATTTATAGGCCCTTCTCCAACTTCCTGTATTTCCAGATGCATATTTCTTTATCCTGATAAGACACAGGCCCTAAAGCTCTCACAACACAGCTCCATCACTGGGTCTTGAGGCTTCTTGATAGCCCTTCCCCCATTTTCTGCTTTTGAGTAAGTCACTAGAACTCCCCCTCTTAAACTGGAAAGATGAGATTTATGTTTCAGAGTTGCTTCTACCTCTTTCCAAAATAAATAAATAAATAAATAAATAAATAAATAAATAAATATCAGGCTCCAGTCAGTCTGAGATCCTGGGGTTAATGGGTTGTGTTTTATTATGGTTATTCCTTGGCCCCTCCTCACCTGGATGAAAGAGGACCATCCCTCCCTTGGAGCTAACTCATCTGCGAGGTCAAGGACCCACTTAGCTAAGACTGAAATATATCTCTAACATGACTTTTAGTAAACCCAAAAAAATGTCTCCATGGTTTTCTAAACTCTACATTTTTGGTGTTCTGGGCTAATAGAGATATACTTATATATGAGACCTTGAGACCTTACTTATTTCCTTCAATGTACTTTTCATTTTCCAATCACATAAGCTAGTCTTTTACCTGTCTACGTATACAGTTTGTTTCAATGGCTCCTGCTCCAAATGATTTCAGAGAAACCCTTGGAACTGTGAAACTGCCTTCCAGTCCATGCTCCCTCCCTGCCTCTCCTCCTTCAGGAACAATGCTACTCCTCCCAGAGCTCCTGAGACTAAGCTCTTCTTCCCAGATTCAATGCCTATAAATGAGTCTGGAATGCAACAACTTTCAGAAATTCAACATCCTACCGCTGAACACCGAAACGTCTGTCCAGAGGCTGCCCCTGCTATCTGGCTGGCTATCTCAGAAGACAGGAATTCAAACCAATTGGCCAGATAGCACCACTGGGGGACCCTCTTTTTGCCCCTCACCCACCACAAGTACCTGTCCCTTTCCCATGAATATAAATCTTGTGCTTTTTAAATGTCTTCCTCTCCACCTCAGGACAGGCCAAAAAAAGCCACATCAAAAAACATCTGACTGCTCAACAACCCTCAACTCAACTGTGACTTCTGCTCATTCCAAACTCTGAGGATAGAACCCCCTCCCACTTTTTTACCTTCAGGGTCTTGAATGAGGGCTTAATGAACCACTGGCCTCAGACCACTGACCTTGGTAGACCATAAAACTTTCCTGGACCATAACATGATAAGGGAGATCTGTGCAAAACAAGCTCATAACTCAAAGATCTGGCTTTAAGAGCTATCAGGCCCTTGGACAGGCAATTACTAAACAAAACAACAGGCCTTTTCTTACATTCATTCTTCTCTCCCAAAGACCTCCTCTCATTCCTCACCCTATAGATCTCTACTCTGTCCCACATTCAAACATAGCAGCAGCAACTTCACCCAGGGAAAGGTAATGTCTTTCCAATAAAGAATAGTCGCCGGGCGTGGTGGCGCACGCCTTTAATCCCAGCACTCGGGAGGCAGAGGTAGGAGGATCGCCGTGAGTTCGAGGCTACCCTGAGACTACATAGTTAATTCCAGGTCAGCCTGGACCAGAGTGAGACCCTACCTTGAAAAACCAAAAAAAAAAAAAAAAAAAAAAAAAAAAAAAGAATAGTCTGTGCTCTCTTCCCTTCTCTCTTTTATTCTCACGTTACTCTAGTCAATCCCAAATTCTATTAGTAAGGTTAACATTTGGAGAACCTGGTAGGATATGGGAACCATTTGCATAGTAGATGGTGTCAATGCTTTCAAAAATTCCTCTAGCATCATTTTTACTGTAAGTTTCCTTAGTGATTCTTTTTTTTATTTATTTTTTATTTTTTTATTTTTTTAATTTTTATTGATTTTTAATCTTACATACCAAAAAAAACCCCACCTGATATTTCCCTCCCCTCCCCCATTCCACTTTAGAACTCCAGTCTCCATCATATCCCCTCCCTTTCTCCATTAGTCTCTCTCCTAATTTGATGACATCATCTTTCTCTTCTATTTTGAGGGTCTTGCAAAGGTATTGCTAGGCACTGCAAGATCATGGATATCGAGGCCAATTTCTGTCTGGGCAGCTGCATAGTAAGAGGTCATATCCTTCCTTTGGCTCTTCCATTCTATCCGCCCCTCTTCCGCAATGGTCCCTGAGCCACTGGAGGATGTGACAGAGGTGTTTCAGTGCTAGGCACTCCTCCATCCCTTCTTGTCAGCACTATGTTGCCTTTTGTGTCGTCCCAGTGGTCATCACCATCTGAAAAGAGAAGCTTCTCTAGCCAGAAGTGAGAATAGCGTTAATATGTGGACATGAACATTTAGTGTAGTGTCCCCAGGGCAGCTTGGTGGGAATAATATATACATTTAGTCAGACATGAGCAGGCTTATACCCCCAAGGCTCATGACCTCACCTACCATAGACTTTTACTTAGGTTTTTCAGTACCGGGTATGTATTCCCTCCCGTAGAGAGGGCCTTCAGTCCAATTATGGAGCAGTTGGTTACCCCAAGAGTAGACACGCCACTATTGCACCCGTTCAGTCATTGGGCCTGTCTGGCCAAGCTTGAATATTCAGCATCCACTATTTTCACTGTTGATGGCTTCTGTCTCCCATACGCTGCGTGCAGTGCAGCTTTTTCCAGCTTTCAGTTGGCTGGTCTACAGGGAGGTTTTCTGCTCAGCACCAGCTTGCTTTCTCAGTGTCCTTGCCTCTCAGGCATGAGATGTCTTCAGCAATAGGGTCTTACTATCTATTTCTCTAGGGAAACCAAGGGCTTTGGCAAAAGCCTTAATGTTTTGGAGGCTACTGGGACCTCCTTGGCCAACATCTCACTGGAAGGAGTTCCATCCCAGGTACTGAAATTTTTCTAGTAACAGTCTACATCTTCTAGACGTGACCTTAATCAAAAAAGTAGTTTTACATATGTCTTATTGATAATATCTTGAGTTTAGATTGTCCCTCCCCCTGCCCTTTTTGTATGCATTCTCTTCCCATGGCCTCGCTTAGGCCATTCCCCTCCCTGTACTCAGTTCTTCTCCTTACATATGTGTATTACCATACACTTAAGTCCTTCCCTTTCTTCCCTCCCTTATAGCCTTTTACCCGCTTACTGGTTTCTGGTACCTATTTTTGGTTCCAGTTCATACACAAGTCTATACATTGGTAGCTAGGATCCACATATGAGAGAGAACATGTGACGTTTGGCTTTCTGAGCCTGGGTTACCTCACTAAGTATAATCCTTTCCAGATCCATCCATTTCCCTGCAAATTTCATAATTTCATTTTTCTTTACTGCTGAATAGAACTCCATTGTGTAAATGTACCACAACTTTATTATCCACTCATCTGTGGACGGACATCTAGGCTGCTTCCATTTCTTAGCTATTGTGAATAGAGCAGCAATAAACATGGTTTTGCAAGTATCTCTAAGGAAGTGAGAAGAGTCCTCTGGATATATGCCTAGGAGTGCTATAGCTGGATCATATGGTAAATCTATTTCTAGCTGTCTCAAGAACCTCCACACTGATTTCCACAGTGGCTGGACCAGCTTACATTCCCACCAACAGTGTAGAAGTGTTCCTGTGTGACAATAAGTGTTCCGCCAACACTTATTGTCATTTGTTTTCTTGATGGCAGCCATTCTGACAGGAGTGATATGGAAACTCAAAGTGGTTTTAATTTGCATTTCCCTGATGGCTAAGGATGTAGAACATTTTTTTAGATGTTTATATGCCATCTGTATTTCATCTTCCGTGAATTCTCTATTTAGTTCCGTAGCCCATTTTTTAACTGGGTTGTTTGAATTCTTGTTATTCTGTTTTTGAGTTCTTTGTATATTCTGGATATTAATCCTCTGTCAGATGAATAACTGGCAAAGATTTTCTCCCATTCTGTAGGTTGTCTTTTGCTCTATTCACAGTGTCCTTTGCTGTACAAAAGCTTTGTAATTTTATAAGGTCCCAGTGGTTGATTAGTGCTTTTATTCTCTGAGCAATTGGAGTTATATTCAGAAAGTCCTTGCCTATTCCAATATGTTGAAGAGTTTCCCCTACTTTTTCCTCTAGCATTTTCAGAGTTTCAGGTCTGATATTAAGGTCCCTGATCCATTTGGACTTGATTCTTGTGCAAGGAGAGAGACAAGGATCTATGTTTATCCTTTTACAAACAGATGTCCAATTTTCCCAGCACCACTTGTTAAAGAGGCTATCTTTTCTCCAATGAGTATTTTTGGCGTTTTTGTCAAAAATCAGGTAGCTGTAGCTGTCTGGATTAATATTTGGGTCTTCTATTCTGTTCCATTGATCTACCTGTCTGTCCTTGTGCCAGTACCATGCTGTTTTTGTTACTATGGCTTTGTAGTATAACTTAAAATCGGGTATGGTTATACCACCTGCCTGATTTTTGTTATGCAAAATTGTTTTGGCTATTCGAGGTTTTTGTGTTTCCAGATGAATTTTAGTATTGTTTTTCTATTTCTGTGAAGAATGCTATTGGGATTTTAATGGAGATCGCATTAAATGTGTAGATTGCTTTTGGTAAGATTGACATTTTCACTATATTGATTCTTCCAATCCAGGAGCATGGAATGTCTTTCCATTTCCTTGTGTCTTCTGCAATTTGTCGCTCGAGTTTTTATAGTTCTCATTGTAGAGATCCTTCACATCCTTGGTTAAGTTTATTCCAAGGTATTTTATTTTTTTGAGGCAATTGTGAATGGGAGAGATTCCCTGATTTCATCCTCTGCATGTTTGTTGTTAGTGTATAGAAAAGCTACTGATTTCTCTGTGTTTATTTTGTATCCTGCTACATTGCTAAAAGTGTTTATCAGCTCTAATAATTTGCTGGTAGAGTCCTTAGGATCTGTTATGTATAGAATCATATCATCTGCAAATAATGATAATTTGACCTCTTCCTTTCCGATTTGTATCCCCTTTATGAGTGCCTCTTGCCTTATTGCTATGGCTAAGACTTCCAATACTATATTAAATAATAGTGGAGAAAGTGGACACCCTTGTCTTGTTCCTGAATTTAGAGGAAAAGCTTCAAGTTTTTCCCCATTAAGTATTATGTTGGCTGTAGGTTTGTCATAAATAGCTTTTATTATGTTGAGATATGTACCTTCTATTCCAAGTTTCTGTAGTACTTTCACCATGAAGGGGTGTTGGATTTTGTCAAATGCCTTTTCTGCATCTATTGAGATGACCATGTGATTTTTGTCCTTCAGACCATTTATATGGTATATTACATTTATGGATTTGCGTATGTTGAACCATCCCTGCATCTCTGGGATAAAGCCTACTTGGTCAGGGTGAATAATCTTTCTGATATATTCTTGTATTCTGTTTGCCAGTATTTTGTTGAGAATTTTTGCATCTATGTTCATGAGGGAGATTGGTCTATAGTTTTCTTTTTTTTTGATCTGTCTTTGTCCGGTTTGGGTATCAGGGTGATGCTGGCTTCATAGAAGGATTTTGGTAGAATTCCTTCCTCTTCTATTTTATGGAAAAGTTTGAGAAGCATTGGTGTTAGATCTTCCAGGAATGTCTGGTAAAATTCAGTAGTGAATCCATCTGGGCCTGGGCTTTTTTAATTGGGAGACTTTTTATGACTGCTTGGATCTCTGTGGTTGTTATAGGTCTATTTAAATGGTTTATCTCATCTTGATTTAATTTTGGTAGGTCATATAAATCAAGGAAATCATCCATTTCTTTCAGGTTTTCAAACTTAGAGGCATATATATTCTTAAAGTATGTCCACATGATTTTCTGAATTTCTTTGGTATCTGTTGTGATGTTGCCTTTTTCATCTCTAATTTTATCAATTTTTGTCTCTTCTCTCTTTCTTTTGGTCAGATTTGCTAAGGGTTTGTCAATCTTGTTAATCCTTTCAAAGAACCAACTCTTTGTTTCATTGATTTTTTTGATTTTTTTTTGGTTTCCATTTCATTAATTTCTGCCCTAACCTTTATTATTTCTTCCCGTCTACTGATTTTTGGTTTGCCTTGTTCTTCTCTTTCCAAGGCCTTAAGGTGAAGCATTAAATTGTTTAGTTGTGAACTCTCTAGTTTCTTAATATAGGCACTTAGAGCTATAAATTTCCCTCGTAGGACTGCCTTCATTGTGTCCCACAGGTTTTGGTATGTTGTATTCTCATCATCATTTGATTCTATGAATTTCTTGATTTCCTTCTTAATTTCTTCAATGATCCATGCGTCATTCAATAATGTACTGTTTAGTCTCCATGAATTTCTGTATGCTCTGTAGTTTTTCTTGTTGTTGATTTGCAGTTTAATCCCATTGTGGTCAGATAGCATACAAGGGATTATTTCAATTTTCCTGTATTTGTTGAGATTTGATTTGTGTCCTATCATATGGTCTATTTTAGAGAATGACCCATGTGCCGCTGAGAAGAATGTATATTCTGCAGTATTTGGATGGAATATTCTGTATATATCTGTTAGGTCCATTTGTTCCATGATATCATTTAATGCAGTTGTTTCTCTGTTTATTTTTTGTTGGGTAGACCTGTCAAGTGATGAGAGCGGGGTATTGAAGTCACCCACTACTATTGTGTTAGGTGTTATTTCTGACCTTAAGTCCGATAGTGTTTGCTTGATGTAATTGGGGGCCCCCGTGTTGGGAGCATAAATGTTTAGGATTGTGATATCCTCCTGTTGGAGTGTTCCTTTAATCAGTATAAAGTGACCTGCTTATCTCTCCTCACTAATGTTGGTTTGAAGTCTATCCTGTCAGAAATTAGAATGGCAACCCCTGCTTGTTTTCTGGGTCCATTTGCTTGATATATCTTTTTCCAGCCTTTCACCCTAAGAATGTTTCTATCTTTTATTCGGATGTGAGTTTCCTGAAGGCAACAGATGGTAGGATCCTGCTTTTTAATCCAGTCTGCAAGTCTATGTCTTTTGATTGGGGCATTGAGGCCATTGATATTAAGAGTTATTATTGAAAGATATGTATTTGATCTGTCCATTTTTCTTGTTTTGTAGTTCTTCCTGGTTTTCTTTTTACTCACTTGTTCTAACTGTTGAATATGATTTCTTTTTCCTATTTCCTTCTGTGTGTGTTTTGCTTTTCTTCAGCATGAATGATTCCTGCAAGTATTTTCTGTAGAGCTGGCTTAGTTGTCATAAATTCCTTTAGCCTGTCTTTGTTGTGGAATGTCCTTATTTCTCCATCAATTTGGATAGAAAGCTTTGCAGGATAAAGTAATCTTGGTTGACAGTTTTTATCTTTCAGAACTTGGAATACATCACTCCAGGCCCTCCTGGCTTTTAGGGTTTGTGTTGAGTAATCTGCTGTGACCCTGATGGGTTTCCCCTTAAATGTCATTTGCTTTTTCTCTCTAACTGCTTTCAGTATACTTTCTTTGGTTTGTGTATTTAGTAGTTTAATTATAACATGGCGAGAAGAGGTTCTTTCTAGGTTTTGTCTGTTTGGAGTTCTAAATGCTTCTTGTATCTGCATTGGCATTTCTTTCCCAATTTGGGGAAAATTTTCTTCTATGATTTTATGGAAAACACCTACTAAGCCTCTGGATTGAAATTCTTCCCCTTCTGCTATACCTTGAATTCTTATGTTTGATCTTTTCATAGTGTCCCTCATGTCTTGGAGTTCCCATTCATACCTTTCTATTAGCTTGTCTTTCTCTTTGTTGGACTGTGATAGATCTGCCACCTCGTCTTCTAGCTTGGATATTCTGTCCTCTCCTTCATCCATTCTACTAGTGAGACTTTCCACAGAGTTTTTATTTCACTGACTGTGTTCTTCAATGTTAAGATTTCAGCCTGGTTTTTCTTCAGTAGTTCTATTTCCTTGTTCATGTCCTCTAATGACCTTTTTATTTCATTAAACTGTTTCTCTGTAATCTCCTTCAACAGTTTGTTTTCTTCTCTAATTCCTTTGTTTTCTTCTCGGATTGCTTTCATTTCTTCTTTCATTTCTTTGAGCATAGATATCATCATTCCCTTGAAATCTTTGTCAGGAATTTCATCTAAAACAGTCTCATTGTTGGACCTATCTGATGGATTTGCAATTTTTGGTGGAATTGCATTGTCTTGATTCTTTGTGTTTCTTGTATTATAATGTAGTGACTTTTGCATCCTGGATTGCTGTGATGCTTAGGTTTCCTACTTATCTTCAGTGTTCTTAGGTGTTGTGATCCACCTTTATATTATTTTAGGATATGGGTTTAAGGTGTCAAGTGTAGCACTTGTACTTAAGTAGAAGTACTCCTAGCTGTTGAGTTTGCTTGTTAAGCAATTATTGTAGTGGACTGGTGGAACAATTTCGATGCAAGTTCTATACTTCAACAGAGCAAAATACACATTCAATTGACATGAACACAGAGTATACAAGTGTGAGAATTGAGACAACCAGTCCTATAGGGTTAAAATCCCTAAGGGCATGTGATGGTCCACTCCCTTAGTCCTGTCAGCTTGGGAATCAGACCCTGTCCTCAATAATAACTGAAGCAAAAGATAAAGGCCCTTTAAATCTATAAGTAGTACAGATAGCAATATTCAACCCCTCACATTCAGCTTATTTGAAAATGGTAAAGCCACCCACAAATATGTAATACATACCCTGCCTTGACCTGGAAAGAGTGGTTAGCACTTCCAATGCAGGCCTTTGTTATCTTTTGGTGTGGCTTTTAAACTCACCAATGCTGGGTGCCCACCTCGTTACCTGGGCTGTGGAGCTTGGGTCAGGTCAGCTGGGGCTGGTGTTGACGATGTGGTTCAAATTTGCCACTGGTTGTTGTTCGATTCTACCAATTCCCTGGGGAGCTGATGAATGGGGATGGGCGAATTCAGGAAGCCTGCAGCAACTCACGGTGTGTGTCTCTTTCAGTAGCTCCGCAGATTTTTCTTTGATTTCTGGGCTCTGTGAGGAGACTGATGAGGTTGAAAAGTCCCTTTTTTTTGTTTGTTTGTTCAGGCGGCGTTTGCAGCGGAAGCTCAGCGGGGCTTAGCTGACCTGGTTGGAAGCTTTGGATCGAGAGTTGGAGTCTTGGTGCCGATCCGTTGGGGAACCGGCTGAGTGAAGTGAAGTTGCTGGGGTGTTCTTGGGGTGGAGCGAAGCCGCTGGGAGCCCACGGATGGGGAGCCCGCGGCTGGGGAGCCCGCGGCTGGGGAGCCCGCGGCTGGGGAGTCCGCGGCGGCGTTGTGGAGCGAGCTGCCGGGGGCCGCACTCTCCACAGTGGGTTTCTGGCTGTCTTTTGCTTTTCCGCTATTTCCCGGAGAAAATATTCTGCTCTCTTCCTCAGATGAGTGTAGTTTTTCTTGATTCTCTGCCTGATCCGGTTTGGTGTGGCTCCTATGCCGCCATCTTACCCGGAACTCTCCTTAGTGATTCTTAATCCAATCAAGTCAATAATCAACATTAGCCATCACAGAACTTATATAACACTAGCCACATCTTCTCAACCTCATCAAGGAATTCCATGTTGACCACTCCAAACTGACAATCTTAAGGACAGGATGTTTCTTCTGAATCACTGTTGAGTTCTGATATGATGGAGAGTAAAGTTTCAAAGGGGAAAGTGGTGGTAGGGAGGGAAGTGCAATGGGATATTGTCTACAATTAAAGAAGTTGTCAATAAAAAAATAAAATAAATATATATTTTTAAATTAAAGAGCAAAACAAACAAACAAACAAACAAAAAACAAGGGTTTATCCTTCCACTAGGCAAACTACGAGATTTCCTAGAACACTTGTAACTAAAAGCAGATTAGCATACAAGCTTGGTCAAACTTTTTTCTAGCAACATGGAATCAAAGACAAAAGAAATTTAACAATTGATGTCTTATGTGCCAACAAACTAAATCTTTTTTATATAAATGTCAATATTTTTCAAATAGACTTTTGATTCAGCTCATTATGGAAAACATCCCAAATTAAAATGTGAAATTTCAAATTTTGTCTTAATATATTCTCATAGCATCTAATATTATGAGATATACAAATAGTCAAAGAATCTTCAGCCATAGAAGCAACCTCAACTTCCCCATTGTTTGCATAGTGATAAGTACCAACAAATTAAAAATGACTTCCTGATGGTCATTCATTCTGAGCAGCCAAACTTTAAAACTCAGGAGTACTATCTCCTTGACATTGTCATGTGTTAATGTAGCTATAATTTTTCAAAACCAGTGACCACTTAAATACTGGGTGATATATTTATCAGTAAAGATTGGTAAGTTCTTTGTAAGAAATGTTCTACTTAAACAAAAATACTTGAAAGGTGATGATCTTCTTTAATGATATTGAAATTTTAATCAGGATTTCACAGTGTAGTACAAAAGATAGGAGTTTGCTTGCAGCACTGATTCCTTATCACAAAGAATTGTTAGTTCTGCTGGCTGTAGCCCAACTTCTTTAGCCATTTTTTTCACAGAACCATAATAAATAATAGGCATGTTCCCAGAGCTCCTAAGCTCCTATGTATCTCTATCCACCCATGTCCTATTCAAAAGTAAAAATTTTAAAACTTTCATATATCTTATGGTAAATTTTATTAACAATTCCATAACATAATGTTGCACAAACAGTAAAAACAATTGTTATTTCTATGTATATATTTGTTCTTTAAGTATTCAAAAAGAAAAATAGTTTGTTTCCAACAACCCATGCCATATGATGTGAAGCTATTTATTGTGAGTCAGGAAACATGAATTACTTACATATGTGGAAAATCAATAATTCTGATAATTCTAGGATTTGATCCATCTTACAAGAATATCACTGAAAGTAAATCATTAGGTGCACTTAATCTTCACAGATTATAGCGTAATGTTGGAAAGAAATCAATACAGTTTCTCTAGGTAGCATTTAGAAATAGCAGCAAATTCACAGGGTTAGAAACAAAAAAAATCACAGGGAAACCCAAATAAGTTTGTATAATAATAATATTAGAATCATAAAAAATATATAAAATAAATATAAATTCTCAAGTCAATAGTACTTCTTTGTTATCTAAAGGATACTACAATATTGTGTCACTTATTTTTTTTCTTAATACCTGCTACCTTATGAACTAGGATCCAACATCTGCTGTATCAAATTTTATGAGGAAGGGATATTATTTATTGAAGCTTACTGATCCAGGGGAAGTTCCGTAATGGCAGGAGAAGCGGCCTGCTCTTTTACAGGACCAGGCAAGAGAGAGAAAATCCACCCACACAGCACAGCACACTTCAGGAACTCCCACTAGGCACACTTTACATATCTTTACAATGGAATCCTAAACCCACCACCACACCTTAAGATCCACCCAGGGACATTGCCTCCAGCCAGGTGGCTGCAGATGCAAACAACAAACTAATAACACACTGAATATATTGGGGGCCATCTATTCAAACTACCACATGCCCTTTTAATACAATTTATTCTATCAGTTCTGTTCTTCTAGACTAATACAGTTGGGGATTTTGATACTCCACTGTCATCATCCAAGCAGAAAATCAACAGGGAAATAATAGAGCTCAATAGCACCACAGACTAACTAGACCTAATGGTCATTTCCACCTCAATTCTACAGAATACACATTCTTCTCATAAGCACATGGGCCCTTCTCCACAATAGACCATATATCAGGCCATAAGGAATTCCTCCATAAATTCAGGAAAATTGAAGTAACTTCCTGCATCATATCAGATTATAATGCTTTAAAGGTAGAAATTAACAAGAGACACATCAGTAACTCCCCAAGATCCTGGACTGAACAACACACTTTTTTTGGAGAGAGACACAGAGAGAGACAGAGAGAGAGAGACAGAGAGAGAGAAGGAGAGGAAGACAGATAGAGATGGGTGCGCCAGCAGCCTCTCAGCTGCTGAGAATGAAATCCAGATGCATGCTCCCCCTTGTGGTCAAGTGCAGCATTGAGCCCTTGCATCACTTTTCATCTGGCTAAACGTGGGACCTGGAGATTGGAACCACTGGAGATTGGAACCAGCGTTCTTAGGCTTAAGAGGCAGGCGCCTTAACCGCTAAGCAATCTCTCCAGCCCTGAACAACACAATTTTAAACAATGACTGGGTTGTGAAAGAAATCAAATAAGAAATTGTAAAATTCCAAGAATTGAATGGTAATGAAAACACAACTTACCAAACTTATGGGACACAGTGAAAGCAGTCTTAAGGGGAAAATTCATAGTACTAAATACCTTCATAACAAAGACAGAGAGATCCCAAAATAATAACCTAACTTTATACCCCAAGGCATTGTAAAAACAAGAATAATCTAACCCTAAGAGCTCCAGATGGAAAAAAAAAACATTAATTTAGAGCAGAGCAGAAACTAATGAAATGGAAAGTATGAAAACAATTTAAAAATTGATGAAATGAAGCACTGGTTCTGTGAAAAAGAAAAAAGATTGATAACCCCCCCCCCTGTCCAAATTGATCAAGCAAAAAAAAGTCTAAAATTAACAAAAACAGAAATGAAAAAGGACAGGTCAAAACCATGAAATTGGAAGAGTCATCAGGGCATACTTCCAAAACCTCTATTCCACACAATTGGATAATCTGGAAGAAATGGATGAATCCCTAGAGATATACCACCTACCAAAAATAAACTCAGAGCAGATCAATCTCATAAACAAACCTATCACATCTATGGAGATTGAAAAGTTAATCAGAAACCTCCCAAGAACAAAAGTGCAGGACTGGATGGCTTCTCAGCTGAACAAATCAAACCAATTTTTCTCAAACTCTTTCACCTAATTGGAGAACAGGGAATCCTACCCAACTCCTTTTATGAATCTACCATCACCCTAATACCAAAATCAGACAGAGATACAACAAGAAAAGAAAAATATAGGCCTATACCCCTGATTAATTTAGATGCAAAGATCCTAAACAAAATCCTTGCAATCCAAATTCAACAACATATCAAAGTATTATCCACCTTGATCAAGTAGGCTTCTTCTCAGGGATGCAAGGATGGTTCAATATGCAGAAATCCATCAACATAAAAGAAACACATTATCATCTTAATTGATGTAGAGAGGGGCTTTGACAAACTATAACACCACTTCATGATAAAAAATCTGGAGAGAATATGTATGGAGGGTTTATATCTCAAGACATTAAAAGCTATATATACAACCCAATGGAGAGACTAAGAGTTCCATTGAAATTGGGAAAAAGACAAGAGTGCCCACTCTCACCACTGCTCTTCAACATAGTATTAGAAGTACTAGGCCAAGCAATAATATAGGAGAAAGAAATAAACAGATTCAAGTTGGAAGGGAAGAAGTCAAGTTAGCCCTATTTGCAGATGACATTATCCTGTATATAAGTGACCTAAAAGTCTCCATCTCAAAACCTCTAAAGGTGATAAATTCCTTCAGTAAAGTAGTAGGATACAAAATCAATGCACAAAACCAGTAGCCTTTATATATGCAAAGGAAAAATATACAGAAAAGAAATAAGTGAGGCTGTCCCATTTTTAATAGCAACAAAAATTACATACCTTGGAATAACACTAACCAAGGATGTTAATGAACTATATAATGAAAACACACACACACACAAAATCTAGGAGGACTTTGAGAAGATGGAACGACCTCCTATGCTCCTGGATAGGTAGAATTCGTATTGTAAAAATGGCAATTCTACCAAACACAATATATAGATTTAATGAATGCCAATGAATGTCCAGCATCATTCTTCACAGTGAATTCCAGGTCAGCCTGAGGTAGAGTGACAACCTACCTCAAAAAAAAAAAAAAGAAAAAAGAAAGAAAGAAAGAAAAGAAAAGAAAAGAAAAGAAAAGAAAAGAGGGGAAAAAACAGAAGCATAGACCAATGGAGCAGAATTAAAGACCCAGACCTTAGGTCAAGTAATCACAACTGCTTGATATTTGACAAAGGTGCCAATAATTTAGGCTGGTGAAAAGACAGCATCTTCAACAAATGGTCTTGGATAAATTGGATGACCATATGTAGAAAACTGAAATTAGACCCACTTATTTTGCCATACACAAAAATCAGGTCATCTTTTGGTCCTGAGTTCTATACATGGTGTTCTATACATGGTGAATTGTCTTTCAATTGGAATTGTTTTTTAAATCGTTAAAGTGAATCTTATTTTAACCTGTTTTACAGTTGTGTTTTAATCTCAAAAGGATATGTGATTGGAAAGCAAGCAGTTTTTGCTCTATGGTATTGAACATATAATTAAAAGTCATTAAGAAACAAACAAAAATATCAGGTCGAAATGGATTAAAGACCTCAATATAAGACCTGAAACTCTTCAACTACTGGAAGAAAAAAAGGCATGATCCATGATATAGGACTGGGAAAAGACTTACTAAACAAAACCCCAGTAGCCCAGGAAATTAAAGAACCACTCAATCAATTGGATCTTATGAAGCTAAAAAGCTTTTGCACAAAAATATCATTTGCAGAGCCAGTAGATTACCCACTGAATGGGAGAAAATCTTTTCCAGCTATACCACTGACTGAAGCCTAATATCTAGATCTACAAAGAACTCAAAAAAAAAAAAACCAAAAAAAAAAACAACCCACTCTAAAATTGGGGCAGAAAACTAAATAGGGAGTTCTCAGAGGAAGAATTGAAATGGCTAACACACACATAATAAAATGTTCAACATACCTGACCTTGAGGGAACTGCAAATTAAAAATACTATGAGATTCCACCTTACCCCAGTAAGGATAAAAAACATTAAAAAATCAAATGAAAACACATGTTAGAAAAGATGTGGAGAAATAGGAACACTCACTGTTGGTAGGAATATAAGCCAGTACAACCACTGTGGAGACTCCTGAAATGGATGAATATAGAGTTACCAACAGACCCTGTTATTCCCTTACTGGGCATTTACCCTAAAAGATCCACACCTCAGTTCAGAGATATTTGCTCAACCATGTTTATAGCTGCTCAATTCGTAATACTAAAAACTGGAATCAACCCATGTGCCCATCTTTGGATGAATGGATAACCAACATGTGGTATATCTACATGATGGCATTCTACTCAGCAGTAAGAAAAAATGACACAATAAAATATGAAGAAAAATGGTCAAACTCAGAACAAATAATTCTAAGTGAACTCCCACAATCACAGAAAGATAGCCGTCACATGGTGTCATTCATCTGCAGTTCTTAACTTGGATCAGCTACAGTTGCTGACATACCTGAATAGCCTCTTGAGGCTTGGACAATAGGGAGGTTAGGACGTGGGGAAGGGGAAGGGTGGGAGGAGATACAAAACTGAACCCAAATTGATGTGGTACCATAGAACCCTATATCCTGGAAGTTAGACTAAAAGGTGGAATCCTCAAGAGGACCTTAGGGGGAGTGCCTGAATTGAAGGGCTCTGGAGAGGGTGAGACAAAAACGTAACTGTGGTAGTTGGAATATATATCCCCGAATATATTCAGTGTTTTACAAGTTATAGTTTGCATCTGCAATCACCTTGCTAGAGGCAATGTCACTGGGGGCTGGTCTTAAGGTGTTAATGGTGGGTTTGAGATTCCATTGTAAAGATATGCAAAGTGTGCCTAGCGGGAGTTCCTGAAGCTTGCTGTGGCTTGGCTGTAGTTTTGCTCTGTGTGCTGTGGTGGCTGATTGGCTTTTTCTCTCTCTGCTTGGCCCTGTGAAAGCAGGCTGCTTCTCCTGCCTTTATGGAACTTCTCCTGGATCTGTAAGCTTCAATAAATAATATCCCTTCCTCCATAACTGTGCCTGGTCTGGATGTTCATCTCAGCGAACTTAAAGCTGTCTGCTACAGTAAAGTGGTACCGAGGAGTGTGGGGTGAGATGAACCTGACCATGTGGATATTTGTCTTTTGGAACTTTTGTTTTGGAAGAATGGGCATGCTTGGTGCTTGCAACTGAAGATGCCTTCTGGAGTGGTAAGCCAAGTTTTATGGACTATTCTGAGGAGAGTTTGAGAATGCTAAGTGCAGATAGTATTCAACTTCGAGGCTTGGCTTATGAGCTTTCTAAGGGGAAGGAAAGACTGCAGAGGACTTTGTTGGAACTGGGCTACTGGCATAAGGGATGGCTACGTTCTGCTATCCAGGCCCAGAAAGTTTGATCAAAGTTAAATTTGTAATGGACTGATGTGCTTGGCTAAAGATATCGGACTGAGATTTTAAGATTTTAAGTTGGAAAACCTCAAGCAAGTTAAAATTAGAGACACTGAGACTGGTTTAGCTGCTATTGTCGACACATTAGCAATGGAAGCATGAAAATGCATAGAATGGTCATGAATGGCACACGGTTCCAGGAGCCGCTGCTGAGATGCAGCATGAGGCAGGGCATGAAGACCCTCAGGAATAGGCTGAAAGAGCCTTTGGAAGATGGACCGTGGTTTGCATGGAGACCTGAAGATGTTTTGGATATACCAGGACTATGCAAAGACTCCCATGTAGTGCAGTGTTGGCCTGGGATCAAAGTTTTCCCTGGCAACTCTGCCCACCTGGAGGGGCAGAATTGGAAAACCTGGAGACTGTCAGTCTCTGGTTATATTGAACTTGAACTGCAGAAGTTTGATGACTGCTGATGGTGGCTGAGTTTGTATTGTTCTAGTCTCTCCTTGCTATGCCTTATACCAGTTAAAAATGTTTGCTCTGTGCCTTTACATGTTGAAAGTATTTAACTTGTTTGATTTTACAGGACTCACTATCTTAAGTTGGTCAAGACTATGAGAACCTTTGAAATTGGACTGAATACAATTTACAACGTGTGATAGTTATAAATCTATTAGGGGCCAGGGGCGGAATGTGGTAGTTTGAATATATGGCCCCCAATATATTCAATGTTTTATTACTTTATAGTTTGCATCTGCAATCACCTTCCTAGAGGCAATGTCACTGGGGGCTGGTGTGGAGGTGGGTTTGAGATTCCATTGTAAAGATATGCAAAGTGTGCCTAGCAGGAGTTCCTGAAGTGTGCTGGGCTTTGGGCTGTAGTTTTTGCTCAGTGTGCTATGTAGCTGGCGGCTTGGTTTTTTTCTCTCTCTGCTTGGCCCTGTGAAGGCAGGCCAGCTTCTTCTGCCATTATGGAACTTCCCCTGGATCTGTAAGCTTCAATAAATAATATCCGTTCCTACATAACTGTGCATGGTCTGGAAGTTCATCTCAGCGAACCTGAAGCTGTCTGCTACAGCAGGCAGGCACGTTAACCACTAAGCTCTCTCTCCAGCCCTCCATATCTTTTTTTGTAGCATGTATATGCAATGGAGAGAATTTTAGATATGATAATATATTTCTTCTAATTTAATTGCTTCTGCTGGACTCTTAAGTTTGTTACATATGATTTTACTTATTAAAAAATTAGAATATCTGAGCTTTTTCTGTGACTACGTTTAAAACACATCAGTTTGTTACATTCTGGGGTAAAATTATGTACTATGGTTATGCCCAAGATATTAAAACCAAAACCACATTGTTTATTCTACTTTTTCATGCACACATGATGCCCATTATGCATTGATCCTGTCCAGCAATATTAACTTTCTTTAACCTATTGTTCTTCTATCTGAAGAATCTTATTAAAATTTAATAAGTAAACTAAAAATAAACAGCTAATGTCACAGTACATTTACTCATAAAAGAACATAAGAAAGTAAAACCTAATGCAGGCTAGTGAGGTTAAAGGAATGGTTCATATATACTTACAGACTATTCAAGTATACGTATAGGACCTGTTTTTGTCCTTGTGATATAATGGCACCACTTATAGGTGTTATGTTATTCTATTTGCAGAATATTTACTCTTGTAGCCTAATAGCACTGAACTTCCCTAAATGACACAGCACTATAGAACAACTTGAAAGACCATAGATGCCCCAACTTTTCCTGAGAAAAACCTTTCTGAACAGTGATTAAGATTAACTTGATTCCTGAGCTATTTTCTGTATTATGGCTTGTTAAAAAGATATGAATTATACCCACATGCATTGTCTTCATGATACCCCCCAACTCATTCTTTTTTAAGGGTTACATTTGCCTTGCAGCTTTTCTTGTTTTCTATCTCAAAACACTTATTGATTTAGAAGAAATATTGGTCATGTTCTATTAGTTATTTTATAATTATTAGTTGTTAGTTATTTTTCTTTTCTTGTTAACAATTGTTCTATTGCTCAAAGGTGTTTGTTTCACAATACTATAAAGAGCTCATTAGTTTAGAAAATTATGATCTTTTGTTGATCCTAAAAGTATATGCTTCAGTGGACAAAACCTGAAACACATAAAACAATGGAGAGGATGCCTGAGGAAAGACTGTTAGAAATTGCAAACTCTTTTGGAAAGAGTTGACTGGAGAAGGAACCTGCTTTTCAAGGCTATGATTTATTTCATCCCTGGATTAAGAATATGGCTGTGTCCTGCACACCTGGTATTAGTTTTGGAAGCATGAAAAATGCATAGAATGGTCATGAATGGCACACGGTTCCAGGAGCCGCTGCGGAGATGCAGCATGAGGCAGGGCATGAAGACCCTCAGGAATAGGCTGGAAGAGCCTTTGGAAGATGGACTGTGGTTTGCATGGAGACCTGAAGATGTTTTGGATATGCCAGGACTATGCAAGGGCTACCATGGAGTGCAGTGTTGGCATGGGATGAAAATTTTCCCTGGCAACTCTGCCCAGCTGGAGGGATGGAACTGGAAAACCTGGAGAGTGTCAGTCTCTGGTTATTTTGAACTTGAACTGCAGAAGTTTGATGACTGCTGATGGTTGTTGAGTTTGCATTGTTCTAGTCTCTCCTTGCTATGCCTTATACCAGTTAAAAATGTTTACTCTGTGCCTTTACATGTTGAAAGTATTTAACTTGTTTGATTTTACAGGACTCACTAACTTAAGTTGATCAAGACTGAGAACCTTTGAAATTGGACTGAGTACAATTTACAATGTGTGATAGTTATAAATCTATTGGGGGCCAGGAGCTAAATATATTGGGGGCCAGGGGTGGAATGTGGTAGTTTGAATATATGTCCCCCAATATATTCAGTGTTTTACTAGTTATAGTTTGCATCTGCAATCACCTTGCTAGAGGCAATGTCACTGGGGGCTGGTCTTAAGGTGTGATGGGTTTGAGATTCCATTGTAAAGATATGCAAAGTGTGCCTAGCGGGAGTTCCTGAAGCTTGCTGTGGCTTGGCTGTAGTTTTGCTCTGTGTGCTGTGGTGGCTGATTGGCTTTTTCTCTCTCTGCTTGGCCCTGTGAAAGCAGGCTGCTTCTCCTGCCTTTATGGAACTTCTCCTGGATCTGTAAGCTTCAATAAATAATATCCCTTCCTCCATAACTGTGCCTGGTCTGGAAGTTCATCTCAGCGAACCTGAAGCTGTCTGCTACAGTAACCTTAAACTTCTCCCGTTTCTCTTTCTTCTCTGTCTTTTTTAATTTTTTCTCTTCCCTTGGTGCTGGCCTGTGATTCCCTGAACCGGGATGTGGTCTACCTTCACAATGAGCTGTTGATCAGAGAGACCTACTGGTTCTCCCAAAACAAACAAGACAGACTTCTGTCAGAGCACTTGATTACCCACCAGAGGTTAATGGTAAGACCCTACTGCTGAAGGCACCATACACTGTTGACACAGAACATGGAGAGACTTGGTTAGATTCTGGAAGATATCCAGTCCCCAGATAATTAGCCCATCTAGTGTTGGAAAGTGCTACATGAGCTCCCAGGGAAAAGTGGCCAACATCTGTCCAAGAAACTCAAAGTCTAAGCAACTCAGAAGCAAACAACCTGAAATGATGCTCACCCAAGTGCAATAGTGACACATATCCATGGTGGATAACCAACTGCTCTTGCACTGGCTAACAAATCTGCTCAGTGCAAAGGAAACCATATCTGGAACTGGGTCACAAGTCAGAATCATATCTGGATAATTATTCTACTTTCCACTGTCAAGTTCCCACTATTCTTAGGCTATAAGAGGGTCTACACCCTTTAAATTATCTCCAAATTAATAATGGTTATCCCATTTAACCAGTCCTAACTTCACTCTCTGTTGGAGAATCTGCTTCTCTTTTTTCAGACAGGAGCTGGACCTGAGGAGATAAATGACCCAGTGCACTCAATCCTGGCCCCAGCTGAAATCACAGAGGCATTGGGGCAATGAGCAAGAGTGCTGCTTTCTTAGTAAACCTGATGTCAAAGGTGAAGGAGACAGACACTGAGGACACTCAACACCTACCAAATCAGAAGTCCAGAGGCTCCTAAGTGCCCATAAGCAAAGTAGACTTAAAATGCTTCCAGCTTGGCTCAGGGAATTTTGTGGAAGAGGGGGTGGAAACATTGCCTCTCCTCCATAATTGACTGGTGCCCCCATAATGCATGACCCACAATCCCCATGGGTTGACCTGCATCCCCAACAATGAAGGCCTCTTCAGAAAAGGGGCAGGGAAGAGGGAAGGATGGTACCAACATGTGTGTTTACATACTAAATATGTCCATAGCTAATAAAAATTTTAAAAAATCCCATAGTCATCAAATGAATAAAAATGAACAATCAAGGTTTTAATTGTTTTAATTGGGATTATAATTCTAATGATTGTTTTATTATTCATTTTATGCCATCATCCCTTTGGTTTGTCACTACATAGAGATTAAAACCACTATATATGTTAATTTTAAATCCATCATTGCAAACTAGAATTCACTTTCTATAGCCATTAGAGGATAAGCCTGGAGTTTTCTCCAGGTTTAAGCAATCTAGAAATGGTATGAAATTTAAAATGGTTTAGACTAAATTAAATTCTTATTGTACTTGTGGGAAAGAAAGGCAAATGGATGATCCATTTTAATAATGTTTAACATTCATTTAAATACATTTCATGAATCATTTGCATATGTTTTCTACTCTCATGAAGCCATTTAAAATCTTTTCCCACTAGGAGAGACATAAATGATAAAAGTAATAGTACCAGAATCTATATATCACTACAGGAAAAATTATTCCTATGAATAAAGCTAGACATTTGTTTTAGACAGTAAGTAGTAATTTGGAGTTTATAAGTTTTAAGGATTATCATTATATGGCAAACACATATGTTGCTTAGCAGGAGTAAATTTTTTCCTAAGTTTAAATAAGGTAAGTTGCCTCTGAAATAATCTCCATGTACTTATAAATAAAATTATGCTTTTAAAGTTAAAAGGTAGATTTATACTTTCCTCTAAAGTAATAAGTAGGCTACAATGTATCTTGTTCCCTTTTTTGATCATGTAATCAGGTTAGACACAGTAATTGATTAGCCCTTGATGATTAGAATACCTTATTTAAGCAGCTTGTCTCAACACATTTATGAGTGGAGAATATAATAAGTAGAGAAGATACTCTAACCTTGGCAGTTGCTTGTGAGAAGTGCTGGCTGAACATCTGTTCTTTCTGTACACAATTCTAGCAGTGGAATCTCCTGATCATGGATGTTTCAAGTTTACCAAAAAATACTGTCAAAAATGGCTCACCCCTGTACTCACTCTAAAATGTCTACATTTTTTAAATAGACAGAGAAAGAACAGTGATTAATTTTTGATAGTGAAAGAATTTGAAATTACTCTGGTTCCTGAAACTTAAAGCATATATTGTTTGGGGTGAAATTTTAATAATCCTGTTTTTCTAACTTTAGCAACATATTTTCTCTTAGTTTGAATATTCCCCAAAGACAATTTCCCAAATATATCATAGTAGCAGTGGACATTGAAACATGTAAAGAAAATAACTTACATGTTTTACACATTTCTCTCTAAATATCAAACCACCTATCTCCTTATTTTTTTTACTCTCCATCAATTCTAAGAGCATGGGGTGGAGAGGTGGCACAGAAGTTAAGTGCACTTCCTGTGCAACCACAAGGTCCTAAAACAAACTGAAATTATCTGAGTTTTGATTCCCAGAACCCACATAAACAACAGGCATGACCATGCTTGCCTGTTACCCCAGTCCTTCAGGGGAGCAGAGACACCTAGAATTTTCAGTTCATGAAAAAAAAAAGAACACCCTGAAATCTCAGGGATCAATGAGAGACTCTGGTTCAAAACAAAAAACAGGTGAACGAGCCATGGCCCAATGACATCCAATGTTCTGCTATAGCCATCTTGGGCTTTCATATCCCCATTGTAGCCCACCTATGGTGAAATGCAAAGGCACATTCACATGTATTCACCACCCCCTACACACATCCAAAAATAAAGCAATAAATTCCCCAAGGACCTCATATTTCCTAGGAGGACAGCAAAGGTGGCATCTTGATAGTATATTTATTTATCCAATGAAACATGGATCACAAATGTCAGATTCTACTGGTTTTGACTATGTCCCTTTACCCACTGTTTTCTTTTACTCTTATGTCATATTTTTATCTGTTGCCTATTTTATCTCAAATATTTAAACAGTTATTTTTAATCCTGTATATATATGTATGTATGTATGTATGTATGTATATAGGTTTTCGAGGTAGGGTCTCACTCTGGCTCAGGCTGACCTGGAATTAACTATGTAGTCTCAGGGTGGCCTTGAACTCACAGTGATCCTCCTACCTCTGCCTCCCAAGTGCTGGGATTAAAGGCGTGTGTCACCACGCGTGGCTCCTGTCTTATATTTGTAACTGCTCTCAAATTCTGTTGAACACTGATCTAGATTGCGTTCTGGTTTATCTTCAGTTCTGAAGTTTTCATCTGTAAGAGTTCACAATTCTGGTGTAACTACTAAGTCATATAGATTGGTTGGAGTCTTTCTATGTCATGTTTGTGTAGTCTGAGGCCCACCCATATTGGTATTTCCTAGGGGCTTGTTAGGAATGCAGGAACTAAATCTTCACTCCAGACTTTCTGAGTTACATTCTGTTCTAATACATTTTAACAAATAAGTTGGTTCAACCTATACTAAACATCAGAAGTACTAGACTAGATCATTGGTTCATGAAATTATTTTTAGCAGCATATAATAGACTGATTGAGAGGGGGAGAGGATATGATGGAGAGTGAAATTTCAAAGGGGAAAGTGGGGGGAGGGAGGGAAATAACATGGGATATTGCCTACAATTAAAGAAGTTGTTAATAATAATAACAATAATAATAATAATAATAATAAGAAGAAGAAGAAGAAGAAGAAGAAAATGCCATACTACAAAAAACAACAACAGAAAAAAAAAACTGTTTCAATAAAGTAAGCATTGGATACATGAGCTCCAAAATGTGAACCAACTAGAGTATCTCCCCAGTTCTTGTAGACTTGCTACAAGAAGTACCAGCCTCTTGAGTTATAGAAATGTGTAAGATAAGTACAGGGGATGTTAGCTTTCATTTCATCATAAATACCTTACTATTCATATACCATAATAATTAGACCTGTAGCCATTTACATAGTTAATTCATCTCATCTGAAAAGGCTGATTCCCCTCATTATTATCCCCAGGACTAGAGGGATGAAGTTAGCTATAGGTATCTATATTTAAAGGAGGAATGAGGTAGGAGAACTTATAGATATCACTAGGTCCTGAAAGCTGAAATATGTGGAGCTATTACACTCCTGGAAATATTTTGTTTATATATCAATAAGATGGTGTGAAGATTTAGACCCATTAAATTTCTAAGAGAACCCTTCAAAAGCAGCAGGGAAGATCTGCTTATGTGTCTTTTATTTATGAAACAAAATTATTTTTCACTTATCTTGTTTCTTCTTTGTGGAGTATTTAATTGGGTAGACCAGTTAGCCCAGTTTTTATGGATTAGATGTCGAGGTGATAATGAAGGAAGGTGGAAGATACATTTATAATGAAATTTTTGTCCCTCATGCAATACACTTGGGATAAATGAAGAAAGATAAATATTAGAAACCCAAAAGTCACACTGGACATTCTCATTGAATAGCTACAGTACAATAAATATGATAATCCAAAGTTACATAGCCAGACCAGAATCCATTTTTTAAAAAATATTTCTTTATTTGAAAGCAGAGAGAAGAAAGACAGAGAGAGTATGGGTGCACTAGGGCCTCTAGCTGTTGCAAACAAACTTGAGATCCGTTCACTACTTTGTGCATTTGGCTTTACTTCAGTACTGGGGAATTGAACTCCAGTTGTTAGATTTTTCATGAAAGTGTCTTAACCACTGAGCAATCTCTCCATCCCTTAGAAAATACAAGGCTGACAAATTTTCATACCCTGAAACATTTTAAAGACAATAAATTTTTGGGTGGATTTTAAATAGCAGATATGTGAGGAGCTGACTTTTAAAGAACAAGCTGATACCATATCTACCTATTATTTCTCCACACACACCAGTATTAACATAAGAATGTGAGAATGATCGGATCCCACCTCAAATCTAAAAAGAAGGGTTTAAATAGAACCACTAGGACTATATGTGTTATTTAAGGTTTATTAATCACGATGGCGTGGACTTTCATTACTAACAAGAAGTCATTAAGGCAAGTAAAATACAATGAGTAGTTTTCATGTAGGAGAGCAAAGAAGTGACTATGCTATAGTCACTCAGATTTTGTTGAAAATTTTAGATATGTTTTGGAGCCACCTTCACTCTTGACCAATAAAAGTACTCAATCATGTAAAGTCAAAAACATGGCAAAGTGGGGTGGGGTGGGGCTGGAGAGATGGCTCAGCAGTTATGGTGCTTGCTTGCAAAGCGTAACTACCTGGGTTCGGCTTCCCAGTACCCACGTAAAGCCAGGTGCACAAAGTGATGCATGCATCTGGAATTTGTTTGTAGTGGCTGGAGGCCCATAATCTCTGTCTGTCTTCTTTGTAACTATCTCTGCTTGCAAGTAAGTAAGTATGTATGTATATAAATAAATAAATAAATAAATAAATAAATAAATAAATATAATAAATAAATAAATAAATAAATAAAATATTTTTAAAAATCATGGCAAAGTCAATTCTTACACACCACAAATATTATCTGTCTGTCAATAAAATCTCAGTAATACTACAGTAAGGTGAACAAATGCAGATCAAGTAAAGTAAAACTGAATAGACTCACTGTCCTAGGGATAAATTGACAGTCTTAATAGGTTCTCAGAACTGAGAAAGTCAGAGTACAATATGCATGAGCTTTTTAGAACCAATGTATAATGATGTGAATGTGGTTCTTGCTGAGTTGAAGTGTTAATGGGATTTAAGTATAGTTAATCATAGAAATTCTTTGAATCAGAGCTATGAAGAAGAAAGCATTTTGAAGTGAACCTTGATGAAAACGTGTCGATCTTGCAAACCAGATCTGTTACTTTACTGTTTGTTACTATACTGTTTTATCTGTAGAAAATTCTGTAACTACTAGGTGACTTATGTTTAATTGTTTTCACACTGGTTTCAGTGTTAGCACTGAGATATAGAGATGTATAATATTCTCTGTGTAGGTATCATTTAATCAGATGATGAAAATTAAGTCAGTTTCACTTCTCAGATTCTTAGAGACTTTTTTGTAGTTGACAACCATAAAAATAGTAGCAGCTGGAAAACATGATGCAACATGTTTATAGAATAAATACATAAGAAAGGATCTAGGAAAAGGGATATGTGGGTATAGAGTATATGTGTGTGTGTGTGTGTGTGTGTGTGTGTGTGTGTGTGTGTGTGTGTGTGTATTGCAGGCAGATTATGTGACAAAATATATATGACTATATCTGTGAAAATAGTCAAGTAATATGTAATATCCCTGGAAAAGCAAACCTTTTCATGCAGTATAGGCCAGGTAACTACTTCCTATTCCCTTACTAAATTCTGTAAACTTACTAGACTTTGACAAGCTTATAAATAGCACTAGTGACCCAAAATAATTAAGACTTGGAAAACAAGAAGAAACTGATCAGTCACCCTCCTCAATGATAGATGAACTGCTCAGTACTGGTGGGAATGTGGTTTCAACCAATAAGTCATTAATTGAACATGATTTTTCCAAATTATCAGGTTGAGTCTAGATATGCATATCTCAAACTAATCATAGAACATCCTATTACAAACAATTAGAGGAATGGCTTTCTACGGGAATTTTTACCTGGTGGCAAAGGAACGAACTCTTCATTTAGAAAGGATGATAGAGACAGAAATAAGAGCATGTTTTAATGAGTGCTCATGAGTCAATCTCCTCCAATGACCTTTACTCACTTAAAATAATAATAACAAACACAATAGGTATATAATGTGTATAAATATCCCAGATTAAACATGGGATATAAAAATATTTTAAAACCTTATTTATATTCTATACAAACAGTTCAAACTATTGTGAGCCATGTGATTGAATGTGCTTTACTTTTTGTTCTTTGATATTCATTAACAGTGCTATGTTCAGGGTTATGGTCTGTGTTTAGTTCATTTTGAATTTGTTTCTGTAGTTCTGATAGATAGCATATATGGCAATTCCTGTAGAATGAGAGTATTATTAGTTGCCCTTTCTTTTTCTCTTTTCTTTTCTTTTCTTTTCTTTTCTTTTCTTTTCTTTTCTTTTCTTTTCTCTTGTCTTTTCTTCCTTCCTTCTTTCCCTCCCTTCCTCCCTCCCTTCTCTCTTTCTTTCTTTCTTTCTTTCTTTCTTTCTTTCTTTCTTTCTTTCTTTCTTTCTTATTTGTTTTTTGAGGTAGAGTCTCACTCTAGCCCAGACTGACCTGGAATTCACACTGTATTCTCAGGGTGGCCTTGAACTCATTGCAATTCTCCTACCTCTGCCTTCTGAGTGCTGGGATTAAAGGCATCTGCCACCATACCTGAATAGTTTCCTTTTGTTAATGAAACTCATATTTTAATCACTACTATTAAATATTGAAAGGATTTAATTGAATTTGTTGAAAAAAATTTTATCTTCTCTGATAAGAGAGCAATCTAGTATGCATACAAACACATCAGAAAGTGTTAAAATTCTAAAATATTATCAAATGTACTGAAATTACACTGAAACTTGTACTATTGGAGACTTAAATGTTAGAGAATTGGAGTTGTTTTATCAAAGTTATCAGAAAGACAAATGCCATCTATTCTCTCGCAAATACGGATCCTAGCATGGGATAGTTTTCATTTTAAGTTGTAGTAAGCATCAGTAGTATGGATCAGAAAGCTAGAATGAGGCTTGGAGAAAGAACCAAGGAGATGATAGCCAAGTGGGGTGACAGGGTACAGGCACTGGAAGGATCTATGGGGGATAGGAGAAAATGGGGCAGGGGAGGAGGAAGGATATACAAAACTAATGATGGTATGAATTAATACTAGAAAACCACTTCTTCATTAACTAATTAATAGATATATGTATTTAAAAGAGAAAGAAAGAGGGAGAGTGATAGTTTGGGCAAAAGCACCTTGCTGGAGTGGAGAAACCTTTGCCCTAAAACCATAGACTGTTTCTAGTTAATCCTAGTGCCAGAATTGGGTCACACCCCAGAGTAAGCTGTTGGTCCTGAGGTCCCCAAATCAATGCAGACTATTACCCAAGCACTTAGTTACCCACCAGAACCTGATGGTAAGGACCTATTGCTCAAGACAGCACAGGCTATGGTTTCAGGACATTAAGAAATAAAGCTGGAAATAAGATAAAAGCCAGATCCCTCATTGCTAACTCTCATAGTGCTACAAAATGCTGTGTCAGCTGTTGGTGGTAAAGATCAACAACACTGTGACCAAGCAAAGGATCATGAAAACTATAAAATCAACCAGGCAGGTATCTCACTGGTACTGACTCACAAGCACTCACTGGTACAGTAGTGGCACATAAATTATTTGTGTAATCAATGGCTCCCTGTTTGGATATAGGGCCTGCTCATTATTAGGGATTTCATGCCTGTTACTGAGAACAAAATTAGAAACCTATGGCTTGGAAACTCATAGATGCTTGAGTGAAACATCCACTGTTCTTTGGTTAAGTGGAGAGATTATGCCAAATGAAAATCTTCTAAATGAATGTGTTTTCCCCTTTTATCAATGCTGCTTTTGCTTTCACTCTTGGATAGAGAAACTGAGTTTTACAGATGACAGTGAATACCAGGGATACCTAAGACCCATCAAGATGACAATAAAAGCAAGCCCAGTGCCAATCATGGGATGCATCACATTGCCAAGGCCTAGGAAACATTACAGAGCAAGTGCTCTTCGAAATATGAATTCTGGGGACTGGAGAGATGGCTCAGCCATTAAATTGCTTGCCTGCCAAGCTTAATGACCCAAATTTGATTCCCCAGTACCCACATAAAACCAGATGCACAAAATGACCAATGTGTGGACTTGGTTTGTAGTGGCTGGAGAAAGATGACAATAGATACTGAGAAGATTCAGTATTCATCAAAGCAGAAAATAAGATGCTGCTGACAGTTTAGCACTACAGGGGACTTATAACATGCCTTCCTAAGGTTAGGAACCATTGCATAAGATGGAGCTCAAAAAATGTAAGAGCCATATGTTGGGAAGGCATTCTGTAAGGCATTAGCCTCCCCACAGGAAACTGGTGGTACATTCATGACCCTACAGTGATTTTCTTTTATTGTAAATTTATTTATTTGCAAGGAGAGAGTGAGTGGGGTGGGGTAGGGGAGAATGGATATACCAAGGCCTTTTGTCACTGCAAACAAACTCCAGATGTATGAACTACTTCCTGCATCTGGTTTTACATGGATACTAAGGAATTTGCTTTGTGCAGCCAGGCTTTACAAGCAAGCTGGAGTCATCTCTCCAGCTCCCTCCCAGTGATTTTTGATACCTCCATGGGGGGGTGGCTCAGTGGAATGGAGGCAGCTGAAAGAGGACAAAAGAGAAAAACAGAGCCGGGCGTAGTGGCACACGCCTCTAATCCCAGCACTCAGGAGGCAGAGGTAGGAGGATCACCATGAGTTCGAGGCCACCCTGAGACTACAGAGTGAATTCCAGGTCAGCCTGAACTAGAGCCAGACCCTACCTCGAAAAACCAAAAAAAAAAAAAAAAAGAGAGAGAGAGAGAGAGAGAGAGAGAGAGAAACACTCTGAGAATACAACCAATTTGATCATTAAGAAACTTTGCCTTAAACAAGGTGGTAGGCAAGGACCAACACTCACAGGTGTCCTCTGATCTCCATATGTATGCCATGGTACTTACATGCCTGCACTCAGACACATGAATACACACATGCATATAGCATACACACAAAGATAACACAAAAGAGATAAATGATGGGCTGAAGAGATAACCTAATGGCCAGGGTTTGATTCTCCTGTATCTACATAAAGCCAGATGTTTTTCAGTGGCTGGAGGCCCTAGCATACCCATTCTCCTTCTCTTTCCCCATCCCCCCTCCTCACAAATAAATGAATAAAGAGTTAAATGAATAATGATGTGATATAGATAGATAGATACATAGATAGATAGATAAAATAATTTATAGGAAAATGGATGGGACTGGATATCACTTGTTAGGAGATATAAGCTAGAAACAGAATTTCTCTCAGGAAAGGAAGTGAAAAAATCACCTGAAAGTAGACAACAACCAAAAATTACAAAGAATTCTTTGGGGTTAGGGGGAGGTGTGTATAATTAAAGTGTATGGATATGATATATATATTACACTTATCATGTCCATACACTTTAATTTTATATATATATATATATATATATATATATATATATATATATATATGATGTTGAGAGAGATTAAGAATCCTATTAAAATAAAAATATGCTCACAATTATTAAAATTGTCAATATAAAACCAACTGGAGACCTTCATTAACTTATGCTGAAACAATGAATAGAGAAAAACCAAAAATATATAGTGACATTAGGAACCACTTAGTCCCTGGCCCTCAGAACTTTTGGACCATTCAACATAAATGCTCATGAAGTGGAATCTTCAAAATGAGCAGGGTAGGTTTGAGATGAGAGTGAAGAAATTGCTTTTCTCTTCCAAGCCTTGTGTTCTATGTTCATCCCCATGGGAATGTCTCTTAAACCAAATTTTCCCCAAAATTCAGTGACTTAATATTTGATTCCAGATTTGAGCATCTTGTTTCTTAGAAGGATGCAGATGCAAATGAATTTTTATTGTCACTGAGATTTGGGAATATTTTTTGTTCTATAGTACAATTATTATTTGGCAGAAAGACAGTCAAAACTTTTTCATTTAGTTGAAGATGTGATCAAGTACAGTTTAGAAGATTTTCAATTAAATTCCCAATAGAGGTAGAATTTTACTGTGTATCTTGTGATGCCAAAAACTGGCCATCATTTCTAATAGTAACTATGAAAATATAATGTATGTTTTTTAAATTCATTTTAATTTATTTACTTATTTTTGAGAAAGAGAGAGAGACAGACACAGATAGAATGGTCATGCCAAGGTCTCCAGCCACTGCAACGGAACCCTAGATGCATACGCCACCTTGTGTATCTGATTTATGTGGGTACTGAGGAATTGAACCTGGGTCCTTAGGCTTCACAGGCAAGTGCTTTAACTGCTAAGCCATTTCTCTAGTCCTAATGTAGGTTTTAATAAAATTAATATAATAAGTTAATTTTCAGTATGCTCTAATTTTGGAAATGTTATAATTTGATATATGTGGATTGCAAGACAGGAGCAGTGGGAAAACCATTAGAATGAATTCTTAGCTTGAGTTGAAACTACAGCAGTTACCTAGTATGACTTGTTATAATTCATTTAAATGGATTTATTTCAGAAAAGATAACTCAGAATAAGGATAATAGTATTTAATATTAGTGTTTGAAGATTAAATTGGTTACAGGTGAAAGTATTTTGTAAACCTTAATTTGTCACAAAACTATTTATTTGCCTTGACTATTTCCCATTGTGAACTTTACTATATGTCATGTATAAAACATACATCATTTAATAGCTCACTTCCTTCTGTTTAATTTAATAGCAGCTTCTAATTTTAAACCTACAGAAGTTTGTCTTTATCATTAAAATGGCTGATCTGAATCAAGGTGTCATCTTGCTAGCCAGTGCCTTCATTTTAAGAAGCATTTAGAATCAATTATGCTATCATCTATTTGATTGTTTGACAACTGAGACATTCTGTAACCAAGATAATTATAACATGTATTTTAATTAATTCTTGCATGTATAAACCTCAATATTTCTTATTCTGAACATCAATGTGTACATGTCTAAGCCAACAATAGCAAAACATAATTAAAACAATTCAAATATTTTCTGAAAATGTTGTGTCTTCAAGAATGAAAAGAGTATTTTTTTTTTTAAATTTGAGAAAGAGAGAGAGACAGAGAGAGAGAGAGAGAGAGAGAGAAAGAAAGGAAGAAGCAGAGAGAATATGGGCACACAAGGGATTCTCAACTGCTGTGAACAAACTCCAGACACGTGCACCCCCTTGTGCACATGTGCAACATTGCAAGCTTGCTTCACTTCTGTGTCTGGCCAAACATGGGACCTGGAGATTCAAACAGGCGTTCTTAGGCTTCTCAGGCAGGAACCTTAACAGCTAAGCCATCTCTCCAGCCCTAGAATGAAAGGAGTGTTTTTATAATGACATTCCAGCGACATAAATAAATCTTCAGAAAAACAGGTTTTTCAGGCAAGGGGCAAATATACTATGTCAGCAATCAAAATCAAGAAAATCCACAAACCTAGGAGCCAATTATGAATATAAACTAGATCAAGGATTTGAAGGAGTTGGTAAGAGTCAGAATTCAAAATGAGATATATGAGGACATTTTTTTTTGTGTATCTTTCATGGTAATTGGTGTGTGTGAATATGTAAAAGCTTGGCACCAGTAACATATGTGGCAGAAATTAAGGTTTACTTATCCTTCACTGGTTTTCTAGCATTCCATAAATTTTGCTCAGCTTTACTTTGTATTTATATATCATAAGATATTTTAAGTTTCTTGGAATTTCATCTTTGACACTATGACTGTTTAAGAGTGTTGTTCTCCTTTGGAGCTCTTTGCAGTTAGTGCTTGCTTGAGGAGGGGTAGGCATTTTCCACGGTAGAAGACATTGGTAATTTACCCATGTTCCCATAAGTAACCAGCCATGCTCATGTAAAGAACTCATTAAAATCATGGGTTATCAAAAAAAAAAATGGACATGCAAGTGGAAGTGGAAGGGGTCAGAGGGAGTGGGAGTAGCCAAGACAGGGTAGATTTTCCACTTTATTACTGCTATTTATTTCTAGTTTCATTGCTGACATGGTTGGAAAAGTACGATTTCTTTTTTTGTGTGTGTGTGTGTGTGTGTGTGTGTGTGTGTGTGTGTGCATGTGTGTGTCATGAAAAGTGCATGTGGAGGCCAGAGGACAACCTTGGTTGTCAGTCCTTGCTTTCCACTTTTGTTGAGACAGTCTCTCATTGTTTACCATTTCATTTGCCAGGCTAGCAGGCCCTTGAGCTTCCAGGGGATTTTCCTGTATCTTCCCTCTGTATTGCCATAGGTTGAGTGGGTTTATAGACACCTACTATAGCATCTGACTTTTTTGTGGACTTTGGGCATTTGAACTTGGATATTCAAACTTGGTAAGTATCTTATCCACTAAACAATCTTCCCAGCCCTGGGAAAGAATGGTTTTGATTTTGACCTTATTAAGACTTGAGAACAACAACAAATTATACACACATAGAAAGACAGGTGATGATGATAGATAGATAGAAGTGAAAAGGTAAAAAGAGTTGTATTACTTGATTATAGAGCCAGAAAAGTACTGCAATGTGCCATCTATAAGCTGGTGAACCAAAGAAGCAAGAAGTATCCAAGTTAGAGGCCCTTAAGGTCTTTGAAGGTGATGACATAATTGCTTGAGGCTGATGGCCCTAAAGCTGGGAAATGAGGTGCTAATGTAAATCCTATAATACATAGATAATTGATCAGGAAATTTTGGCATCAAGGGCATGGGTAAAAGACCAACCTGACTCTGAGAGTTTGAGATTGAGAATTTATCTTTCCTATACCTTTGTTTTATACAGGCTTAAATGTTTGGATTTTGCCTGCCAACATTTAAGGCTGAATTTTCCCAGTGAACTGAGGTTCATTGATTTGTATGTGCATTCTTCTGAAAGCACCTTCACAAATACATATGTGACAGTACAATCATTCTAAATCAAAGCAAGTCATCTAGGTTTCTCTTTGAGCACAAAGGAAACTGTCTCAATGCCTGCTAGTGTTGAAACCAAGTGACGATTTACCAATTAACTGGGCATTTTTATGAATCCAGTCAAACTGGCATCCTATGTCAGTCATAATAATGACCTCATATGTGGTCTATTCTGGTGTATGTATTATGTGCACCTTACAAAACTATAAGATTTTTTGCTTTGCAAACTCCTATACATTAGGTTCATTTGGTCTTTAGTGTTGTTCAGTTATATTGTTTCATTATTCATTTTTTCTGTGTGATCTTCAGGAACAAGATCTTAACATGTAGTTCTGGTACACAACAGAAAATAGCCTTTGTTGATTGAAGAGCATCAGGGGCCTTTATGACCAACAACTCACTGGGAGGTATTCCATTCCTGGAAATGAGATTTTCCTGTAACAAGTTATGGCTTCTGAAAGCAGCATTACCCACCCATACAGGATATTTTTGACCAAACTGCTTGTTTTTAAATTATATTCTTATTAGCAAACATAGAACTAAGTATCCATATGGCTTTTTCATAATGTTTGTAATTTTTTTAAAACTTCTGGCCCCCTCCTCTCATCAATTCCTCACCTCTGAGGTCCATTTTATGATATAAATATAGCCAACCTTGATTTCATTAGTTACCCTTAGGAAGAAATATCTTTTGAAATCACTTTCAAGTTTTGTGTATTAATTAATAATAAAAGTAAGCCTCTTCATCATACTATGTGACTTCAAACAAGCTAATCAAAACAGTGTAGCACTAACAATGATATAGAAGTAAAGACCAATGGAATAGTGGGTCCATTCAATAAATCTATATATACATACAGCCAGTGATTTGTTGACAAAGGTGCCAAGGCAATACACATTAGCAAGAACACTCTCCTCAAAGAATGATATTAAGACATTGGGTACATTCATCTATAGAAAAATAAGATTAAAACTGTATCTCTAATGATGTACAAAAATCATAGTACATTTAAAATTTAAATGTAAAATCTTAATTTATAAAACTGTAAGCATTCTGCTATATTTGTGTGGGCAATGATTATTTAGAAAAGGGAATAAAAGTTAAAGCAACAATATAAATTATACAACTGGAACTGTAAAAACTAAAAGTCTAGACAGCAAAGGAAAAATGAGTTGAATTACAATCTACAGAACGAGATTAAAAAAAAAAACTTTGTACAAGTGGTTAGTATACAGAATATATAAGGCACTAAAAAATTCAACAGCCAAAAATAATGTGATAAAAATGAGCAAATAATATGTGTGGATATTGCTCAAAAGAAGATATACAAGTGGCAAATAGATACATGGGAATGATGCTCAATGTCATTAATAACCAGGGAAATGAACATTAAAGATACAAGATATCATCTAATGCCAATTAGAAAAGCTGTTATTAAGAAGAAAAATGACATAGTTGTGAAAATTTAGAGAAAGGTGAACTCATACATAGTTAGGAATGTACATTTATATTGCTATTATGAAACACAGTAAGGATGCTTCTCAGGAAATCTGTACTAGAACTATCACATGATCCAACAATCCCATTACTGGGTATATATTCAAAATAAATCAACATCTAAAAGCTATACCTACTTTTATGTTTTTTTTTTTTTTTTAAAAAATATATTTTTATTTATTTATTTGCAAGCAGAGACAGAGAGACAATGGGCATGCCAGGGCCTCCAGCTACTGCAAATGAACTCCAGACACATGTGCCACTGTGCATCGAGCTTTATGTGGGTACTGGGGAATTAAACCCAGTAAGGCTCTGTAGGCAAGCACCTTAACTGCTGAGCCATCTCTCCAACCCATACCTCAGTTCTTAAAAGTTGGGTTTCCCTTGACACACTTTTCACCCACAATTGAGCAAGGTTATGCCTAGTTTTTTATGTGTCTAGTAGTACTAATGAATCACAGTAGAGATGTGTATTCAAGCAAATTGCCTTTAATGAGTAAAGAAAAATATGTATGCTCAGTGGAACATATTTATCCATAAAAGGATGAAATCCTCTTATTTTCAGCAGTTTAAAAATTCCTAGAGATTGTAATTTGAAGTAAGACAAATACTTATTTTTTGAATCATATGTGGGGTAATAAGAAGTGTAGATGTTTCTACTGGGAGACAATTTCTTATGTTTCTCTTGGTATTTTATGCATCTTGTAAACACAAGCACCAACTGCTTTGGTTTATCTCATTTTTCAAGTGTTTTTTTTTTCAATTGTATACATAGTTTTGAAATTTTGAGTGTGTCTCTACATATTTAAAAGTTTCAAAGTCTTACTGCCCGCTAGAGATGGCTTATTGGTTAAGGCACTTGCCTGGGAAGCCTAACGACCCAGGTTTGATTCCCTGTACCCACAAGCACAAGATAGCACATGTGTCTGGAGTTCCTTTGCAGTGGGTGGTGGTTCTGGCATTCCCATTTTCTCTCTGCCTCTCTACATAGATAAATAAATAAATTAAATAAATAAATAAACTTATTTTGCTGTGTAACAATTACTAAACATTTAGAAACTTGAAACAATGTTCATTTGTTAACTCAATGTTACTTCAGAAATCCAGTATTGCATAACTGGTTATGATCAAAGCATGACAAACATTGAAATTAAGGCACACGCCAAACTGAATTCTTATTTTCAAACTCTGGAGAAAAATCATCTTCCAATGTCATTCATTCTGTTTGAAAAATTCAGGTTATCCTGAGGCTGATCTTTGCTCTTATAAGCCACTTATATTCCTTGACACATGTCCACCTCCATTTTCATAGCCAGTGATTTATAGAGAATATATACCTTGTGAAATTCCTTTTATTCATCAAAAATTTTGGACTTGCCTCTGATTATGAAGTCTTGGTCAGGCACACTGTGATAATTTCCTTTCTTAAAGTCAACTTATTGTGATATACGATTAAGTTATGGGAGCACTGTAAAACAATCCTAGCGATTAAGAAAAAGAAAGTACAACTAAGGCAGAAAATCATAGTGGCCATCTTAAATTTATAATACCAAACCTATTATTAAAAACTGAATTACTTCTTTAAGCTTCATATTTCTTTCTTGTAAACCAATACCCTTAGGGAGCCTGTGTCACCTGGCACTCTTTTCATTGGTCTATGGAACATAATACAAAAGGAACTTTTGGGGGTGCTATTCCTCTGAATTGCACCAGAGTCCAGGAGTCTAAAATCTTCTGCCAGCTTCCTTAAAAATGTTCCAGGTTAAAATGTTACCTGGAAAATAAGATAAAATCTCATGTCTTTTATAGTTTTTGACAGTTTCCGAAGATATAATGCTTGCTTAACAGGTATAAAATTTAGTTTCAATCCAATTCAATTTCCAGATCAAGTGCATCATAGATTTTTGGAATGCTTATGAATGATTTAAAGGAAATGAAAGTATAATTCAGTTCACAATTTGAAATGACTCTCAAAGCATTCTCAGTTCTTATTTCAAGCACAGCTTTCATTAAATTAGCCTAATTATTAGAAACTTGAAATTATGCATGGGTACAAAATGTACTAACATATGACATGTATTTGAAAAGTCTATTACCCAGAAATTCTTAATAAGTATATAAAAATTTTAATGTGTCCATGTCTAAAACTTTATTATGACACTATGGTTACTTTCTTATTACTATTGAGCCTTTTACAGTAATATAAAAGGTACAATACTATAAGGAATTATTGTACAAATGCAATTATATAATTCAAGAAGTAAATCAAAGGGACAAGGGAAAATATGGACTAAGCAAGTATGAAATTTTATCATTATGGAATGATAATTGAAAGCCTACAATTTTGCTTTAGTTTTCTACTAAACTATATTTGCCTAATACTACTTTGGCTTTGGTTCTTGGTAAGTGAAGGAGCTGAACACTTGATTTGATTTAATTTCTGACATTCTTGAATGCTTGCATGGACTGATTTGATACAGAGTGTGGTACTTTGAATTTATGTCTCCCAATAGACTCAAATGTTTTATTAAAGCTTGTAACTTGGGGCTGGAGAGATGGCTTAGGGGTTAAGGTGTTTGCTTGCAAAGCCAAAGGATCCCGGTACTATTCTCCAGGACCCACATAAGCCAGATGCACAAGGAGGTGCATGCATCTGGAGTTCGTTTTCAGTGGCTGGAGGCCCTGGCATGCCCATTCTCTCCCTCTCTTTCTTTCTCTCTCTAAAATAAATAAGATATATTTAAAAAATAATAAAGCTTGTAATTTGGATTTCCAGCTGTCTGGCGGGAAAGATGTCACTATGGGCTGGATCCTGAGGAATAGCCTTAAGGTATTACTCAGGCTGGAATCTGAATTCCAGCCTAAGATATGCAGGGCAAGTTCTGCCAAGGTCCCTGTTGTTTTGCTTTTAGTTTTTTGTGCTTGCTTTTGGTGATGCTGGTTTTTCTTTCTGTGTGGATCTGTGAAAGGGGGCCAGCTTCTTCTACCATTATGGAACTTCCCCTGGATCTGTAAACTTAAAATGAATCATTTCCTCCCATAAACTGTGTCTGGTTTGGAGGTTCATCCAAGCAGAATGGCTGACTATGACATAGGACGTCACTGGAAAGTACAGAGTTCTCATAAAGTTTCTATATATGTACAACCTTATCCACTACTGACATCCCACACTATACAGATCTATTTGTTTTAATTTATGAACTTATATTTAACACATCTTATATTTAACACACCCATATAATCTTCAAATACATACTTCACAGTGTATACAGTTAGTGATATACATTTGATTGGGTTTTAAAAATAAAATGACATGTACCACAAAATTTAATATCATAAAGCATAATTTCACTGCCCCAATAGTCTGGTTGTTGCCTATTTATCTATTAATGTCTCTGATTTTGATAACCCCTGAAAAACAATCACTGATCTTTCTACTGCCTTTTGCCTTTTGCAGAATGTCTTATTGTTGTAATCACTCAAACATTTAAATTTACCTATCTTAACCTATAATGTGCATTTAAGATCCCTATCTTTCTTTCTTTCACGGACTGATAATTCTCTTTAAAACATTAAATAATGGGCTGGAGAGATGGCTTAGCAGTTAAAGCACTTGCCTGGCAAGCCTAAGGATCCAGGTTCAAATCCCCAATACCCACACAAGCTAGATGCAAAGGTTGCACATGCATCTGGAGTTCGTTTGCAGTGGCTAGAGGCCCCGGTATGCTCATTCTCTTTCTTTCTGTGGTAGTTTGAATAGATGGCCCCCAATATATTCAGTGTTTTATTAGTTTATAGTTGGCATCTGCAGCCTCCTGGCTCGAGGCAGTGTCACTGGGTGGATCTTAAGGTGTGGTGATGGGTTTAGGATTTCAATCTAAAGATATGCAAAGTGTTCCTAGCTGGATTTCCTGAGGTGTGCTGTGAGGCTTTTGGCTGTGGTTTTGCTCTCTGTGAAAGCAGGCCAGCTTCTTCTGCCATTATGGAACTTCCCATGGATATGTAAGCTACAATAAATATCCCCTCCTCCATAATTGTGCCTGGTCTGAAAGTTCATCTCAGCTATACTGAAGCTGTCTGCAACAAAAGTGTTACCGAGAGTGGGGTGAGATGAACCTAACAATATGGATTTTTGTCTTTTGGAACCTTTGTTTTGAAGGATTGGGCATGGACTTGGTGCTTGCAACTGAAGATGCTTTCTGGAGTGGTAAGCCAAGTATTATGGACTATTCTGATGAGAGCTTGGGAATGCTAAATGCAGACAGTATTGAACTTTGAGGCTTAGCTTATGAGCTTTCTAAGGGGAAGGAAAGACTGCAGAGGACTTTGTTGTGTATGACACAATGCAGGTCGGGCCCTAGCCAGACTGCATGCCAGAAGAAACCAGGAAGTGGCTTCTGTGGACATGGTGTCTTGCACAGGCCTGCTGTGACAACAGCTACAGTCCCACACTCATGAGAAACGTGCTTCAAGATGATCTGCCCAGAGACAGGCTGTAATTGGTCACAAGAAGGGGACCACCCCGTGCAATGATTGGCCAGCCAAACCCTTTAAACCCCCACACTTCCTTGAATAAACAAGTTTGCAGTAGCTCGCCCTCTGCCTGTTTCCACCCAACTCCCAGAGTCTGTGTTGTGACTCCGCACCTCTCACCCCCTACTCAGCAGAGACCCTGCCTTCCCTCCTGGGCTGGCCCTAGGAGGGGCCCAAACATCTGGTGCCTGAACAGGGACCCTCTGTCCCCTTGGCATTGGGGAGATTCCCCCTCCTTGATCATCAGTGAGTAGCCCCCTTGGCAATGGCAATAAGCCCCCTTCTTGATTGTCAGTGAGTAGGCCCCTTTCTGTTCTGTGTGCTGATGGCTGCCTGAGGGTGAGAGGGCAACCCCTTAGTCCCCCTTTACCTTTTGTTTGTCCTTTTCCCTGGCAGGAAGGCACACATCACCACATGGCCCGGGAAGCCCATGTCAGCCTCTCCACTCTCAGTTCATCCCTGTGAAATCACATAAGAGTTTGATCCACCCGATTTTGGAACCAAGGCGAGGCCATTGGCTGAGCTTCCCAGGAGACACCGTGTGGGCATAAGGCCATGGAGTAATAACCCACAGAAGTCCCCCACTAAGCACAAGACACGTGGGTCCTAAACATTCTATCTGTGTGTCTCATATGGCCCCAGCAATAGGTGTTGTGGTTTGCATGATTAGCCTTTGGGCTATCAATTTTGATCTGGGTTATCATTTTCTCAGTCTCCTTGATTCAGGAGTGTCCGAGCCTTGTCCCCCCAAACACTACCATGCCATAATGGGCAACCTCTCTCCCCATCAGAGGACTCCACAATTGCAGGCTCTTAAGGCCCTCCTCCTGCAATGTGGCTTAAAAGTGAAACAAAAGGACCTCCATGGCTTTTGGAATGAAACTCTTGTTTTATCCCCATGGATTAGTCTGCAGAGCAACTGGGATACTTCCATTAGGTCCCGGGTTCTCTTCCTCACAAAGAAACGAGAGGTTTTTGAAGGGAGCACACCCCCCGCCCCATTCTTTGCTATCCTCCTTGACATAATTGCCAACCTTAAAGGCTCCTCCATGGAGAAAGTCATTTCCGCCCATAATAAAAGCTCTAAGGAGGAACTGAAACTGGCTCTTAAAACCTCATCCCTCCCAGCCCCCTCCCCTTACAATGATGAGGAAGAAGACCAACCCTTCAATGATAAAAGACTGCCACCCAAACCTGTGCTGACGACCACCCCTCCCCCTCTTTACCCTTGGAAGGACCTCCACCAGATCTGTCCTGAATATACCCAGGCAACTGCCAGTTCCCTGACATGCAACTTTGCCACCTTCCCTGTTAACATAGGGCCAGATACAAAAGCCAGGCCCTGGTACCCCACCCCCAACTCTGATCTGGCTCTCATCCTCAAGGTGGCCCAGGAAACTGGCTTTGACACCTACTTTGAACAAGTCCTTTTACAATGGGCCATCCACCTTCAGACTTATTGAGCACCTTTGCTCACACACTGGTCTGCCTGGCTTTATTGCTAATGGGAATTCACAGGTTGACAAATTTATTGCTGTTTCATCCTTGCCACCTTTAGAACAAGCTACATGTTTACACCAAAGGTTCCATCTATCCCCCACTAACCTAACAACCCTATACCCTGAGCTCTCACTTAGCCAATACAAACATTTAACCTATACTTGTAAGGCATGCATCACCCTAGGCCCCTTGGGCCCCCTACAGCCTGAAGGAGTCAATCCTAAAGGCCTTACCCCAAATTCTATCTGGCAGATGGATGTTACCCACATACCTTCTTTGGTAACCTCAAATATGTCCATGTCATTGTGGACACTTACTCTAAGCTTACTTTTGCTATTGCTCTCTCAGGGGAGAAGTTGTCCCATGTCATTAAGGTGACAAAAACTGTCATGTTGGTCATGGGCGTACCCTGGTCAATTAAAACTGACAATGGCCCTGCATACACATCTGCCCAATTCACATCCTTCATGAAATTTTGGGGAATAAAACACTCCTTTGGGATCTCCTACAACCCACAAGGACAAGCCATCATGGAGAGAACTAACCGGACCCTAAAGGAACTAATAATAAAACAAAAGTCCACTATGTCACCCAAGGATCCCCACTTGGAGCTGGGGGAAGCTCTCTTCACCCTCAATTTTCTCACCTTTGATGAAGCAGGGCTCTCCCCAGCCTATAAACATTGGAGATCCCAACCAACCACAACACCCTTACCCTTAGTCCACTGGAAGGATCCTATTACTAATACCCTCTTTTAACACAGGGCTGAGGGTATGCTTGTGTCTTTCCAGAAACTTCACAGGTCCCGGTCTGGATCCCTGCCAGAAACATCCATCCAGCCACTAACTCAGGGATCAACCTTGATGAAGAGGATGTTGCCAAAACCCTCAGTCCGGATATGGGACTGTAAACTTATTCCCCCTTTTTCTCCTCTTATCTGCTTTTCTCCCTACTACCACTTCCCAGAAACCATTTTGGACAATTCTTCTTAGGCCTTACTTGTTTGGTGCAGTGGGCCTAGATTCCCATGCTTTTCCTAGGCTTCATTTTAGCCACTCTATTCTTCTGTATTCCTCCCCCTTCAAGCAAGTACTTCTCCTTAGCCACACCTTTGCCTTTTTGCTTATTAATGTCTCCTATGGTAATGCTACCCTCCAACCAGCCATAAATTCCTTTGCAACTCATTTGATTGCTTTGATCTTCTATCATAAAGGACACTCAATGCTACTAATTATGATGCTAAGGGTGAGCTCAAGACAGTCACCCAACAACCTGTTTATGTTAACCCCCCCTATTGTTTTGTCTTGATCCTAACACTCTATGCCTCCACCATTTTACTCTTTTCTGGGGGCTTTCTCAACGGCTCCCTCCTTAGTTATAGACTGAGCCCTTGCATGACTATTCATGCTGAACTCTATGTTATCATTAGGCACCCATTGGCTTTGCAGCTGTTTCTCCCAATGATAACTTTACATTTCTTTTTTCAACCCTTTTTCCCTTCTTATCCTGGTGGGAATCCTAGTTATTCTCGCCATCATGCTGATCCTTTTCAGATGTCTTAGAATTTTTGCTCAACACATCCCCGCCATCCAAACAAACAAGGTTCTACTATAGGGAGCCATTTATCAATTGGAAGAGGCAACCTCTTTTGAACCACCATATGATATCTTATCCACCATTTCTCATTTGTAAACCTGTCCTACCCCAGACTTTTTCAGGTTCTATAGTTGATTCTCGCTTGCTGGGACTGTTCTCACACCACAGAGCCACCACCAATTGGCCCTCCCATGCCTCCTAGGCGACAGCCACACCCCTCGGGTTTTCTCACCAGGATGGCGGGTAGTCAATGATGGGTAAGACACAATGAGATGGGGCAACCTACGACAGGCACCGTGGCATGTGATGATCCCTTGGGGTCAACAATGGCTTGGCCTCCCAGGGTCGCCAATAATAAAAACAAAAGGGAGGATATGTATGGCACCATGCAGGTTGGGCCCTAGTCAGACCACATGCCAGAAGAAACCAGGAAGTGGCTTCTGTGGATGTGGCATCTTGCACATTCCTGGCATGACAACAGCTACAGTCCCATGCTCATAAGAAACCTGCTTCAAGATGATTTGCCCAGAGACAGGCTGTCATTGGTCACAAGAAGGGGACCACCCCATACAATGATTGGCCAGCCAAACCCTTTAAACCCCCTACACTTCCTTGAATAAACAAGTTTGTAGCAGCTCACCCTCTGCCTGCTTCTACCCAACTCCGGGAGTCTGTGTCGTGAGTCCGTGCTTCTCACCCCATACCCGGTGGAGACCCTGCCATCCCTCCTGGGCTGTCCCTAGGAGGGACCCCAACATTGTTGGAAGTGGGCTACTGGCGTCCTGCTGCTCAGGCCCAGAGAGTCTGATCAAGGTTAAATTTGTAATGGACTTATGTGGTTGGCTATAGATATTGGACTGAGAGATTTCAGGTTTTAAGTTGGAAAACCTCAAGCAAGTTAAAATTAGAGGCACTGAGACTGGTTTTAGGTTACTAGAACTACTATTGTCAACACATTAGCAATATTAGGAAGGTGTTCCAACTGCTTTACATTAAAACAATGGAGAAGATGTCTGAGGAAAGACTGTTAGAAATGCAAACTCTTTTGGAAAGAGTTGAATGGAGAAGGAACCTGCTTTGCAAGGCTATGATTTATTTCATCCCTGGATTAAGAATACGGCTGTGTCCTGCACACCTGGTATTAGTTTTGGAAGCATGAAAAATGTGTGGAGTGGTCATGAATTGCACATGGTTCCAGGAGCTGCTGCTGAAATGCTGAATGAGATAGGGCATGATACCCTGATGGGCAGAAAGAGCTTTTGGAAGATGGACCATGGTTTGCACGGAGACCTGAAGATGTTTTGGATTTACCAGGACTGCGCAAGGGCTACCATGGAGTGCAGTGTTGGCCTGGGATGGAAGTTTTCCCTGGCTACTCTGCCCAGCTGGAGGGGCAGAATTGGAAAATCTGGAGACTATCACTCTCTGATTGTATTGAACTTGAGCTGCAGAAGTTTGATGATTGCTGATGTTGACTGAGTTTGTATTGTTCTAGTATCTCCTTGATATGTCTTATACCAGTTAAAAATGTTTACTCTGTGCCTTTACATGTTGAAAGTGTTTAACTTGTTTGATTTTACAGGACTCACTGTGTTAAGTTGGTCAAGACCATGGGGACCTTTGAAACTGGACTGAGTGCAATTTACAATGTGTGATAGTTATAAATCTATTGGGGGCCAGGGCAGAATGTGGTAGTTTGAATAGATGGCCCACAATATATTCAGTGTTTTATTAGTTTGTAGTTTGCATCTGCAGCCACTTGGCTGGAGGCAGTGTCACTGGGCAGATCTTAAGGTGTGGTGGTGGGTTTAGGATTTCAATCTAAAGATATGCAAAGTGTGCCTAGCTGGAGTTCCTGAGGTGTGCTGTGAGGCCTTTGGCTGTGGTTTTGTTCTCTGTGTTTGGTCCTGTGAAAGCAGGCCAGCTTCTTCTGACATTATGGAACTTCCCCTGGATTTGTAAGCTACAATAAATATCCCTTTTTCCATTACTGTGCCTGGTCTGGAAGTTCATCTCAGCGAACCTGAAGCTGTCTGCTACATTGCCTTTCTCTCTCAAATAAGTAAAAAAAATTAAAACAAAACATTAAATAATATCTCATTATTGGTAGCAGTTTATGAACTCATCAATTGAAGGATATCTTGGTTTCATCCATGCTTTTTTGAATTATGAATAAAGAAGATGCTAGAAATCAATATGTGAATGTTTTAGTATGGGCATATTTTCAACTCATTTTGGGAAATACCAAGCAGCATGAATGCTGAATTGTATGGTAGGAATAATTTTAATTTTGTAACAAAACTGTGAAACTTTCCTAAGAGAATGCACCATTTTGTATTCTTGCCTATAGATCAAGAAGGGAAGAACTGGTATCATAGCAATATGAGTCTTAATGTCAATGAACATGGGATATAACTCCGTTTTCTAATTTTTATATCATTTGAGTTTTACAGTTATATTACTTGGCCTTTATGCTCATTTTGTTATATTTATACATAGGTGTATAAGGATAGAAAGGTGACAATATAAATGATGTGTTTTAAATTCAAAGCTCAACTCTTTTTGCTTGTCAGTATATAGGAATATGATTGACACTTGTATATTAATTAACCTTGGCAGTATACTTTAAATTGCTCCATGTCTTAACTTCTGTTACACAAAAGTACATTTTATTTTGTATGTTGAACTTGTAACCTTTTATCTTGCTGAGCTCATTAGTTTGAGAGTTTTTCTAGATTCCATGGGTTTTCTACATTCAAATTGTGACAATTATATTTTCTCTTCTGTTTTCTTGGCCATTTTCTTCCTTCTAGCATTGACCAAAATGTCTAGTTTTCTATTAAATAGCACTGGTATGCATCTACATCCTTGTATTCTCTTCAGAGTTAAAATATTCATTTAGGTATACAACTAACATGGTCTTTGATATTGTTTCTTTTAGATATGTTTTCTGTATCACTTGTTATTGTGAAACTTTCCTTCTATAGCTTGTTAATGTGTGCTGCATATATTTTAGCATACTTCATAAGTCTTTATCACTGGCATATTCCCTATTTTTATATTATATACCCTATTTTTATATTGTCGTCTAAATTTTCTAATACTTTGTTCAGATTTTTTTCATCTAAGTTTGCTCAATACATTGTGTGCTTTTTCCACTATTTTTTCACTGTTTACTCTCTTATTTGGGCAGCAAGATAATCCTGACTTTATCAAATGAATTCAGAGTGTCTCTTGATTTTGTTTGCGGAAAAAAAAAAAAAAAACACAAAAACCTCTTTCATTAATTTAATATTTAAAACATTTCACAAAAATTTCCACATAATTTTCATCTAGTTTATTGTTTATTATCTCTTTGTGATTTTCTCTTTTGTTCATGGATTGGTTCATATTGTCTTATGCTCATTTGCTAGAGTTTGTTTCATGATTTTTGTTATCCTTTGGTTTAATTCCAATTTGATTATTTTGTTAGCAAGAAACATACTCTGAGGCTGTAGAGATGGCTTAGTGGTTAAGGCACTTGCCTGTGAACCCTAAGGACTCAGGTTCAATTCCCCAGTAGCCATGTAAGCCAGACCCATAAGAGGGCACACACATCTGGAGTTGGTTTGCAGTGGATAGAGACTCTAGTGGCCCATTCTTTCTCTTTCTCTATCTGCCTGTGTGTGTGTGTGTGTGTGTGTGTGTGTGAATAAATTAGATTAAATTAAATTAAAAAAGAAACACACTCTTGTTGAGTGTGGTAGCACACACCTTTAATCCCAACACTAGGAAGGCTGAGGTAGGAGGATCACTGTGAGTTCAAGGCCAGCCTGAGACTAATTTCAGGTTGGCCTGGTCTAAAGTAATATCCTACCTTGAAAAACAAACAAACAAAGCAGGCAAGAAAGAAACACACTTTGTATGGTTCATAAAATGATGAGACATAATTCTTTATGGTTCCAATATGTGTATTCAGAAGCCATTTTTTTAAAAACTGAGAACTTTATTGTATGAACATATTACCTAATGGTAACATTCTAATCAGGTTATATTCTTATGTTCCTTCTCCCTGCCCTTGTTACACTGATGAACATCCTCAGTGGAGTTACTGGTAATCACTGTAGGGTTCTAAATGCACCAGTTTGTCTCTGGGAGCAAGGAACAATGCCTCAGTGTACACTTTCCCATCCTGTGGCTCTTACATTCTTTTGGACCCCTTTTCCATATTTCCTGAGCATTGGAGGGCATGTTTATATCTCCTTTAGTGTTAACATTCAACAACCTCTGATTTTCTGCTTTAATGAGTTTGAATCACCTCAGTGTGTACTATGGTCTCCTTGGAAGGAGGATGTCAGTCTAACCATGACAGCAGCCACTTCCTCTGCAATGTTTCCTTGGCTTTGGCAGCTGTAATATCTTGCATCTCTTGCTACTCAGTTAGCTTTCTTTTCTTGTCATATTGATCATGATGTTCTGGGTCTACTCAGTATTTTCTGACATCTGTTAAAAGAAGATTCTCTAGAAAAGAGTGGGAGCAGTGTGGATCAAAGGGGATTAACATACATATTTAGAAGTCATTTTGATGAGCATAATCTCTCTTTTTAGCAAAAGAATAGCAGAAAGTTCCCTTTAGGGGATATGACCTTCCAAGCCACAGGCTTCTGACTTGGTTTTCAGTACCAGGTATGAATTCTTTCCAATGAGTAGGCTTCATATCCACTGAGAGAGCAGTTGATTATCCACAAAGCAGTGTGTGTCCCTATTGAACCATTGGCTACATCTTGCCTAGCTGGTTTATGTTGTAGCTTGCAGAATCCACTGTTTGTTCATGTTGTTGGTGACCATTATCCACCAGCAGCTTTCACTATAAGAAATAGCCAGTAGGGGAGGTGGCTTCCAATCTCACAGCATGAGCTCTTAATGTCCTGCAATGGTAGCTTGTGGTGTCTTCAGTAATAGGGTCTTACCATTTAGAAGTGCTTGGTAACCATTGCTTTGGCAATGACCCACATTGTTTTGGTGGCCTCATGGATCTCCCTGACCAACAGCTCACTTTGGATGGTAACCCAAATCTGTCACTGGGATAAACAAACAATTTTCCATGTTTTAAGGGAAAACATTCTTTTTATCTTAAAGGGTAAGAAAAAGGGTGTTTCTGCCCAAACTATATCTTCCCTCTCTCCATTATTAAAAGTGTTATATATTTTAGTTATCTAAAAGAGAAAGGTTTCAATGGACTAGTCCATGTCATATTTAGTTTTGTATATTTCTCCTCTCCCACCTTCTCTTATCCCAGATGTATCTGCTACTTTGTGCATCTGGATTTACATGAAGTACTGTGGAACATCAAGTCTTTAGCCTTTGCAAGAAGTACCTTAAATTCTGAGCCATTTCCCTAGACCAGCCAATTTATTTCTTTTTAACTTTCTGTTATTTTTTTCATGTATTTGAGGTACTTTTATTTATTATCTTGATATTTAGGATTGCTACATCTTTTTTAAATTATTTGATTATTTATTTGTGTGTGTTCATTTGTGTGTGTGTGCATGTGTTCATGTAAGAATATGGGTATTACCAAGGCACTATCATGGAAGTCAGAGGACAATTTTCAGGTGGGTTCTCTCCTGTCCACCCCATTTGAGTCTGGTATGGATTCTCAGTCCGTTCTTTGCTGGCTTACCTTGAGCTTCTGGGAAATTCTCCTATCTTTGTCTTCCATCATGCCATCAGCATCAGCTGGCTGGGATTATAGAAAACCATCAGTCATTCCTGCTTTTTATGGAGGGTCTGGAACTCAAACTTTGGTATTCCTACTTGAGTAGTGAGTGCATTATCCTCTAAGTCATCTAGTATGTATTGCTCAACCTTTGTGGTGCATTGATACCTTTATCATTATGGAATGATCATCTTTGCTCTTGGTTATTATACTTGCTTGGAAATTAACTCTGACTTATAGTAGATCCTTTTTTCATATTTGCTTTTTTTTTTTTTTGAGATAGTGTTTCACACTAGCCCAGGCTGACCTGGAACTCACTATGTAGTCTCATGGTGGCCTTGAACTCACAGCGGTCCTCCTACTTCTGCCTTCCCAGTGCTGGGATTAAAGCTGTGTTCCATCACAGCCAGCTTATATTTATTCATTTTGAGTAATATTTGCAAGACATCTTTCTTTACCCGTTTAATTCCACCTACATTTGGTTTAAAGTGAGTTTCTTATAGATAGCATATAGTTGATTTACATAATTTTATGCATCTTTATCTCCATATTTAATTGCTAGATTTAAACTATTTATATTTGATTCAAGCATTGCTAAGTTAAAACATAAGTCTTCCATTTTCTCTTGCATTATCCATTTATGCTTTACAGTGTTTGTTAGGTTTCATCCTACCCTCCCAAATGGTATTTTACACTCTTGAATAACTGATTTCTTATTTATTTAAACTAGTGTTGTATTTTATTTGTATTTATTTATTTGACAGAGAGAGAAAGAGAGAGAATGGGTGTGCCAGGACCTCTAGTAACTGCAAATGAACTCTAAACACATGCTCTACCATGTACATCTGGCTTATGTGGGTCGTGGGGAATCAGCCTTGGTTCCTTTGGCTTTGCAGGCAAACACCTTAACTGCTAAGCCATCTCTCCAGCCCAGTACTGGTATTTTAGACTGAATGTGTTTTAACATCAATTTTAGTGTTTCTTTTCTATGTATTGGAATATGTAATTACAGTCTTTGCATTTTATCATGGATGACATTTTACCAATATGAGTAAAATGTAAAAACTTTGCCTTTCCCCTTTATAATTTTTGCATCTCTCCAATTTAAAGAATGATCATCTTCCAGGTCATTATGATACAAAATTTTCATCCTAAAATTATCAGGTATGGGGATTAATTAATTAAAAGAATCTATATATACCAAAGATAATAATATTCATTTAATAAATAGATTAATAAATATAATGGGCTTGAATTATGTGCTAATTGATGCTCATTGTTATAGATGCCTAGAGAAATCTTAGACTGTTGATTAAGGCATAATTTATTTTAGCTCTCTGAACTGCAGAAATTTTGTTGGGAAGCCACAACTTCACACATGCAGACTGACACAATGATGACAAATGCCTCTGGGTTTAAATAACTATAAACAAAATCTAAATCAAGTATCATTCAGATAAAATGAAGAAACACAAGCTTTATTCTATTACACTTACAATAAACCTAGAGAAGAAATTCCATTGAGAAAAAAAAACATAGCACTTATTTTCTAGAGTTTTGTAGACTAGAGTTTTGTAGGTAGCAAACAAAAAAAGAGGAAAATTGCAGCCTTGGAACTGCCAAAACTAAATAGGTCTCTTTGGAAGGACTAGTGTTTTCTTTAGATACAGTTAAGTACCAAGGCTGTAATTTTTCATTTACTTTCCTTTCTGGCTGTGTATGTAGGGTATTTACCAGTTGGGTGTCAGTGACCTTTGTCAGAGGGAATCTTGCAGACTCATATTAACCACGATTATTCTCCTGAAGCATGTTATAAAACCTGTCCCTGTCATTCTTCTTTTGACATTTGCTATTTCTTCCCACAAAAATAAGTTGTCAAATGCCTGGAGTCCTGTATAATTTACCTCTAATTGGTTGTATAAGGAAAGTATGTTTCAAACTGCTCTAGTTTAAAACACCTTTCTCCAAACTCCTCATATTTGAAATTGTACAAGTGTCAAATAGAAAAGATCAAATCCACTTTGATTGCTACTGGTATAACTATCTGTTCCATCTTTGATTTATAATAGTTATTTTTTGTAATATTTAGAGGATGTTTATTTGTAGAGATACATAAGTTATAAGCAAGTTGGAAGTGCTGGATATAAGCACTTGGATGTTAGGTAGTTTGAGCAACTGTTTAAATTGCATGTTTTTGAAGCAACTCAGTTTTGATCTACTTAATATTAATTTCCTGGAGTACAGTTTTAAGTAGATTTCTTTGCTTAAAGAATAAACCTTCGGCCAGGTTAACACATCTTTGTTAACCTGTGTTAATAAAGATAACACATCTTTATTCCCATCACTTGGGAGGCAGAGGTAGGAGAATTTCTGTGAGCTCAAGTCTAGTCTGAGATTACATAGTGAATTCCAGGTCAGTTTGGGCTAAAGCAAGACCCTACCTCAAAAAGAAAAAAGATTGCTCCTTTAGGGATGGCTCAGTGGGTAAAGACTTAGAGTGCAAACATGAGGATCTGAGTTGAGATCCCTAGAGCCTACATAAAACCTGATAGGGTAGCATGCATTTGTAATCCCTATGGGTAGATGGGAGATGGAGAATGGAGACTTTCAAGAAGTTGTTTGGTATATATATTGGTGAACAAGTGTCCTTGCCTAAAACAAGGTGGAAGGTGGAAGGTGAAGTCTGACATCTGATGTTGTCCTCTGACCATGTGACATGCATGTATTTACACACACACACACACACACACACACATACACATACACACGCACACACACTGCACTTTTGGATAAGAGTGTTATCTCATGCCTCTAATCCAAGCATGTGGAAATCTGGATCAGGAGCATCACAAGTTCAAGGCCAACTTGTGTCATTTAGTGAGTCAGATGCCAGCCTAGATTACAGAGTGAGACTGTCTCAAAAATTTCACATTTACCTTAATATTCATAAGTGTACCTCTACTCTAGTACTATATGGATATGAGATTATTGTATGATTGCTTTTCCTTCCCAATGTATCTGACTATTTTATTGTAAATATCAATGCTTACATCTCTAATAGTCAAGTAAAACAAAACATTATAGTGTCATATTATGTTTTCATAAAAAGGGTGTCTAGTGCACTTTTTAGTTCCTTTTCATTGTCATGTAAGATAGCTAAGTCAATATGCATTCCCAGTGCTGCGTGGTTACTGAGGTTACTATTAATTGAGGGGACTATGCTTACACATTGATGTCATCTATTAGGCCAAATTAACTCTTTTTTTTGGGGGGGGTCGAGGTAGGGTTTCACTCTAGCCCAGGCTGATCTGGAATTCATTATGTAATCTCAGGATGGCCTTGAATCATGGTGATCCTCCTACCTGTGCCTCCCAAATGCTGGGATTAAAGGTATGTGCCACCGCACCTGGCTCAAGTTAACTCTTAACAATAATGAGTAGTTAATCTTGTCTCTAAACAGTCAGTGCCTTACAATTTTCCAAAACACAAGTATCAAGAAGTCTGTGAGAAAAGACAGTTTGCATCCTGAACATATTCCATAGGCCATAAAGCCTATTTTCCTAGTTGGGTTATCCAGCATAGGAATGAATTCATTATTTTATTCTCTAGATATTTCAGTTTTGAGAAAAACAATAAATTTTCAGGTTCATCTGTATTTGAAGAAGATAAAACACAACTGGCTTTTCTTTTTTTTTTTTCTTGAAAATATCTTTATTTATTTATTTGAGAGCGATAAAGAGGCAGATAGAGGGAGAAAGAATGGGTGCACCAGGGCCTGCAGACACTCTGAATAACTCCAGACACATGTGCCAGCTTGTGCATTTGGCTTACATGGGTATTGGGGAATTGAACCTGGGTCCTTAGGCTTCCCAGGAAAATTCCTTAGTTGCTAAGCCATCTCTAGAGCCCACAATTAGCTTTTCAATGAAAGTATAGGGAAAACACATTTTCTTACATCAGCAAAGAATTAAAATATAATCCATGGGGGGAACTTTGTTGGATATGGTTTGCTGCTAAAGTCAGATGTGATTTACTGGAGAGAGTAAATAACAATTATATCAGTATAGTAGGAAAAAATAGTCATATCTCTTGCTTAATCCCTAATGTCAATATGGTAGGTGACATGTAAAATAATTAAGGCTATAAATAGAATTACTTTCATTAATTAGATGACTTTTTAAAAAATATTCTGCTGAGGGTCTTTGCTTTTTCCTTTCTATTTCTTTTCTTTCCTTTCCTTCTTCTTTTTTTTTTTTTTTCTTTTGGAGGTAGGGTCTTGCTCCACCCCAGGCTGATCTGGAATTCAGCCTGAAGGTCTTTTTTGTTGGGGTTAATGGTTTTTATTGTGGGGATCAAGAGGCCTCAGTCCCTCTCTACTGGGGATAGCACAGTGCCTCAAGCTATCCACAAGCACCCTGAGGCTCTTTCAAACTTTCTGACCCCTCTTCTCCAATATCCCCTGACCCTCGGTGGACAAGACAGAGATATGATTTAGTGTTCAGTTCTTTGTAGCCTCTGGATCTGTTTTGATGAGGTTTGAGTGGCCACAGTATCTGTCATCATCTCCCTATAACTGGTTTTGATGCTAGCCATGATAACAGTATTCATGTCACTGCTTACTCTGTAATGACATCTGAGCTGAGGCAGATGTAGTGGAGGTGACCCATCTCATGGTAGATAGTTAGCTCTCTAATATTGATGTATTGATATATCTTGGTTCTCCCCAGCATTCACCACCATCTGTAAGAACAGATTCTGCCAGAAACAAGCACACTTTCCCAGTGTCCATTAGATGACTTTTAAAAAATATTTTAGAGAAAGAGAGAGAGAGAGAGAGAGAGAGAGAGAGAGAGAGGGAGAGAGAGAAAGAGAAAGAGAATTTACATGCCAGGGTCTCAGCCACTGAAATTGAACTCAAGATGCTTTTGCCATTTAGTGAGCATGTGTGACCTTGTGTGTCTGGCTTGGATTATCTAGATGGTTACAGTGTACTTACAAGGTTCTTTATAACTGGAAGAAGTAGGTGTACAAGAGAAAACCAGAGAGATGGCAGCATGAGTAGTACTTGTGTTACCACAACAAGGAATGAATGCATTTATTCAGCTAGAATTTTTAAGCTATATTCACTTTGAAATTGTTGAATTATGATATTTTTAAAGAAGTATTGACTATCATCATGGGCATTTTGAACACTTTGATAAATATGTCTTAAAAGTGACTTTCATATCACCCCATGAGTACTTACAAATATTTCTGTAAATGAGATTTTAATTATAAAATATATCTCATCTACATGCATCTATCACATTTTTGTTAATTGCATAGTTGCATCCCTGGTCTGCAACTTGTAAAATAATTCAATATCCCCAATAGTTCTGAATAGCAGATAAAATGTGATGTTCAGTGATACTTCATAAATTTCATGTTTTTAATTAATATATGTGCTACACAAAGTTTTCAATATCTAAAAAAAAGCACAATATGGAGGAAAATGTACTTTAGCAATGGCTTGGTCATGGGCAACTCTTCCTTTATAGCTGTATCTAATTTGCCAAAGTTTAATGTGTACATTAATTGCTATTGCATAATGTTTTGTAAAATTACTAAATATTTCTCATAAGATTGATATTGAATACTGCTCTCCCTTTTGTGAATTTAGGTCTCATCCTTTACAATGAAGAAAATGCTGAACTTAAAATAATGCCTTAGGAGTTAGAGAGATGAGTGAGCAGTTAAAGGTGCTTGCTTGCAAATACTGGTGGCCTGGCTAAAGCCTGGGTTACCCAGTACCCATGTAAAGTCAGAGGCACAAAGTGGTACATGCATCTGAAGTTTGGTTGCAGTGGCAAAAGGCCCTGGAATGCCCATCCTTTTTCTCTAATTCTCTCTCTCTCCTTTTCTCTCCTTGCTCAAAAATAAATACAAATATATTTTTTAAAGAATGCTTTCATAGTTTGATTCAGAGTTTCATGAAAAATAAGAAAGATGGTAGAAAGATGTGTATTGTGAGTATAACAACTTTCCCTGAAAAATGAGCCTATCCTGAGGGAAGAGCAGTTATCTAGAGAAACAAACACCAGCCACACTTTAGTGGTGCACACTTTAGTTCCAGCTACTTGGGAGGCTGAAGCAGGGGCATCAGGAATTCTAGGCTGTAGTGCGCTATGTGGATAATGTACCTCACTAAATTTGGCATAAACATAGTGACCTCCCTACAGTGAGGGACCACCAGGTGGCCTAAGGGTGAATCACCCATGTCAGACAATCAGACACCAAACCTAAAATCAAAAGAGGGTTAGTTTCAAATCCCATTCCAGCACATTTTTTACTTATATACCCATTATAAAAGCATGCAACCTTGTGTCCCTCCTAAAATAGAGATAATAAAATATTGTAGGAAAGCTAATCCCAGCACTCGGAATGCAAAGATAAGAGAATTGTTGTGAGTTCAAGGCCAGCATGGGACTACAGTGTGAGTTCCAGTTCAGCCTGGGCTAGAATGAGACCCTATCTTGTGTGTGTGTGTGTGTGTGTGTGTATATATATATATATATATGGAAAATAGGAAGAGTGGATTGAGGGAAAATGCAGAATAAACCCACTTCATTGATTTTAAAGTAATAAACAATTACACACAGTCTTCCTGTACTGATTCCTTGAGTATTTATATATCCTCAAGAGAATTTAGGAACTAAGCATCAGTATTTTTAAATTCTTTTCTATTATGCAAATGTGGTGTCCTACATTCATATTTTGGGAGATAGAGATGAGGTGATTTTCTTGTGTTACTAATGACTGAAGATAATTCCTTCCTCCATAGCATAATACATATGGTCTGAGGATACATACAGCACTCCTTTTTCAAATTTTCACTATTTTGACAGGACCCATGACAGCCAATACTCTTATTAATTCATACATAGAGATGGATTTGGGTCATGACATGATAAGTACGGTGTCCACTGTCTTCACCTATGGAAGAGTCCCTTTCTGAATCTGGGCTTGAATTATATCATTAACACTCTACTCTCCTATTTCAGGCTTGCTTGTCTCTTTTTTGTGTTTATAGGTAAGTCAGTTTTTTATTCCTTATGTAATAAAAACGTTGCTCTAAATACAATTTACTTAGATTTAGAAGTTCTGAAAATAAAAAGTGTTTCTTTCACAATAATTGATTGAAATTCTTGGAGCAGTGTTTGATTGGCTCAGCTGGATCATTTGCCTACTCTTAACCCAATTACCTTGTGAGTATGTATGCCTGTGAATAACTATCAAAACATACAGGTGACTAGAACTCAAACTCTGGAGTCAACTTAGCCTGGTTCAAATCCTGAATTCAATTTGTAACTTGTATCATCTTGATCATGTTTTTCTATCACTTTTAGGCCCAATTTCCCAACTATTCTGGTGGAGACAATAAGAACTCTTACTAAAGCATATTTTTGTGAGGATTTCATTAACTAATTTATTTATAGAAAGTAGGTCATAACTTGGAATATAGAAGTAGTAGTTATTGCTGTAAATTTATTGATTCTTCTTTGTAACTATTAGAAAACAAATAGAATCACATATAATGATGAGATTTTCCTGACCACCAATTGTAAAACATTTTTTCTCAGTCTTTCTCTTAGCACAAATAACTGTCAATGTAAGCACTAGGCAATGATTCTCTAATAAGTAGACTAAGACCGAGTGACAGCAATAGAGTGGGAGAAAGAAGCTCTCCCACCCCAAATTCTAAAGATATATAATATCCCAAGGAAAGAGAAGTGCTAGAAACTGCATTAAGAAACCTGTACCTATGGGCTGTAGAGATGGCTTAGTGGTTAAGGCGCTTGTCGGAGAAGCCAAAGGATCCCAGTTCAACTCTCCAGGCCCCACGTAAGCCAGATGTACAAGTGGTGCATGCATCTGGAGTTCATTTGCAGTGGCTAGATGTCCTAGTGCGCCCATTCTCTCCCTCTTTCTATGACTCTTTCTCTCTCTCTCTCTGCCTCTTTCTCTCATATAAATAAATAAAGAAATAAAAATATTAAAAAAAAGAACCTGTACCCACATAAGGCAAGACCCACATTACCCATGGGGGGGAGGACAGGGAGAAGGCTAACGATGATACCATCATGGCTGTATCTGCACTATATACATAACTAATAAAAATATTAAAAAAGAAACCTGCACCAATCACAGTCTCTGTACCTCTTGCCATGATATTCTGACTCTAGATATTTATATTCCATGTTTTTCATGCTCTCATTTTCTTCATGATATAAAACAAACAACTGTATCTAGTCAATTAATACAGACTGCCAAATCTGTAGCTGTGAATTTTTTGATTATTCTTAGTTTCCATGTGATGCACTTTAATTTTATAGTAAATGTCAGATTTTATCATCTCAAATGTCTTCATGACAAAATGACTTGATGATATGCAAATAACTTCTAACCAGACATTTATAATTAGATGAAGGTTTTGGTGGTCAAGTAACTCTTAATTCGTTCTGAGGTAATCAAGAGAAGTCACACTTGATTATATACTATAGAGTTCTGTCAGGAAGATCAAAAACACTAGGGAGGCTGATTTCCAGCTTTGTTTCCTTTTAGTGAAAGATACTTCATCTCTCTACTCATGGATTCTTCAAATCATCTCCATACCTTTTAATTCCAAGTTTGTAGAAATACAGGGACTTTGTTTTCTATTATAAGTGGACCACCAACCAGGTTAAGAGTAAATGCTGTACAGTTCTAAAGATACACAACATCAAATAGCAAAGCAAACACACACCAGGCAGCTTTAATCCTATATCACTGGGAAATGTCCCAAGTATAGGCCATAGGCAATCTAATTAGAACTTATTTGGAAGATTCCTCCATGCTGGCTTTCTTCATACCAGAAGGTGCTATGCATGCTGTTGGAAAAAAAAAAAAAAAAACATCAACAGTCCTCCCCAGCTGTGGAATTTGTGTATTCCACAACTGACCTGCCAGTCAAAACATGCCTGCTTGTGAAATAGAGGCATGAATTATATGAGAGTAATCAACAGATTTCTGATTGGATCTGAGGCCCATTCCACAGGACGGATTCAAGCCTAGTGTTGCACACTTGGGCAAAAGTCTATGGATAGGAACATAGGTTTCAAGGGGGAATCTATTACTGTGGTGATGTTAAAAAGACAACATGTCAAATTGCCTTCTAAATATTTATATTTATTCCCAGAGGGTACTGCTTGAAGCCTTGATCACAGAAGTTTCTTACTCAATTGGCAGTAGTTAATACAGAAGTGCATAGCTGTCAAACTTGCTGAGAATAAGTGATTACTATGTACTCAGCTTCAAACATGACATTTAAGCCACCCCCTCCAACACTTAGAGAAACTCACGGAAGAAGGGGAGGAAAGAATATAAGAGCAGGAAGATGGGGAGGAGGGTTATGAAAGGCTGACTTTTGGATATGACATGGCCATTATACTACTCTCATGAACTCAGAGCAGCTGTGACTTCCACTACAACATTGAGCTTGTCATCAGGGAAGGATACATGATACCCAAGACCTCCCAGAGTAGGTTGGCAACTACTGGTTGCTGTGAAAGGGGGGTTAGGTCCATCACTGGTATAGCCACTGGTAAGTTGCCCATTTAACACTAAATAATCTTCCACTCATGATCATGCAAGTAACCCTAATTTAATTCAATGGCTAACAAAGGCATGAACAGGTAAGATGGGGATTAATGGGAAAGAAGAAGGCTGTTACTGGAAGGGGAGGCAGAAAAAAAGATGAAAGATGGCAATTGGTGGGAATAAGACCAAAATACATTATAAACATGTATGAAAATATACAAAATGGAAAAAATAAAATGTTTTAAAAAGTTTAAAAAATAAAAAATGAATTGTGGTGGTTTGAATCAGCTGTACCCCATATACTCATGTGTTCTGAATGCTTGGTACCTAGCTGGAGGAGGTATGTTGTTGGGTACAGACTTAGGGGTGGTACAGCTAGCTTCCCCTTGACAGAGCTTTGCTCACTTTTCTGCTGCTGTTTTTTACTTGCTATGGTAAAAGCAATGTGCACCTTTGTTCATTCCATGTTTCTTCTACTGTCATGAGACTTCCCCTTGAGACAGTAAGACAAAAAACTTTCCTCCTAACAACTGCTTTTGATCAGGTTTTTTGCTTTGTTTTTGTTTGGTTTTTCAGGGTAGGGTTTTGCTCTAGCCCAGGCTAACCTGAAATTCACTATGTATCTCAGGGTTTGCCTTGAACTCAGGGCAATCCTGCTACTTCTGCCTCCTGAGTACATATACACAATGGAATTCTACTCAGAGTCAAGGGAAAAATGAAATAATAAAATTTTCATGAAAATGGAAAAAAATAATACTACACAAGCTCAGAAAGACAAGCACCACATGTTTTCTCTCATATGTGGATCCTGACATGGAATACTTTGATTTATTTATACATTACAGTAAACATCAGTAATATAGATCAGGAAAATAACGTGATGCTTGGAGAGAGAGAAAGAGAGGGATAGGATGAAGGTATATTTGACAGGCATGTAGAGGGACAGAATACAGGGGGTGGAAGTGTGTAAGGTGATTGGCATAAGGGAGGGAGGGAAGGGGAAGATACACAACACTAATGAAGGCATGTATGGTTATCATACGTACTTCCTGTAGGTTAGCTAATAAAAAGATGGTAAGCCATTTTTAAATGAATTTGGTGTTGTACTATGTTGTATACAAAGAAAATAAAGCCACTAATGCTGTGGTTGCTCTATAATGAACTTAGAAAATAAATTTTACATGTGATTGGCATCTAAGAATAAAAGTAGACTGAGACTGGCAAGATGACATCAATGTAAACACTCCTCACCTGGCACGAAAAGAAAGGCAAGACTTTTAGGGTTCATTAGGGTTCTGAGGGAGGGCACAGAGGACCAAAGCAGGGAATACGCAGATTCCCTCACTCTCAGGGAACCCACCAGTCCCCCAATCCCCCTCAGCCACCCTAGCCATGGTCCCAGCTGCAGGTTCCTCCAGCACTAGTTAAGCAGACCCAAGCCAGCAGTCTAGTGTTCCCCCCAGGTTCCCTACACTGCAGAGGTCCACAAGCAAGCTCCATCACCCATGCTGCCACACCCCACCCTCTGTGTTTGTTCTCCTTTGGTCCCCATGCCACCCCACCCTCCGTGCCTTTGGGAACTTCACTCACTTGGTCCCTGTGCTGCTGCCCCATACCCACCCTCCATGCCTGCTGGGAATACACTCCCTTAGTCTCTCGACCCCAACCCCACCCTGCGGGCCTGCTCTCCCTTGGTCCCTGTTACCTCCACCTCCAGCCTCCCTTGCTTCTAGGATCTCCACTTGTTTGGTCCTTGCACCATCCCATCCCCATCCTCCATGCCTGCAGGAACCCCACTCACTCCTCCCCACCCCCAGGTGTGGGAACTCCACTTACGAACTCACCACTGCCCCACTCCCCCAGATACAAAAGACCACCACACTCCAGCTCCATCCCAATCACTGCCTCCAGCCCCTACCCCCAGGTGCAGGAACTCCAACCTGGGGTGAGGGAACTACCAACTCAAAAGCCAAACACCATTGCCCCTGCTGCCCCACCATCCTTCCCCCCTTCTGTGACATGGACCCAGGCCAAAAAAGTTATTATTCACCATTCTCTCCCCTTTCCTGCCACCCCACCTGGACCACCACCAATTCCCCCCATGCACTTCACCTGACCTGTAGCAATCCCATATCCCTGCTCTGCCTTGTCACAGGACCCTGAAATCACAGCTACTCCCTGAAACATAGTCCCAACGGACTCGATGACCCATTCCCTCAACCTCAGCAACACAGAACTACCCTGAATTCCAATACTTCCCCCCTCTGCAGCCCAGATGCAGCACCAGTCTGCTTTGACCCATTGCCCCAAAACCCAGCCCCTTGGGCCACCTGACCACACACACCATACCCTGAACCTCCAAAGAATAAGCCCCTTCATCAGACCCTCACCAGACCCTCACAGGCTCCCACTCTTTGAACAGGCAGGCCCCACTGCCATCAGAAGCCTAATCAAAACAAACATAAAAGGGAATAATCACTGAAAACACTTCAAGGTAAACTACAGCTTCTGCTAAAGTTAACAAGATTCCTTCACTGTCATGGGCAGACCACAGCACAAAAGGAATAACAAAAAAATCAAATGCAAGTAAATCCAACAAGATTACCCAGTCCCCCAATGGATGTCTCTAACCAAACCATAGAAGATATAATATGATCAGAACCCCAAAAGGAAGACATAAGCAATGCAACCCTAGCCAAGAAAATGGCAGAACTTGCATAAAATCAACAAAGGGCCAATAATTGTGTGAATGCTATTCTGATGAGATAGACCTAATAGAAAAGAACCAGGAAGGGCTCCAAAGACACTTAAATGACCTGAAGGAGAGCAAAAAAAAGAGAGGACCTCAATAACCAGCTGGCTAAGCTCAATAATGACATAAATAAATGCAGGGATGAAGTCCAAGAAGCACTAAAAATCAGAGAATGATGTGAAAGGGAACTGGACAGAGGGTTGGAAACTATATATAAAAAAGCAGTAGAAAATACAAACCAAATTGAACAAGCCCAAAATTTTACAGAAGCTCTCAAGATAGAGTCAGCCATGTGGAGGATAGAAACTCAGAACTGGAAGACAGAACAGAAGAAAAAGCTCATGAATCCAAAAGTTTCAATAAGTTCGAAGATTTTTATGAACAGAACATGTGGGAAATTTGGGATACTCTTAAATGTTCCAACATTAGGAACATGGGAATACCAGAAGGGGAAGAAATTCTGACCAAAGGAATCGAGAACTTAGCCAACAAAATTATTGAAGAAAACTTTCCCACTTTCTCAAAAGAAAGTCTCATCAAGTAACAAGAAGCTAACAAAACTCCAAACAGACTGGACCAAAGGAGAAATTCTCCAAGACATATTATCATTAAAACTCTAAATATTGATAAAAAAGGAGAAAGTCCTAAAAGCAGCTAGGGAGAAACAACACATTACATATAAAGGTAACCCCATGAGAATGACTTCAGAATTCTCATTGGAAACACTGAAAGCCAGAAGGGCTTGGAATGGAACACTGGAAAGTCTAAGAACTTATGACTTCCAACCCAAGCTACTCTACCCAGCAAAAATTACCCTCATAACAGATGGTGAAAGAAAAACTTTCCATGATAAAACCCAGCTGTACAACTATATGAACACAAAGCAAAATCTACAAAGAGTGTTCCAGGGAATTCTCCATGCAGAAGATTCAAATAACCAACCTCAAGAGCCTAAAAGAAGTAGATCACAATAACCAAACTCAGAGAAGGCATTAAAAAACAAAACAAAACAAAAAAAAAACCCTTCAAAGTCCCCAAAACCACCAAACCACCACAACATGGCAGAGATTAAATAAAACCTCACAGTTATTACTCTTAATATTAATGAACTTAATTCACCCAACAAGAGTTATAAGCTGACAGGATGGATCAGAAAATTAGACCCCTCAATCTGCTCTCTTTAAGAAACCAACCTCACCAGTAAAGACAGACACCTTCTCAGTGTGAAAGGTTGGAAAATGATATTACAAGCTAATGGAAATAAGAAACAAGCAGGTGTTGCTATACTAATATATGATAAAAACACACTTTAAACCAAAAGTAATAAAAATACAAAGAAGGTCACTTCTTACTTATCAAGGGAACAATCCAACAAGAGGATATCACAATCATCAATATTTACGTACCAAACACAGGTGCACCACAATTCATAAAAGAAAACCTACTTGACCACAAAATAGAAATAACCACCAACACCATCATAGTCGGGGACTTCAATACTCCAATATCAGCAGTAGATAGATCATCCAAACAGAAAATTAATAGGTAAGTAAGAGAGCTCAACGACACCATACAGCAATTAGAATTAACAGACATCTATAGATGTTGGGAGCCATTTAGTCCTGATTTAACTTCTGTTTGACTATGGGCTAAAGATAAGGAAGATGTTTGCTGCCAGGAGCCATTTAGTCCTAACTTAACTTCTGTTTGACTATGGGTTAAAGATAAGCAGGATGTTTTACCAAGCAGAGATCAGTGACCTACTGAGAATTTGGAAAATGAGGAAGAAGTGTCCTTTGACCTTGAAGGCAAAGATTTAACTGTTTTATGATGTAGCCTTTCCAAGAAATCCTGTGTGCATATTTACCATTTGTTCTGCTTGCATTCTTGTGCTCTGAGAAGTATAAAAAGGCTAAACTACATAAAGTTGGGGCTTGGGTATTGATCCACAGCCCTCCTGAGTTCATCTTTTGTCTCTCTAGTCTTTCTTTTTCTTAATCCTCACTCCCCCCTCAGGTACTGTCTGAATCTGCCAGCGGGCTCAGGCAAGTGGCTCCTGAACAGTGGACCTGAAGAGCGAGGATAAAGCAAAGGACACCGCTGGAAGTTTGAGCTCAAAGAAAAGTGAAGAGGAGTGGTGAGTAACTCTTGGGAGAAAAATGGGTCAAGGTAATCGTCGACTGCTTTTTGTACATATGCTTAAGAATATGCTTTGTCCTCAAGGTGCAAAAGCAAGACAGCAACAGCTGTGTAATTTCTTAGATTTTTGTGTAGAAGGTATGTCCTTGGTTCCCAGAAGATGGGACAGTAGATTTAGAAACTTGGCAAAGAGTAGGGACCAAAGTTCAAGATTATTACAATGCCCATGGACCGAGTAAGGTCCCAGAAGATATTTTTAGTTTATGGACTCTAATTAGAGATAGTTTAGATCCTAGGCATGAAAGAGATAAAGTTCAGTCAGAAAAATCAGCCAATAAAGAAGAACAGAGGCTTTTCAGTGCTGAGGAAGAAGTGAAATTAAACTTTCTGCTCTGCCTGCAGAGCAGGAACATGGGCTCAAAGAATTGTTTAAAGATGACTTTTCTGAGCCCTTGGATCCAAGAGATGCAGAGGAGTTAGAGGAGGAAGCTACAAAATATCATCAAAAGGAGGACTTTCCACCTCTTCTTGCTTTTACAAAGCCTGAGGGTGAACAAAAAGAGAAATGTTCAGAGGAGGTACAAAGCCTCCAAAGCCTGGTGGAATCTCTGTCTTTGCAAGTACAGCAAATTCAGGGAAGACATATTCAGGAAAGTCCATCACTCACTATCTTAGCAGAGTTAGATCCTCCTCCATTAGTGGAGAAGCAACCCAAACCTTATCCTTTGTTTGTCACTTTGTCACCCTTACAGGCTGCTATCTCTGAAGCAGCAAGGATGGGAGAAAATACTCAGGGTTTTCAGTTATTTCCTGTAATTGAACAAGATGATGGTCAAGGGAATAGAGTGAGAGGACATACTCCTATTCCTTTTAAACAGCTAAAAGAATTGAAAGCAGCTTGTGCGCAGTATGGCCCTACTGCTCCTTTTACACAAGCTATGTTAGAGTTGTTGTCTTTTGAGGTGCTTCCTCCAGGAGACTGGAAACAAATGGCAAAAGCATGCTTATCAGGAGATTATTTGCTTTGGAAAACAGAATATATAGAGCGCTGTCAGGCCACTGCAGAAATAAATAGGGCACAGGTGATACCTATTACTTTTGACATGCTTGCAGGAGAAGGACGGTATCAAGAAATGGGGCAACAATTAAACTTTGATCCTGCCAGTTTATGTTCAAATTAATGCTGCTGCTAGGAGGGCTTGGTATAAACTACCACTTACCTGGAAAAGGACTGAAGACTTGTCAAAAATTAGACAAGGGCCTGATGAATTATATCAGGACTTTGTAGATAGATTATTACAGGCTGCAAGTAGATTGCTGGGAGATTCAGAATCAGGACTTTTACTTGTGAAACAATTGGCTTATGAGAATGCTAATTCTGCTTGTCAAGCAGCTTTGAGACCATTTAGGAAGAAGGGAAATTTGGCTGATTATATTAGATCTTTGTTCAGATATAGGACCCTCCTATACTCAGGGTGTGGCCTTGGCAGCAGCGCTGCAAGGAAAGTCAGTTAAAGAAGTGCTCTTTCAGCAGTGAAAATTTCCTAAAGGAAGAGCTGCTGTTCCTCCAGGAAGCTGTTTTAGGTGTGGACAAATGGGACATCATATGAAGCAGTGTCCTAATAAAGACAGAAGGCTGCTGCTTCTGAGAGAGAGCCAGGGTTGTGTCCAAGATGCAAGAGAGGTAAACATTGGGCAAATGAATGTAAATCAAAGCAGGATGCCATGGGAAATCCTCTCCTGCAGGGAAATGGGGGGGCCAGCCCCAGGCCCCAAAACAATGTTATGGGGCACTACAGAGCTTTGTTCCCCAACAAGGAAATCCATTCAAGACCTCTTCAGAGCAACCCCAGGCAGCGCAGGACTGGACCTCAGTTCCTCCACCTATGCAGTGTCAACTCCAGAAATGGGGATGCAAGCCCTCCCTACAGGAGTTGATGGTCCTCTGCCAAGAGAGACTATGGGATTATTATTAGGAAGAAGTAGCTCAACCATGAAAGGAATTTGAGTAGCTCCTGGAGTAATCGATGCAGATTTTTAGGGAGAGATCAAAATTATGACTTATTCTCCCGGAGGAATATCAGTAATTAATAAAGGACAAAGATTGGCACAATTGATATTACTCCCCCAAGTACAAACTAAGAATGCTATTTAAAAAGGCCAAAAAGGCTGGAGAGATGGCTTAGCAGTTAAAGTGCCTGCCTCCTAAACCTAAGAATGCTGGTTCCAATCTCCAGGTCCCACGTTTAGCCAGATGCAAAGTGACACACGGGCACAATGCCGCACTTGCCCACAAAGGGGTGCATGCATCTGGATTTTATTCACAGCAGCTGAGAAGCTTCTGGCACACCCATCTCTGTCTTCCTCTCCCTCTCTATCTCTCTCTCTGTGTCTCTCTCAAAAAAAGAAGAAAAAAAAAGCCAAAAGAGGTGATGCAGGTTTTGGCTCTTCAGATGCTTATTGGATACAGGCCATTGGATCTCAAAGACCAGAATTAACTTTATATATTAATGGAAGGAAGTTTCAAGGCTTGCTAGATACAGGGGCTGATGTTTCTGTGCTTACTGCTGATCAGTGGCCTCCTAATTGGCCTAAACAGTTCTCTGTGACTCAGCTGCAGAGAATAGGGCAAACTCAAAGTCCAGAACAAAGTAGTGATGAACTAAAGTGGAGAGATGAGGAAGGACATGAAGGAACTTTTAAACTGTATATTGTTTCCAGTTTGCCTGTTAATTTAGGGGGAAGAGATGTCATGAGCTGTATGGGAGTTTAGCTTTACAGTCCTAATGATGCATTTACTAATCAGATGTTAAACCAGGGACTTCTACCAAATCAAGGCTTAGGAAAAATTGATCAGGGACAAAGAGAACGTATATCCCCAATACCTAAGCTTCCAAGGACAGGCTTGGGATATTTTTAGAGGGGGTCACTGAACAGCCTGTACTCCATGCAGATCCCATAACTTGGAAAAGTGAGGACCCTGTGTGGGTGGATCAGTGCCCTCTTACTGCTGAAAATATTCAGGCTGCGGAGCAGTTAGTACAGGAACAGCTCAAGAGTGGTCATATCACTCCTTCAAATTCTCCTTGGAATTCTCCAATTTTTGTCATAAAAAAGTCAGGAAAATGGAGATTATTGAAAGATCTTAGACAGGTAAATGAGACGATGGAATTGATGGGGGCCTTACAACCAGGATTGCCTATTCCTTCTGCTATTCATCAGGATACATATAAAATTATACAGGATTTAAAAGACTGTTTTTATACTACTCCTTGCTCCTCAGGACTGTAAAAAGTTTGCTTTTACTGTACCTTCTGTAAATTTTAAGGAACCCATGAAAAGGTATCATTGGAAAGTTTTGCCTCAAGGTAAGGCTAATAGCCCTACCTTGTGTCAAAATTTTGTAGCTCAGGCTGTATCGAAAACTAGACAGGCTTATTCTCAAGTGTATATAATTCATTATATGGATGCTATCCTCTTGGCACATAAACAGAAGCGATTACTATTATCAGCTTATGCTCACTTACAACAATCTCTAAAAGTACAAGGTTTAGTTGTAGCCCCAGAAAAGGTACAAACTGAACCTCCTTATTCTTATTTAGGCCATAAATTGTCTCCAAAAACTACACAAAAAATACAAATTAGAAAGATGGGTTACAAACTTTGAATGATTTCCAAAAGCTATTGGGAGATATTAATTGGCTTAGACCCCATTTGATGATTGCTACAGGAGAGTTAAAACCTGTTTTTGATATTTTAAAAGGTGATTCAGACCCAAAATCAAAGAGAAAATTGACTGTAGAAGCCAGAGAAGTGTTATCTTTAGTGGAGCATGCAGTCAAAAATCAATGAATCCAATATATAGATTACTCTCAGGAATGGGCTGCATATATTCTGGCTACTAGACATACTCCAACTGTAGTCTTGTGGCAAAAGGACCTTTATTGTGGCTACATTTGCCTGTGTCTCCTGCTAGAGTATTAGCCCCTTATTATGAAGCTGTAGCTTGTTTAATTCAAATGGCTCGATTAGAATCTAGAAAATATTTTGGGAAAGAACCAGCTGTAATAGGAGTTCCATTTACAAAACAACAAGTTGACTGGCTATTTCAAAATCTGGACTCCTGGGCTATAGCTTTTGCACATTATCCTGGTATTATAGATAATCATTATCCTAAAGATAAATTATTACAATTTGCAAATTCTCATGCTTTTATTTTTCCATGAACTGTAAAGCAAGAACCTATTGAAGGTGCCTCAGTAGTATTTACTGATGGATCCTCTAATGGTAAAGCAGCTTCTGTGTTTCAGGAGCAATCTTAGTCATTTTGGACTCCTCCTGCATCAGCTCAAATAGTAGAACTTAGAGCTGTAGCTACTATATTTCAAGTTTTAGCTTCTGTTCCTTTTCATTTGTATACTGACAGTCATTATATTGCTAGAGCTCTACAAGTCCTTGAAAGTGCCTTATACTGAAACTGCCAAGACTCGAGTTCAAGAATTGTTTAGTCAAATACAAAGCTGCAGACACGCTTGCTCTCATTCTTGTTTTGTAGGTCATAAATGAGCTCATTCAGGACTTCCAGGTCCTTTAGCACTGGGTGATGATATGGCAGATAAGGCTACACTGATCATAGGCCTATCTCAATTAGCATTAGCACAAAGATCTCATAATTTGCATCATCAAAATAGTCAAAGCTTAAGAAAACAATTTCAAATTATCAGAGAGGCTGCTAGACAAATTGTGCGACAGTGTAGTCCCTGTCCTGAATATCACTCAGTCCCACAATATGGAGTAAGTCCCAAAGGATTGAAACCAGATCATTTGTGGCAGATGGATGTAACTCCTATTCCTGAATTTGGAAAATTAAGATATATTAGTGTCCATTGATACTTAACCAGGATTATTGATGGCTAAGGCACAGACTGGAGAAGCTACTAAGCATGTTACAGCACATTGCATTAAATATTTTGGTATAGCAGGTATTCCATCAATTATAAAAACAGATAATGATACAGGATACACTAGTCAATCTTTTCAGCACTTTTGTGCCCAATTATCAATTGTTCATAAAACAGGTATACCTTACAACCAACAGGGACAAGGACTTCTTGAACGTGCCCATGGAGCTTTAAAAAATCAATTACAAAAATAAATAAATAAAAAGGGGGAATTATACCCTTGGTCACCACAGAATGCTTTAAATCATATACTCTTTATTTTAAATTTTTTAAATGTGGATGCATCTGGTCACTCTGCAGCAGATAGGTTATGGCATCCCAGCACATTAGATACCTATGCACAGGTTAGATGGAAGGACCCCATTGATGGACAATGGCATGGCCCAGACCTGGTGTTAATATGGGGATGAGGGCATGTTTGTGTTTTTTCTCAGGATGCTGACAATGCCAGGTGGCTGCCAGAGAGGTTGGTCTAATTCATGGGGATTGAACATAAGAAGAATGATGTTTCTGCTATTGATGATGTGGACTCAACTTCTGATGACCCACAGTGAGCCATATTGGGCCTGTGTACCTGATCCACCAATTCTACATCCTGTGACTTGGGAAGATAGAGAAATTATTGTAATGGTGAATGATAGTCGTCAGTTAGGTCTGCCTTCTGCTAGAGGAATGCAAGTTCATCAAAAGTCAAGATTTAATTATTGAGGGTATGGGACTGGATTACCTATATGTTTTGCCAAAAATTCAGTCTTTGGATGTTTAGAAATTAAGTCACATAATATAATAGTAAAGCATAAGTGCCCTAAGGTCTCTACTACAAAGGTGACAATCTGGTTACCTCAAGGGACACAGCATGAAGATGTCCCTCCACCTAATTCATTTCTCCCCTGTAAGGGGGAAGGTCTGTGTTTCAACAAATCATTAATTTGGAAGAAATGTTTTGCATCTAGACCACTCCAATATAACTTTACCAGTACAAACAGATATCTTATGGACTGGTCAGGAAATCCTGGCCAAAGCTCTGGTTTGGAGTGGACAAATGAGTGGGTGGCAGGACTGTCTGCAGGACTTTGGTGGCTGGACAGTGGATATCGACAGACTTACATTTGGAAGCTCGCTGCTGCAATGGATGAAGTAAAGGCCTGTTCATCTAAAAATGGTAGCTCAAAATCTTTGCTAAAAGGTGCTGTGTCAGCCTGTGTCTCCCCACCTCATGTATTGTTGGTAGGATCTTCCATACTTCTTGGCAGAATGATGTGTTTAATGTAACTTGTCATAATTGTACACTTAGGAATTGTATTACTAAGGTTCCTAAAGGGACCCAGGTTATGATACTTAAACAACCCTCATTTGTTGTGATTCCTGTTAATATCATGAAACCTTGGTATGCTGATCAAGGCTTGCAAATACTTACAGAAATGGAACATGCATTAAGTAGACCAAAAAGGATGGTAGGATTAGTTATTGCAGGAATTCTAGCTTTTATTAGGCTTCTGGCTGCTGCCACTACTGCTGCTGTTGCTTTAGCACAAGAAGTACAGACTGAATGTTTTGTCAATGGACTATCAAAAAATGTCTCTGTTACTTTGGGAACTCAAGAAGACATAGATAGTAAATTAGAACAGAAAATAGATGCTTTATATGATGTGGTTACCCATTTGGGTGAAGAGATACAAGGATTAAAATTTAGAACACATTTAGAATGCCATGCAGACTATCAATGGATTTGTGTTACATCCAAAAATATAATAACAGTCAATATCATTGGGAAAAGATAAAAATGCATTTACAAGGAATATGACATAATGCAAATATATCTCTAGATTTGATTCAATTGCATCAAGAAATTCTAATGCTAAAAAACATGGAGGTTAATTTTGATGCAGCTAAGACAGCAAATGATATCTTGGAAGAATTAAGAGCTTACCTACCTTCATGGTCTTCATTTACTTCCTGGATAGGAAGTATCACAGCTTTGGGTATCTGTATAGTGCTTGGGGCCTGCTTACTCCCACCAATAATTAGACATGTCATCAGATTGCTTTGGGACATTAAAGCTGAGGTGCATAATGTTTGCCTCCAGACCCTACCATAAAGAGGATGTTCTCCCCTGCAGAGGCTGGTAGTCAAAGACGGGTAAGATTCTCTCGGGTTAGGTCAACCTAAGACAGGGCATGAATGATGAATGATGACATTCATGTGCCAATGACGGGTAAGGCCTACATATTGTAGAGAACCACCTAAGGCAGGCACAGTCTTTCTGCACCATTGCCTACAAGGGCATGGTTTCTTAAAAAATAAAAAAGGAGGAGCTGCCGGTAGCCACTTAGTCCTGATTTAACTTCTGTTTGACTATGGACTAAAGATATGGAAGATGTTTGCTGCCAGGAGCCGTTTAGTCCTATCTTAACTTCTGTTTGACTATGGGTTAAAGATAAGCAGGATGTTTTACCAAGCAGAGATCAGTTACCTGCTGAGAATTTGGAAAATGAGGAAGAATTGTCCTTTGACCCTGAAGGCAAAGATTTAACTGTTTTATGATGAAGCCTTTCCAAGAAATCCTATGTGAATATTTACCATTTGTTCTGCTTGCATTCTTGTGCTCTGAGAAGAAGTATAAAAAGGCTGAACTAAATAAAGTCGGGGCTTGGGTATTGATCCACAGCCCTCCCGAATTCATCTTTTGTCTCTCTAGTCTTTCTTTTTCTTAATACTCACTCCCCCCTCAGGTACTGTCTGAATCTGCTGGTGGCCTTGGCATACAGATCATTCTACCCCAAATCTACAGATTGCACACTCTTCTCAGCAGCCCACGGAACCTTCTCTAAAAAAGATCATATATTGGGCCACAAAGCCTGCCTCCATGTTTTTAGGAAAATCGACATAATCTCCTGTATGATATCAGACCACAATGCTGGAATGCTAGAAATTAACAACAAAAGGTACTCCAGGAATCCCTCCAGCTCCTGGAAACTGAACAACACACTTTGAAACAATAAATGGGTAGTGGATGTAACAAAAAAAATGACATTGAAAAATTTCTAGAATGGAATGAGAATGAGAACCAATCATACCAAAACTTATGGGACACAATGAAGGCAGTCCTTAAGGGAAAAATCATAGCACTAAATGCCTTCATAACAAAGACAGAGAGATCCCAAATCAATAACCTAACCATCCACCTAAAAGCATTGGGAAAACAAGAAGAAGCCAACCCAAAAAGCTCCAGATGGAAAGAAATAATTAAGATCAGAGTAGAAATTAATGAATTGGAAACTAAGAAGACAATTAAGAAAATTGATGAAACAAAGAACTGGTTCTTTAAAAAAAAATAACAAGATTCATAAACCCCTAACCAATCTGATGAGGTGAAAAAAGAGACACTTCAAATTAACAAAATTAGAAATGAAAAAGGAGAGATCACAACAGACATAAGTGAAATTGGGAGAAACATCAGGACTTATTTCAAAAACCTCTATTCCACAAAACAGGAGAATATGGAGGAAATGTATGAATTCCTAGACATCTATCACCTACAAAAGCTAAACCCAGAGCAGATTAATCTCCTAAACAAACCTATCACACCCATAGAGATTGAAAAGGTAACAAAACACCTCACCAAAAAGAAGAGTCCAGGACCAGATGGCTTTTCAGCTGAATTCTATCACACCTTCATAGAAGAACTGAAACCAATTTTTCTCAAACTGTGCCACATAATCTGAGAACAGGGAAAGATGTCCAACTCCTTCTATGAAGCTACCATCACCCTATTTCCAAAACCAGGCAGAGATGCCACAAGAAAAGAAAATTATAGGCCTATTTCCATGATGAACATAGATGCAAGGATCCTGAACAAAATCCTTGAAAACCAAATTCAACAGCACATCAAAAGCATTGTCCACCTTCACCAAGTAGGCTTCATCCCTGGAATGCAGGGGTGGTTTGACATACAGAAATCTGTCAATGTAATACACTGCATAAATAAGCTTAACACAAAAACCATATGATCTTTTCAATAGATGCAGAAAAGGTCTTTAACAACAAACAATATCACTTCATGATCAAAACACTGGAGAGAATAAGCATGGATGGTTTATATCTCAACATAATAAAGGCTATATATGAAGCTCCAAAAGCCCAAGTAGTACTTAATGGGGAGAGACTGAAGGAATTCCCATTTAGATCAGGAACAACATGGGGTTTCCACTCTCTCCTCTGCTCTTCAACATAGTACTAGAAGTCCTAGCTTGAGCAATAAGATAGGAAAAAGAAATAAAAGGTATACAAATTGGAAAGGAAGAAGGTAAATTACCTTATTTGTAGATGACATAATTCTATACATAAGTGACCTGAGAACTTCCATTTCAAAACTCTTAAAGGTGATTAACTCCTTTAGCAAAGTAGCAGTATACAAGATCAATGCACAAAATCAGTAGCCTTTCTATATGCAAAAGACAAAGATATATAAAAGGAAATATGCAACATTGTCCCATTTTCAATAGCAACAAAAAATACCTTGGAATAATATTGACCAAGGAAGTGAAAGACCTATACAATGAAAACGTAAAAACACTCAAGAAAGCAATTGAGGAGGACTTGAGAAAATGGAAAGACCTCCCATGGTCCTAGATAGGCATAAGTAACACTGTGAAAATGGTAATCATACCAAAAGCATTATGTACATTTAATGTAATACCAATAAAAATCCCAACTTCTTTCTTCAAGACATAGAAAAATATGATCTCAAAATTCATATGGAATGGCAGAAGGCCTCGAATATCTAAGCATATCCTCAGCAAAACAAACTCCTCTGGAGGCATCACCACTACAAAGCCATAGTAATAAAAACAACATGATAATGTCATAAAAACAGGAATATAGATCAATGGAATAGAATAGAGGACCAGAACTTTGGGTCAAGTAACTATAGCTACTTTATATATGACAAAGGCCCCATCAATGTAGACTGGAAAAAAGACAGCATCTCCAACAAATGGTTCTGGACAAAGTGGGTAACCATATGTAGGAAAAAGAAACTTGATCCACACCTCTCGCCATACACAAAAATCAAGTCCAAATAGATCAAAGACCTCAATATATTCTGCTACTCCTGGAAGAAAAAGTAGCAGGAACTTTCTATGATAAAGGAGTGGTAAAAGACTTCCTGAACAAAACCACAGTAGCTCAGGAAATTGAACAATCTCTCAACCAATGGGATCTCATGAAACTGAAAAGCTTTTTCACCGACAAACATACAGTAAGAAGATCCTGTACATTACCCACAGAATGGGAGAAAATTTTTTCCAGATACACATCAGATTTCTAATTTCTAAAATCTACAATGAACTCCAAAACCTAAACAATAAAAAGTCATACAACCCACTCACAAAATGGGGCAGAGTACTGCACAGAGAGTTCTCAGAGGAAGGAATACAAATGGCAAACACACACTTAAGAAAATGTTCAACATCCCTAATCATTAGGGAAATGGAAATTAAAACATCTATGAGATTTCACATTACTCCATTAAGGATAGATAACATTAAAAATCTAATGAAAGCAAATGCTGGCGAGGCTGTGGAGAAATAGGAACCCTCATTTACTGTTCATGGGAATGTAAAATGGTACAACCAGTATGGAAAGCAATGTGGAGACTCCTAAAAAGGATGACTATATTCCTACTAACAGATCCAGTTATTCACTTACTAGGCATTTACCCTAATAGCTCCAAGCCTCACATCAGAGAGATTTGCTCAACCATGTTTATAGCTGTTCAATTCATAATAGCTAAGGCTGGAATAAACCCAGATATATATCTTTAGATGAATAGATAACTAATATGTGGTATATCTACACTATGGAATTCTACACATCTGTAAGTAAAAGTGACACAATGAAATTTGAAGAAAAATGGTTGAACTTGGAACAGATCATTCTCAGTGAGCTTACCCAATCACAGAAAGATAATCATCACATGGTCTCACTCATCTGTGGCACCTAACCTGAATCTGTCCGAGATGCTGTCATACCTAATAAGCACCTTAAGGAGCAGACAATAGGGAGGGTGGGATGGAAGGGGAGGGAAAGGGGGGAGTGGGTAACGGTGGGCTGGGAGGGTAATGGTGGGGAGGACGCAAATAGGGACCCAAATGAAAATGGTACCTATATCCTGAATAACAGGCTAAAAGATTGTTCCGTTGGCAGTCCTATAGAGTGAGCACCTGAACCACAGGGCCCTGGAGAGGACATTATGAAGGGAAGACTAACCTTAATCTTTTCCTGTTTTTCTCTCTCTCCCTCTTCTCTCTCTGCTCTCTTTTTCTTTTATATTACCTATCTTTTCTTTCCTTCATCTTCCTTGGCGCTGACTTGTAACTCCCAGTACAAGCATGCGGTTAACTTTCACATTGAACTGTTGGTCAGAGAGAACTACAAGGTCTCCCAAAAGAAGACAGATTTCTGTCAGAGTTCTTGATGACCCACCAAAGGTTAATGGTAAGACCCTACTGCCAAAGACACAATATGCTTTTGGGACGGAACATGGAGTGACCTGGCTAGAATCTGGAAGAGGGTCAGTCTACAGACAGCTATCTTGTCCAGTACCAGAGCGTGATACACGAATGACTGGGGGAAAACAACCAACATCTGTCCAAACAACTCATAGTCTAAGCAACTCAGCAGTAAACAACCTGATGTGATGCTAAAACAAGTGCAATAGTGGCACATAGACATGGTGGGTAAACAACTGCTCTTGATTTGGCTAACCGATCCACTCAGTGGAATGGAATTCATATCTGGAACTGAGAAACAAGTCAAAACCATGTCCAAAAAATGAACCCATTCTCCAATATCAAGCTCCCAATAATCGTGTGCTATAAGAGGGCCTACCAATATAAAATTCTATCCAAAATAATAATGGCCATCCCATCTATCTGGTGCTGAGTTCTCTCTCCGTTGGATGATTTGCTTCTCTTTTTCAGATGGATGACGAACCTGAGGGGAAGATCAAACTATCACACCTCACCAGGGCCCCAGCTGAAACCATATTGTAATGAGGGAAAAGGGCAAGAGTGCAGCTTTCTTGGTGAACCTGACACCAGAACAAGGCTGGAGGAGATAGACACAGAGAACACTCAACTCCTACTAAACAAGATATCTGGAGACACAGAGGCTCCCAAGACCTCATCAGTGAAGTAGAACTAAGATGAACCCAACATGGCTCAGGGAAATTCACCAAAGAGGGGGTGGAGAGAGTGTTAGAACCACAAGCTGGGTCATTATGCACAGAGACATTGCCTCTTCCCTATAACTGTTGGCTAACCCCACAATGCATGACCCACATTTTCCAATGAGGAGGGTCCCTTCTAAGGGGGGAAGTCAGGGAGGAGGCTATCGAAGGCACCAACATGAATGTAAAATTAAAATAAATAAATTTTTTAAAAGAATAAAAGTAGACTTGTTAAAGCACTATCATTTTAGCATAAGAGGTTGGTTTGTGGCCACTTAAGTCACTTATATTGACTGCATTTCTTTATAGTTTCAAAATGATGGGTTTTATCTCTCTATATATTTTTATTTGAAATTCTAAGATGTGGAATTGAAAATGCAAAGCCCAGTTGATACTGAATTTTATACTTTGGTGGGCTCTAATTTATATAATATTGTTTGAGTAAAAGTAGCAGCATGTTTCCCAAAGAAAATGATTTTATACCTCAATAATATTCTTACTAATACTGCTACTACCTGAGATATTAGCCTCAGTTGCATACCATTATACCATTATTCCTTTCCCTCATGAGTGTCTTAATAATGATGTATTTTGTATAATGATATATTTTCAATGGAGATTTCCAGTGAACACTCTGGGAAGTAGTTGTTCTAATAAGCCTTCTCTAACTCAGCTTCTGGTATGTTGGAATATGGGAGATTCTGCAGGATTGCAGGTCCCCTTATTATTTTCCTATCTTCACTCCCTATCCTTTTTCCTTCTGCATTGGTTGATATTTATGGTAAAGATTCAAGAATATTTTAGCATGCTAGGCAACTGGACATTATTGAGGAGGCAATAGGAAGTAAATGCTTTTCTATCTATAGCACTATACTTTTATTTTAAAGTATGAAACTTTAAGTTATTACAGATACAACATCTATTACAATGATGATTTCATAGTTATTATTGGCTAATACTCCCTGAGCACTCACTGTCTTATTAATCCATACCTTGTGAGAAAGACCTTGAAATTGGAGATTCAAGTAATATTCCATTTAACTTCCCTAATGGCATGCCTTTATGATGCTATCACTGGACAACTGGGGCCAATCATTGGTGTCTTGTTTTTAGTCCCAGAGGCACAAGAGAAGAAAGGATTTGCTCAGGACACATGTTTCCTTTAATGAAGGAATAAGGAATGTGAAGTTACTTTTTTAAATCTTGGACTGAGTTAATTAGAGTAGACCAATTAACTCTGGCTGGACAGCAGTTTGACAAGGTCATTGCTGACAGTATTATTTATATGCTTTCCCACAAAACCTATCAGATATTCCTTTTTTTAGTTAATTTTTTATTGACACTTTCTATATTTACATACAAAAACATATATTTCCCTTCCCTCCCCTCCCCTCTCCCCATTCCACTTTAGAACACAAATCTCCATCATATCCCCTTCCTCTCTCCATTAGTCTTTCTTTTAATTTGATGTCATCATCTTTTTTCTTCTATTTTGAGGGTCTTGCGATGGTAATTCTAGGCACTGGAAGGTCATGGATATCGAGGCCAATTTCTGTTTGGGCAGTTGCATTGTAAGAAGTCATACCCTTCCTTTGGCTCTTCCATTTTATCCGCCCCCTCTTCCGCAATGGTCCCTGAGCCTTGGAGGGTGTGACAGAGGTCTTCTCAGCACTATGTTGCCATTTCTATCAGATATTCTTGATGCTAACAGATGGCCAGCTGGTTTTTTCAGTATATGTATTATGTTCAACACTGGTACCTTTCCTCTCTGACCATTGCCATGTAGGCAGCCCATATTGAACTCAAGAGTCTTCTACATACACATCCCTGTTTTTAATAAAGAAAAGAGTATGGTAAGAAAAGAAAAGTAGGTTAGGGGAGACAATGGAGCTGATTCTGTTGCAGCATCACGATAATGGTTTTTGCATGGTGGATTCATTTGAGAACTCAAAAGATACTTCAAAACTGTGAGGATACAAATGGCAAGAATGATAACAACAGTGCACATAATCCATATATACTGAAAAACCAGGTAACAGGGTTGAGCCAATGAGAAAAGTAATTTAGATCACCTAGCCTACTTTTGTGCCTGTTTTTGTAGTTGAGTTATCTGGGATTATAGAGAAAGAATATTCTGGTTCCAAGGACCAAGAAGCTTTTATTGGGTATCTGCCTATGATGAGTTGTAGATGTTATTGAAGACAACTGGGATAATACAGATTGACTTGAACCTTTGATCACAATAGAGTCAGCTTTTAGTCCATATGGCCTGTTGGTGTTGGCCCAGATAAAGGGAAGATACAATACTAGCCGGTTCAAGGAGCTCAAACATAACATACTGTAAGTAGCTGTTAACCAAATGAGCAGTTTGGATAGGCCTGGTTAAACCAAATACTACCATGGACACTGTACTGGCAAAAGTGGTGATAGCTTCCATAATAGGAGTCTATAAGCTACCTTCTAGAGCATTTGTGATTTGCTCAAAATCAGAGCCTCCTTACTAGTCTCTAGTGTGGTTGACTGGAAGCTTCTGTAGTTTAAGAATAAAGAAATGAGTTATATAAGGGGTAGAGACACTATGCTGAGTGAGACAAGTAGTCAGCCAAGTGAGGTTAGCAAGGAGGGCTACATTAAGAAAAGCAGTAAAATGGAGAGATGGCTTGTCAGTTAAGTAATTTGTCTGCAAAGCCAGATGATCCTGGTTTGACTCTCCAGGACCCAAGTAAGCCAATTGCACAGGGGGTGCATGGATCTTGTGTTTGTTCGCAGTGGCTGTAGGCCCTGACATGCCCATTCTCTCTCTCTCTGTCTCTCAAATAAACACACACACACATATATGTATGTATGTATGTATGTATGTATGTATGTATGTATATATATATATATATATATATATATATATATATATATATATATATATATGCAAAGCAGTTAGAGAGGGGGAAGTGTTCAGTTCCTGTGTGGGGGAGATAGCTGTGAGTTATTCAGAGAATGGCCTATTAATACAAACCATAACATCTTGGACAGTATTATTAGTAATTGTAATCCGTTCAAATTCTTCATAATTAACAGTTTGAAATTTACCTGTATGGAGAATCCTATGTAAAGAAGGAAGCCAGATTCTCCAAACTCTTATGCTTAACAGGGGAGAAAATATAGCTTTGCTAGAAACATAAAAGTGGTTATTATAAATATAAGGGAGTCTCATAACAACAGGACTTTGAGGTTCCCAATTTTAAGTCATATTAAACATTAATGTTTGAGTGGAGAAATTAGTTGATTGACAAATATTCTAGTTTAGATAATCATATTCACCAACGTCAAGCCATGGGTGCATGCATACTGGAAAATTAGGCTTAGAATAATTTTTAGTATTTTATTTTATTTGAGAGAGAGAATGGGTATGTCAGGGCCTTTAGCCACTGCAAAGGAATTCCAGATGCCTGCAAGATCTTGTGCATCTGGCTTACATAGGTCCTGGGTAATCAAACCTGAGTCCTTTGGCTTTGCAGGCAAGCACCTTAACCGCTAAGCCATTTCTTCAGCCCTAGAATATTTTTTATAGGGAGCAAGGGTTCCCTTATTTTAATCACATGAATAAAAACCTAATACATTACATTATTGCCTCAAGATTGTTTAGGAAGCGTTTATATGTGCTGTTCATGTGTCACTGTTACTTAATTAAAACACCAAATATTTTGTTATTTGAATCATTAGTGGTGCAAAAGGGAAATTCCTCTGTTAGAAAAAAAATCATGCTGACGCAGGATTTTGGTGTTCAGGAGGGGTCTCACAAACTTATGAACCCCAATTTTGTCTTTTTATTCTATTTTAACAAAGAATTGATAAAGGCAGACTCAAGAAGAATAAACTAAGTCATTAAGTTTATTTAGAGAGAAATCATGAATTTGGGGGTTTATTTAAGGGAAATTGGGGTGTAGGGAAAGGCTGGAACAGAGCCACAAGCACCTGGAAGATAGGATCTATGAGCTTATGTAGAGAGATTTAGAAGAAACACACACTCATGGAAGGCACAACATCTGCCTTGAGCTTCCACATGGAAGAAAGCTAACAGAGTAAGTGGTGATGGCTTAAGGAAGAATAGTAGTGGGGAAGTATCAAAGCGGAGACCAGGAAATTCAGATGAGAAATGGGTAGTAAAGAGAGTTACACCCATGGTTACCCTGAGTTTAATGAAATTACACAGGTAACAGGCCTAGAGTTTAGAGGAAATATCCAGGTGGTAGATCTAGAGTGTAAAGGAAATGCACACATGGTAGAGCAGAGATCAGAGGAAAATCATACATATAATTAAAGTGAGAATTTACCCCAGAACACAAAGCAGAGGCAAGCAGGAAACTACCCAGCCTGCCTGGGTAGAGGAAAGCCAGATTTACATGTGTCTAGGCAGAGATCACAGGGCAGAGAGGTGGGAACAGCCCAATTGAGCTTTTACAGTTGATTGAAAATGCATTCTTTCATCATGTTCACGTATGTAGGGTCAAGACCAGATTGGTTTGCCGATTCAAAGGGGGAGCTGATCCCAAAGGCCAGCCCAGTCTAGCCCGTACTGTGGTAGACTGTGGAGGCATCAGGGGGCGCTATAGCTGTTGTGTATGAAACTGGATTAGACATAAGTTCCATTTCTGCCAAGAGTTCTATTCCTTCCAAGGCCGGGAGGCACTTTCTGGGTTCCCCTTTGGGCTCTGGTCCTTGGGTAGTCTAACCTCAGGGTATATTTGTGAGGCCAGGGTGGCTCAACTCCACCCGGATCTGGATTGTGTAGCTGTTGGCAGAGAAAAGGAAGATCAAATTTGCCCCAGAAAAATATTAAAATTCATTTTATTTTACTTTTTTTTTCTAATGTGGGAGAGACAGCTGGGCAGCTTGGCTCTTTGGGTCACCCCGCCCTCATTGCCAGACTGTGGTTGGCATTAAACCCCACCCAAGTGTGGGTGGAAGCCCATGTGGTCATCATCTTTCTAGGAAGGCTATGTGATAGTGGCCATAATGGCTGCCTTAGCAATACACAGATCATTTATTTTGAGCTAAGAACAAAAGCAAATACTAAAATCTGCAGATTTTATTTATTTAATTTTAATTTTAATTTATTGTTAGAGGTAGGAAAAAGATGCTTAAGGGTATCCCACATCTCCCTCATGTCCTGTTCACAGAAATTTTTGAACTTATTGAAACTTTTGGACTCACAAACTGTTTCTTCTGTTTTGTCTTCCAGTTCTGAGTTTCTATCCTCCACTTAGCTGACTATTCTTGAGAGCTTCTGTAGAGTTTTGGGCTTGTTCAATTTGGTTCGTATTCGAGATGAGTGGTCTCCTTGCACTTAAATCAATGCCAAGTGTAGATTGCAAGCCTGTGCCCGTCTAGTACAGGGAACAGGACCTCTTGGCCCTCAGTGTAAAGTAGAAACAAGAGCATGATAGTTTTTATAGGCAATCAACCAGAGATAACAGCTCAAAGAGAACATGGATGTTACCTTGCCTGCCCTGTCAGGACTAGAACCTGTGTTGGATCCAGTCTCACCCAAGATGGCATTAAATAAGCAACATTGCTCAGCAGCAGCTTCCTATTTCTTTAGGTTTAGTATACTTACATGAGATGTCCCCTCTTGAGTTAGCCTCTTGATTCCACAAAACAATTAGGTCTCTCCCTTACACAACTGAGTCTGATAATGAAGCTCATCCTTATTGGATGTTTAATCCATAAATGGGCCTGGCATGTGTGTAAAACTTATCCTTAGCTTTCTTTGCTCCAGCCATCCTGTTACCAAGCTCTCCCTCTTCCCAGCCTGGCTTGAAAAGGGGAGGATTTCTTAATTGTGTGGGCATTTTCCTGCTTTCTTCCTACATGTATTTTTGTTCATGGATGCTTTCTTGCTTTGCCACATGTATGATCTCTCTCTAATCTCTGAGTCCTTTACTACGTGTTATTCCTCTCTGATCTTTTATATGAGGGGGATTCCTTGACTTGGGCTATCATGATTTTCTTTCCACATGTTTGTGTCCACACTTTTCTCTATTTGAGGGAGAATTTCTCCATCTCTCTTCCCCTTTCCCAGCAAGACTATGAAGGGGCAGAGCCCCTTTTGCCATGGGCGTTTTGTTACTCCTCTCTCTGAATCCTAACTCTTCCTAAAATAAGTGTCAAATTCATAATTTACCCTTCTTACTGTATTTTTAATTATTTGCTAACTTGGATAAGAATAAAAAAGTTGGTGTCCACAAGCCTGGAATCTCCTTCATCTTTATGGAATTTGATCCCTCTCTGGACCTAAAATCCAGTATCAGTTGCACTCCACAGTAGACCTAGACCAGAGCTCATAATGACATATTTCAAAAACCCATATTCCCCCAAATTTGGGGTATCCCTGGATCCTTGTCTTATGGATTTATACAAGGGATGGTGGGGGTTTATCAGGGGAGAGACCTGGATGTTAGGTCTCTGGAAAGATGAACAGCCAAAAAGAGGCTGTTCCCACCTGGTAAACAAACATCTATTTATAACCTATTCCATTGGGCTTCACTCTCAGGCTCAGGTGAGTTCTGAGAGGGTTGATTGGTCTTGACTCAGGGGAATAACTCAGGAAGAGGATAGCAAACCTGACAGGGGAAATATGTGCGAGAGAGCAAATTGGATGAGACTGGATCAGATGCTGAATTCCAGTTCTACTGAAGCAGGCAGTATGGTATCTCTTTTAGTCCCTTCTATGTGTCCTCTCCTAACTGGCTAACTGAACATAAGCCTCCCTGACTGTGATAGTTTGAATAGATGTCCCCAAATATATTCAATGTTTTTATTAGTTTGTAGCTTGCATCTGCACCTGGCTGGAGGGAGTGTCACTGGGCAGATCTTAAGGTGTGGTGGTGGATTTGAGATTTCAATCTAAATATATTCAAAGTGTGCCTAGTTTGAGTTCCTGAGGTGTGTTGTGCTATGTGGCTTTTTGCTTTTTGGCTTGTGCTTCTCTCTCTCTGCTTGGACCCGTGAAGGCAGGCCAGCTTCTTCTGCCATTATGGAACTTCCCCTGGATCTATAAGCTTCAATAAATATCCCTTCTTCAATAACTGTGCCTGGTCTGAAAGTTTATCTCAGCAAACCTGAAGCTGTCACTGACAGAAGTTGGTACCAGGAGTGGGGTGAGATGAACCTGACCATGTGGATTTGGGTCTTTTAGAACATTTGTTTTGGAGGAATGGGCATAGACTTGGTGCTTTCAACTGAAGATTCCTTCTGGAATGGTAAGCCAAGTTTTATGTACCATTCTGATTACTGTTTGAGATTGCTAAGTGAAGACAGTATTGAACTTTGAGGCTTGGCTTATGAGCTTTCTAGGGGGAAGGAAAGACTGCAGAGGATTTTATTGGAACTGGGATACTGGCATTCTTCTGCCCAGGCCCAGAGAGTTTAATCAATGTTAAATTTTTAATGGAGTGATGTGCTTGGTTAAAGATATTGGATTGAGAGATCTAAGATTTTAAGTTGTAAAACCTCAAGCAAGTTGAAATTGCAGACACTGAAATTGGTTTTAGGTTACTAAAGCTGCTATTGTCAACAAGATGGCCTAACTGCTTTACATTAAAACAATGAAGAAGATGCTTGAGGAAAGACTGTTAGAAATGCAAACTCTTTTGGAAAGAATTGACTGGAAAAGGAACCTGTTTTTCAAGTTTATAATTTATTACATCCCTGAATTAAGAATATGGCTTTTTCCTGCACACCTGGTATTAATTTTGGAAGCATGAAAAATTTGTGGAGTGATCATGAATTGCACATGGTTCCAGGAGCCACTGCTGAGATGCAGCATGAGGAAGGGTGTGATGCTCCGACAGGCTGAGAACCTTTGGAAGATGGACTGTGGTTTGCATGGAGACCTGAAGACATTTTGGATATACCAGGACTGTGCAAGGGCTACCATGGCATGCACTGTTGGCCTGGGATGGAAGTTTTCCCTGGCTACTATGCCCAGCTGGAGGGCTGGAATTGGAATATATGGAGACTGTCAGTCTCTGGTTATATTGAACTTGAACTGCAGAAGTTTGATGATTACTTGATGGTGGTTGAGTTGCATTGTTCTAGTATCTCCTTGTTATGACTTATACCAGCTGAAAATGTTTACTTTGTGCCTTTATATGTTGAAAGTATATAACTTGTTTGCTTTTACATGACTCACAGCTAAGAGACTATCTGAAATCTCAGATGAGACTTGGGACTTTGGCATTATCTTAAGTTGGTAAAGACTGTGGGGAGCTTTGTAAATGGACTGAGTACAATTTACAATGTGTGATGGTTATGAATCTATTGGGGGTCAGGGGCAGAGTGTGGTAGTTTGAATAGATGGCCCACAATATATTCAGTGTTTTATTAGTTTGTCATTTGTGTCTGCAGCCACCTGGCTGGAGACAGTGTCACTGGGCGGATCTTAAGGTGTGGTGGTGGATTTGAGATTTCAATCAAAAGATATGCAAAGTGTGCCTAGCTGGAATTCCTGAGATGTGCTGTGCTGTGTGACTTTTGTTATTTTGCTTTTTGGCTTGTGCTTCTCTCACTCTGCTTCGACCTGTGAAGGCAGGCCAGCTTTTTCTGCCATCATGGAACTTCCCCTCAACGTGTAAGCTTCAATAAATATCCCTTCCTCCATAACTGTACCTGGTCTGGAAGTTCATGTCAGTGAACCTGAAGCTGTCTGCTACACTGACTAATTCCCTCTCAGGAGGAACTAGAACAGGAGATTGTAAATAGGCAAGTGGTGATATTGAATACATGGGATGGAAGGGTCTTGGAGGGTAGGGATATGAGAGAGATGGGAGGGGATATACAAACTAATGACATCATGAATTATCATAGAAACCTACTTCTTTGTAAGCTAATTAGAATATGCAACTCTTTTAAAAAGAGAGAGAGAGAGAGAGAGAGAGAGAGAGAGAGAGGGGGAGAGAGAGACAAATAGTCAGGTTAATATGTTGGAGAAATTTTTGCCCTAAAATCATAGGCTGTAGTTGGTAAATTCCAGTGCCAGATCTCATCACCCTCAATGGGGATCTGCTGGTCAGGAAGGCCCATGAAGCTTCCAAAGCAATGCAGTTCATAAACAAAGTACTTGGCTCTCCACCAGGACTTGATGGTAAGACCCTATTACTGAATACATCACAGGTCTTTGGTCTCTGGTGGCAAGGCCTCCATCATGTGCATCTGGCTTATGTGGGATATGGAAAATCAAACCTGGATCCTTAGGCTTTGCAGGAAAGTGCCTTAACTGATAAGCCATCCCTCCATCCCAGCACTCTTTTTTTGACTAGGCCTCAAACTTGGACTTAATTTCGATCTTTGGAGAATCTAGTTTTAGCAACAATCACACTAAGTCAATTAAGTGAGAATCCTTAAATGCCTTTTCTCTAGATTTAACAACCCTTTGTATCTGATCACCCTGACCTATCTTCAGCAAGAATCCTGCCAAGTATACTAAGTCAGAACTCTCCTATCCCTTATCTTCAACATTTCCTTTTCATTGATAATAAATACACATTTGCCCATGATAGATTCAGAAATGTATTAGTTCAATAAGATCCCTTTCTCCATTGCTAATGGTATTTTAAGTAAAATATATTGCCACAATTTTAATTTTATCCAGCTCTAGCTTTCTTTAACAGGTGCATACAACACACTTAGTCTGAGGGATTGAGCTCTAGTCATCAATTTTCATTAGTAACTTGCTTGATCCCATACCATTTGGCTGCATTCCCTATCTCTCCTCAACTCCACTGTCTTCTGGGATTAATCCACCCCAAATGTTACTACATACAGTTCAATTTAATCTTATGTCTGCTTTTAAGAACTCCAATTTGAGCCACTGATTCAGTGTTCTCATTCATTATTTAATGTGTATGAGAGTCTTGGATAGGCAATATTCCTATGTGACAACAGAGAGGCAAGATGCCAGTGTTGAGTACAACACATATGCTGGAAAACCCAGCCAGCCATCTCCTGGGGTCAAAAATATCTGACAATCTCAGTGGAAAATAATAGAGACAATACTGTCAGCAATGACCTGGTCCAACAGCTGTCCTGCCAAAGTTAATTGGTCTGCTCTAATCAACTCCTTCCATAACCTTAGAGAGAAACCTTACATTCCATATTTCTTTGATCTCTGTTCATTGTTTAACCCTAATAAATACATATGTAGACCTCAGGACAGGGTCATCATCACAGTTCCCCAAATTGTTGTGGCCTCCCTATGTTTCTCTATTCACTAAAGAAAACTTGTGCTCAGTAAATCTTTTTTTTTTTTGTCTCTCTGCCTCTGTGACTGACAAGACAAGTGGTGTCTCATATGAAGAAAAAAATCAGCACAACAGATGCACAGTGGCAAGACATTAACCCCTCAAAGCCTATGAAAAGAAAAAGGACACATACCACATTCATCTTGGTAAGGGACAAAGGTAGCTAAAGAGTAACTGAGAATGCCTTTGTCAATGTTAAGTTAGAACAGAGATAAATCCCCAACCTGACATGTTTGCTTTTATTAAGTTCCAGTTTACTTTGTACTATTTAACCATGGGTCTCCATGCTAAAGTCAGTGACATTATAAAAAAAAAAAAAGGACTTGATGGGCTGGAGAGACAACTTAGCAGTTAAGGTGCTTGCCTCCTAAGCCTAAGAACGCTGGTTCCAATCTGCAGCGATTCCAATCTCCAGGTCCCACGCTTAGCCAGATACAAAGTGACATAAGGGCGCAATGCCACACTTGATCACAAGGGGGCGCATACATCTAGATTTTGTTCTCAGCAGCTGAGAGGCTGCTGGCATGCCCATCTCTATCTGTCTTCCTCTCTCTCTGTCTCTCTCCAAAAAAAAAAAAAAAAAAAAAAGGACTTGAAAAGCAACTGAGTATAGGGTCACAGATAAACAGCGTACTAAACTTTTTTTTTTGTTTTTTCAAGGCTGACCTAGAATTCACTTGGTAGTCTCAGGGTGGCCTTGAATTCCTACCTCTGCATCCCAAATGCTATAATTAAAGGCATGTACCACCATGCCCTGCTAGGGTTTTTTTTTTTTTTTTTGTGTGTGTGTGTGTTTAAGCTTTTGTTGGGAATTTTTGAACATATTACAAATTAGTCATATTCCCATTGTTTTATCTTCTCTTTCCCTACACATGTGCTGGAAAACACGGCCAGCCATTTCCTGGGGTCAAAAATATCTGACAATCTTTGTGGAAAATGATAGGGATAACACTGTCAGCAATGACCTGGTCCAACAGCTGTCCTGCCAAAGTTAATCGGTCTGCTCTAATCAACTCCTTCCATGACCTGAGTGGGGGGTATCTGTAATCACTGGGGTAAGACAATACCTCACAGTACATATTGCCACCCTGTGGCTCTTACATTCTTTCCCCCCCTCTTCTGTAATGTTCCCTGATACATGGAGGACATATTGAAAATCTCTGTTGGTGTTGAGCTCTGCAAGCATCTTATATTCAGCTTTGAATCTTCTCAGTTTCAACCACCCTCTCCATAAATAACATTCTCTGGATAGCAGTGAGAATAGCACTCTTATCTAGTCTGCCACTTCCTCTGTAATGTTTCTTGGACCATGGCTGGTATGATAGAGAGGATTCAACTCGAGATATGCACTCAGATTTCTCTTCTTGACATTCTGATGGAACTTGGGTCTCCTTGGCATTCATCACCATTTTTAAAAAGCTGGTTTTCTAATGAAGAGTAAAAACATCATTGATCAAAGGGGATGAACATATACATTTATAAAACTTATGATGAGCATAACCTCCTATTTAGCCAAAGAAAAGTGGAAGCTTCCCTCTAAGGACTATTACCTTCCAAGCCATAGGCTTCTGAGTCAGTTCTCTGTATCAGGAATGAATTTGTGTCCACTGAGTGGGCCTTGTATAGTTATGTCTATGGCTTATGTGCCACTGTTGAACCCAATGGGTTCATCTTTCCTAGAGGGATGAATTTATAGCATTGAGGATCCAGGACTTGTTCACACTGTGTAGTAGACAGCTGTAATTTGCTGGGACAAACATCCAAACAAACACAGTTTTATGGGAAGAAAGGATTTATATCAAGCTTACAGAATCCAGGGGAAGTTCCATCAATGGAAGAAGAAGCCAGATCCCTTTCAGAAATCCAAGCAGAGTGAGAAATAATCATCAGTCAGCAAACACTGTAAAGCAGCAAGCATATAGACTAGCAGCAACCATGACTCCCAGAGCTCAACCATCTTTGCATACATTTACTGGAATTCAGATATGCCCCCAAACACACCCCAGGATCTTCCCCTAGTGACACCTCCTCTATCCAGGAGGCTGTAGACACATGTTATAAGCTTTAATAAACCACCTGAGTCTATGAGGGATATACATTCAAGCTATCACTCTCTGTTAATCATTCTTCAGTTCACATAGGGAATTCTAGCCCTTTGACAGCTAGCCATCAGGGGTATAGCTTCTATTTATGGCCCATAAATAAATAAATAAATATTAAAAACAATGCTCATGGGAACATTCATTCAGGAATTTGACGTTCAGTGTGGGTCCCCCAAGTTTATGAACCCCTATTTTGGGTCCTGTTCTATTTTTAACAAAGAATTGATAAAAATGAATACAAGAAGGATAAATTATGAATTATTAAGTTTATTTAGGGACAGATCACAATTTTGGGTGTTTATTTAAGGGAAATTAGGATCTAGGAAGAAGGCTAGAGCAGGGTTACAAGCATGTGGGAAGCAGGAAACATGCACTCATGTGGAAAACACAGCATAGTCCATGAGATTCATTTAAGAGAAATTGAGGTCTTTAATAAAAGACTACACTAGAGCCACAAGTATATGGAAGATGGTTCAAAAATCTCATTTAAGAGAAATTGAGGTTTCAAAGAAAGACTGGAGTAGAGCCACAAGCACATGGAAGATAAAACATAGGTGCATATATAGGGAGATTTAGAAGAAACACACATAACATCTGCCTTGTTCTTCTCCATGTAAATTAAGAAGTTATAAAGTTAAGAAGTTATGAAGAAAAGAGGGAAAATGGGAACTTAAGGAAGAATAGCAGAGGCAAAATATCACAGCAGAGACCAAGAATTTCAGATGAGAAATGAGTAGCAACAAGAGTTGTACCCATAGCTACCCTGAGTTTAGAAATATTACACAGGTAACAGGTCTAGCATTACTGGAAGCATCCACGTGGTATATTGGAGTGTAAGGAAAACATACAACTGGTCTATTGTGAGATCAGAGGAAAGTCATACATATAATTAAAGTGAGAAGTTACCCCAAACTATAAAGCAGAGTCAAACAGAAAAGTTCCCCAGACGGAGAAATAGTATTATGCCAGACTCATGTGTATCCTTGTGGCTAGAGTTGAGGAGAGGCAGAGAGAGAGAGGGAGGAGGGAGAAGAGAAGGATTCAGCCTTTATAGCATAGAAAATGTATTTCGTCAGATTCAGGTATATAAGGGGAAGACCTGATAGATTTGTAGATTTGGAGGGTGGACCCTAGACTCAGTCCACCTATGTGGTATGCTAGACTGTGGGCAGGAGGCAGCACAATAGCTGGTTGTAAATGAGTGTTGTAGAGATGAGTCTTTATCAGACAGGAATTCCATTCCTCCTAAGAGTTCCATTCATGCCAAGGAGGGTTGGTATGTGATGTGGCAGCTACTGGTTCTGTCTGGGCCTCAATTTCTAACTGAAACTGCATAAAAGAAACTAGTTTTCTTCTCTTTCTCTTTCAACATGACTAAAATTTTGGTCAGAGCTATCTCTTGTGAGAGTCATGGAGGCTGTGCTACTTAGATGCCAAACTTTTATCAGTCATAGTTGTGAAATGTTTCCCAGGACATTAATGTTCTGGCTTTCACAGCTGTCATTCATGGGCAGAGAAGGCTTTGGTTGTCAAGAAAATTATACAAACTGCTGGAAATGTTAAGAGCTTGCACTGCAGTGTTAATGCAGCAAGGCATGGGAGTGGGGCCCTAAGGGGATCAGTTATGTGCAGTCAGCAAAAGTTCACATGCAGGTCAGAGAGTGGCTAGATAAATTGCTATTTTCAGTCTGGCTATGCCTCACCATGGGAAACTTATACTGTTTCCTAGGAACAGCTGTGGCTTAGGAAGACAGAAAACAGTGAGGAGGCAGGGAGAAACTTGTAGAAGGAAGGATGTAGAGGAGAGAGAGAAAGAGCAAGTTAACAATCAAATCCAAGACTGAAATTGAACTAAACCAATGTCAACAGGCTGAAAAGGTGCTTTAGGGGGCTCCTATGTGAGGCACTAGTTGTTGGATCCTGAGGAAGGGAGGGGTAAGGATAGAAAGGGTAGTATAGAGGCACCTCAGGATCATGGTAATCCAGAAATAGCCTCAGTTTGTTAACCACTTTGGAACAGTCAGAGTGATCTAATCCCCCTTACATCAGCAATTCCTCTCAGTATGTGTAACTCCGGTCTTCATCAACCTTCACAGCAACTTTTTGTGGGAGTAAGGGAAAATGCTCTCTGCTGTTGTCTGGATGAGCAGAATGCTGGCTTCTCTGTGACAGGGACAGAGTGTCAGGAGGAGCAGGTCTAAGGAATAAAAATCACCATCCTCAGGAATGAATTAGGAGAAGACATTGCTTCTGAGTGGAAATCAACTGTCTTTAGGAAAATGAACTGGAAGTGTTCTACCCTTCCCCATAAAGAAGGTTTGTTGTGAGCCACAGACTCTGAAGGAAGTGCTCACTGGGAGATGTGCATAGACTGTGTAGTGCACAAATGACACACCTGATCAAAGTGGGCATGATGAGCCCTGTCTCTGCTCCTCAAGATTATCCCTCTATGTCTCCGAAACTCCTTTCCCCTCCTTTCTTCATAAACACTATGTTTATACCCAAGTATGAAGCATTAAAGTGTTTAGACTTTATACCTACTAAAACACAATTGGCTTATCTTTCTACATTTATTTTGTAAAATATGTAACTTTTAACAAATAACAGTGATGTAGTCAGAGATCTGTCTAAAGTTAGGTCTCATTTTAAATATCTTTATTTATTTTAGACAGAGAGGGGTGGGGAGAGGGAGAGTGAGTGTATGGGTACACTGCAGCCTCCTGCCACTGTAAAAGGACTTCAGACACATACACCCACTTTTCATCTGGCTCTATGTAGGTACTCGGGAATTGAACCTGGGTCATCAGGGTTTGAAACAAGTGCCTTTAATCACTGAACCACAACTGCAACACCCTAAAGTGAAGTCTGTGTGGTGACATCTAGGGACTTTTCTCCCCATCTCAGGTACAATGTGAACATCATTCCATAGCAAGAGAAGTATCAAGAAATGATTTGTGCTACTGCAGTCATTCTTCTGCTATCTTGTTGGTCACCTGTGGGGCATGCTCACATTCATTGGTTTTCTGGCCAGGACAGCAGAAACTGTTGATAAGGTGGCACTTTTGACAAGAGTAGTTTTTTGACCCACTTTAAATCGTTTTATTTGTGTGTGTGTGTGTGTGAGAGAGAGAGAGAGAGAGGGGGAGAGAGAGAGAGAGAGAGAATGGGCACATCAGGGCCTTTACCCACTGCAAACAAACTCCAGATACATGTGCCACCTAGCTTCATAGGCAAGTGCCTCAACTGCTAAGCCATATCTCCAGACCCCCTCTTTTTCTCGATAACCTCAACTGGTCAAGAATCCATAGACTATGATTACTTCTAGTCACTATGGGCTAGATTCATTGATTTCCTTTCCACATTTGTTATCTAATATTCTTTATCTTAATTTAAAATGTTTTATAAAATATTTTATTCATTTTGTTGCAAGGAGAGAGAGAGAGAGAGAATGAGAGAGAATGAATGGGTCCATTATGGCCTCTAGCCACTGCAAATGAACTCCAGATGCATGCATCACTTTTTGCATCTGGGTTTATGTGGCTACTGGGGAATCAAACCCAGGTTATTAGGCATTGTAGGCAAGTGCCTTAACCACTGAGCAGTCTCTCCAGCCAAGTTATCTAATATTCTGCTATAGGCATTTTTTCATATCTATTCTACATCCCCCCCCTCTCTCTCTCACTTTCTCTCTCTCTCTCTCCATATATGTATGCTTATATGTATGTATGTTTGTTTTGGGGCAGTCCCGGTGCTTTACAATTTAGAGTCTGTGGTGATGTACATCATGAGACAAACACATGTCAGACTCTGAGGAAGATAGTTGAATTGGTTTCCCATACAACTACCATGCTAGTGTCCAGCAGGTGGCCTCACACCCTGGAAAGCACTCTTGTGGGTGAAATGGTTTATGACACTGTGACTATAACTCTCACTATCTTGAAGGCTGGCTTGCAGTTTTCTGAGCATATTGTATATCAGCACTGTAATTTTTAGATATTGGGAGAAGATTACATTGCTTGCATCATAGTCATCCTGGGTTTCCTGCAACTAGCAGATAGGCAAGGATGCTGAGCTGAAAGAGTCAAACCAACACCATGACAGGCTTCAATAAAATATTCCCTAGCTAGGCCTAACTTTCAATTTTTCAAGAAGCCTGAACTAAATTCTGGGAGAACAGAACAAAGAACTAAGTCATTTCCTGGTTTCAGAGATGTCTAAGGCCATTCCCCCTTTCTTGTCCCCAGCCAATCAGAAGTAAAAGAATGTGAGATATGCTTAATGGCCACTTAACTGGCCACCTTAGAAAACTTTACCTTCCCTAGAGTCCCCCTCCCTTAGCCCCCCTTAGCCCACGTGCGCAAATCATAACCAGTCAGAAATGCACAAGTACCATATTGTTCAAATTAGCCAATTATGTTAAAGGTCTTTGTTTAGTGGTCGATAAAAGAGCCAGGGAGCTTCTTCTCAGGGTCGCCATTTAGTGCAAATGGTTGACCCCTGCATGTTGGACTTCTCTGCACAATAAACGCTCTATGTTTTTACCTGCTATATGAGTCTGAGTCTCCCTTCAGTGATTTTTGGACCCTAACAGAGCCAGGCAGTGTAGTACGTATCTAGGTATCTTCCTGGTTGTGGTGGTGTTCCTATTAATTACTGTGATCATATTCCCTGCCCAGTTACCCCATTGCACTAATATGGAGGAGTTCCTTTCATTCACCCCAGTAGCATACACTGACCACCATTACCAACATACAAATTCACATTCTCAAGTGAACGAAGTGGATGAGGTCTTCATGTGTGCTCTGTCTCCTTTCTCGGCTCAATTTACACTACTACACTCTAGTCCTCTTGTTTGCTATATCCAAACAGCTGTCCGGTTGCTCTGCTCAAAGGGATGAAGAAGGCCTCCTGTTCTTTTCCTTGTTTGCCTACACAGTTAAATGGGAGCTCTGAGCTGATGGTGATGGTATATTCCTTTGACAACAATTAATCCTCTGTTCAGTTGCACCACTGAGATGCAGATATACAGATCTTGATTTTCACCCCACTCACACTCTATGTCCACTTACACAACTGCAGCAATGATGTAAAGAGGGCCCATGTTGCCCCTTGCCATCTACTTTTGCATCACCGTAATACTGGTGGCACAGGATGTGGCTTTCTGTCCCATTCACATTGGGCCCTCCATTTCTACAGTGCACTTAGGATGCACTTTTCACTTCTTTGCCCTTTGCAAGTTCCCTGTCCACTTCCAGAGATGACACCGATTAAGTGGGGCTGCTCCAGTTGGGCACTTCATATTCCATCACCAAGTGCACTGTGGACTGAGGATGCTCCTATGTGCCCTCTTCACACACATGCACAGTTGCACCTGGGAATAAATGTTCTGGGGCTCCTATTATTTCCCAAGGTCATGTCCACTCTCCAATCAGTCATTTGCATGAATGATGTGGGAATCTCTTCTCCTACTGTACCTAGTTATGACACTGCCCTCACAGGAAAGGGCACCAACCCTGCGTCCTGTTCAACTTTTCTGCACAGTTACTCCGGCTCTAAAGTGAGCAGAGCTTGACTGTGCTCCATTTACAATTCCACACGACTGAACTGATGGCATGGTCTGTTCCTGTTCATGCAATTTGTTGCCTCTTTCCAGTTGTCATAGCACCCTAATGCTGTGCTGGTGTTTCCCGTGAGCTCTTTCTGTGCCAGGGACAATTGCAACTCTTCCCCGAAGGCATGTGGTTCTTCCTGTTGGTGTGCTTTCACCCTCTTCCCAGGTCACTACTGTACTGATGTGAGGTGGCCCTCCTCATTGCTTCATTCATGTTCATACCCACTTCCACCCATTCATACCCACCCATTCCAGATGTGAATGCATCTGTCTGGTTGCTTCTTTCAGTCCTCTGCTGGCTTCCACCACTACACTGATGACACGCTGCTCTTCTCTCTACTATTCATATGACCCTTTCCTTTACACCACTGACAGTTTAGGGATGAAAGAACACTGCAGTGATGCCTGCCTTTGCCTTATTACCTCCCTTGCCAAGGGGAAACCACTGTTGTAGGTGTGAGCACTTCTCATTATGCCTCTCACAGTTACGCCACCTCATTGGTGTGCAGGGACACACTTTTGCACAGATCAAAAAGGATGTGAAATTTTGAAGCATTGACTAATGGTGAACATATCCTCCTACTTAGCTGATTTTGTCCTTACTCAGATGATAGCTGCACCGAAAATGAGGGGTTCCTCCTCTCTGCCTCCTTTTCACCCCCACAATACATGCATCCAAAGGCAATGATCATTTGGAGCTGTCTTACTTATATAGTTTGTTGTCACTTGCCAGTGACATGACCCCATATGTTGTGGGTCTGCTCCTCTCCACACTCTGTCATTTCTGATATTATTAGTGGTGTAGTCCATTCACATTCCATGGACAATTACACTGCTGCATGTATGATGTCAGGAACTCTTCTTTGATCCATGAACATCTCATGTCAAGTAATCATAGCGAAATGATATTGTGTGAACCCAGTCCCCCTTGGCTCACTCACAATCTTCATGCAGTTACATGACAACACTGAATCTTTGAGATTTGACCTCCTTCTCAAACACTGCCCTTCCAGGTTCTAATCATTCCACTTCTCTGTGGAAGTTTAAAGTGATGTGATCACATAGGTACATGGAGACACCACTGCCTGATGGTGTGTGGCTCTTTTTCTTTTCTTTTCTCTTCTTTTTAAATTATTGTTTTTTATTGACTTTTATACTTACAAAAAAAACTCACCTGGTATTTCCCTTCCCTCCCCTCATTCCCCTTTGGTACTTCAATCTCCATCATATCCCCTCCCTCTTTCCATTAGTCTCTCTTTTAATTTGATGGCATCATCTTTTTCTTCTATTTTGAGGGTTTTGCGAAGGTATTGCTAGGCACTGCAAGGTCATGGATATCGAGGCCAGTTTCTGTCTGGGCAGTTGTATTGTAAGAGGTCATACCCTTCCTTTGGCTCTTCCATTCTATCCGCCCCCTCTTCCGCAATGGTCCCTGAGCCTTGTAGGGTGTGACAGAGATGTTTCAGTGCTGGGCACTCCTCCATCCCTTCTTCTCAGCACTATGTTGCCTTTTGGGTGATCCCAGTGGTCATCACCATCTGAAAAGACAAGCTTCTCTAACCAGAAGTGAGAGTAGCGTTAATGTGAATATGAACATTACGTGTAGTGCTTTCAGGGCAGCTTGCTGGGAATAATATATACATTTAGTCAGATAAGATCAGGTTTATACCCCTAAGGCTCATGACCTCACCTACCATAGACTTTTACTTAGGTTTTTCAGTACCAGGTATGTATTCCCTCCCATAGAGAGGGCCTTCAGTCCAATTATGGAGCAGTTGGTTACCCCAAGAGTAGACATGCCACTATTGCATCCGTTCAGTCATTGGGCCTGTCTGGCCAAGCTTGAATATTCAGCATCCACTGTTTTCACTGTTGATGGCTTCTGTCTCCGATACGCTGCATGCAATGCAGCTTTTTCCAGCTTTCAGTTGGCTGGTCTACAGGGAGAAGGTTTTCTGCTCCACACCAGCTTGCTTTCTCAGTGACCATGCTTCTCAGGCACGAGATGTCTTCCGCAATAGGGTCTTACTATCTGTTTCTCTAGGGAAACCAAGGGCTTTGGCAAAAGCCTTTAATGTTTTGGAGGCTACCGGGACCTCCTTGGCCAACAACTCACTGGAAGGTATCCCATCCCAGGTACTGAAAATTTTCTAGTAACAGTCTACAGCTTCTAGACATGCCCTTATTCAAAAAAGTAATTTTACATATGTCTTATTCATAATATCTTGAGTTTAGATTGACCCTCCCCCTGCCCTTCTTGTATGCATTCTCTTCCCATGGCCTCGCTTAGGCCATTCCCCTCCCTGTAATCAGTTCTTCTACTTACATATGTGCATTACCATACACTTAAGTCCTCCCCTTTCCTCCCTCCCTTATAGCCTTTTACCAGCTTACTGGTTTCTGGTACCTATTTTTGGTTCCAGTTCACACACAAGTCTATACATTGGTAGCTAGGATCCACATATGAGAGAGAACATGTGACGTTTGGCTTTCTGAGCCTGGGTTACCTCACTTAGTATAATCCTTTCCAGATCCATCCATTTCCCTGCAAATTTCATAATTTCATTTTTCTTTACCGCTGAATAGAACTCCATTGTGTAAATGTACCACATCTTTATTATCCACTCATCTGTGGAGGGACATCTAGGCTGCTTCCATTTCCTAGCTATTGTGAATAGAGCAGCAATAAACATGGTTTTGCAAGCATCTCTAAGGTAGTGAGAAGAGTCCTCTGGATATATGCCTAGGAGTCCTATAGCTCGATCATATGGTAAATCTATCTCTAGCTGTCTCAAGAACCTCCACACTGATTTCCACAATGGCTGGACCAGATTACATTCCCACCAACAGTGTAGAAGTGTTCCTGTTTTTCCGCATCCATGCCAACACTTACTGTCATTTTTCTTGACGGTAGCCATTCTGAGAGGAGTGAAATGGAATCTCAAAGTGGTTTTAATTTGCATTTCCCTGATGGCTAAGGATGTGGAACATTTTTTTAGATGTTTATATGCCATCTGTATTTCATCTTCCGTGAATTCTGTATTTAGTTCCATAGCCCATTTTTTAACTGGGTTGTTTGAATTCTTATTATTCTGTTTTTTGAGTTCTTTGTATATTCTGGATATTAATCCTCTGTCAGATGTATAGCTGGCAAAGATTTTCTCCCATTCTGTAGGTTGTCTTTTTCCTCTATTCACAGTGTCCTTTGCTGTACAAAAGGTTTGTAATTTCATAAAGTCCCAGTGTTTTTATTCCCTGAGCAATTGGGGTTATATTCAGAAAGTCCTTGCCTATTCTAATATGTTGAAGAGTTTCCCCTACTTTTTCCTCTAGCAGTTTCAGAGTTTCAGGTCTGATATTAAGGTCTCTGATCCATTTGGACTTGACTCTTGTGCATGGAGAGAGACAAGGATGTATGTTTATCCTTTTACATACAGATGTCCAGTTTTCCCAGCACCACTTGTTAAAGAGGCTATCTTTTCTCCAACGAATATTTTTGCATTTTTGTCAAAGATCAAGTATCTGTAGCTGCTTGGATTAATATTTGGGTCTTCTATTCTGTTCCATTGATCTACCTGTCTGTCCTTGTGCCAGTACCATACTGTTTTTGTTACTATGGCTTTGTAGTATAACTTAAAATTGGGTATGGTTATATCCCCTGCCTGATTTTTGTTGCGCAAAATTGTTTTGGCTATTCAAGGTTTTTTGTGTTTCCAGATGAATTTTAGTATTTTTTTCTATTTCTGTGAAGAATGCTATTGGAATTTTAATGGGGATCACATTAAATGTGTAGATTTCTTTTGGTAAGATTTACATTTTCACAATATTGATTCTTCCAATCCAGGAGCATAGAATGTCTTTCCATTTCCTTGTGTCTTCTGCAATTTGTCGCTCAAGTTTTTTAAAGTTCTCATTGTAGAGATCCTTCACTTCCTTGGTTAAGTTTATTCCAAGGTATTTTATTTATTTATTTTTTTTTTGAGGCAATTGTGAATGGGAGAGATTCCCTGATTTCATCCTCTGCATGTTTGTTGTTAGTGTATAGAAAAGCTATTGATTTCTGTGTGTTTATTTTGTATCCTTCTACATTGCTAAAAGTGTTTATCAGCTCTATCAGTTTGCTGGTAGAGTCTTTAGGGTGTGTTATGTATAGAATCATATCGTCTGCAAATAATGATAATTTGATCTCTTCCCTTCCGATTTGTATCCCCTTTGTGAGTGTCTCTTGCCTTATTGCTATGGCTAAGACTTCCAGTACTATATTAAATAGTAGTGGGGAAGTGGACACCCTTGTCTTGTTCCTGAATTCAGAGGAAAAGCTTCAAGTTTTTCCCCATTTAGTATTATGTTGGCTGTAGGTTTGTCATAAATTGCTTTTATTATGTTGAGATATGTTCCTTCTATTCCCAGTTTCTATAATACTTTCACCATGAAGGGGTGTTGGATTTTGTCAAATGCCTTTTCTGCATCTATTGAGATGACCATGTGATTTTTGTCCTTCAGACCATTTATATGGTGTATTACATTTATGGATTTGCGTATGTTAGAACAAGTGAGTAAAATGAAAACCAGGAAGAACTACAAAACAAGAAAAATGGGGAGAGATCAAATACATATCTTTCAATAATAACTCTTAATATCAATGGCCTCCGTGCCACAACCAAAAGACATAGACTGGCAGACTGGATTAAAAAGCAGGATCCTACCATCTGTTGCATCCAGGAAACTCACCTCTCATTAAAAGATAGAAAAATTCTTAGTGTGAAAGGTTGGAAAAAGATATATCAAGCAAATGGACCTAGAAAACAAGCAGGGGTTGCCATCCTAATTTCTGACAGGATAGACTTCAAACCAACATTAGTGAGGAAAGAGAAAGCAGGTCACTTTATACTGATTAAAGGAATACTCCAACAGGAGGACATCACAATCCTAAACATATATGCTCCCAACATGGGGGCCCCCAATTTCATCAAACAAACACTATCGGACTTAAGGTCAGAGATAACTCCTAACACAATATTAGTGGGTGACTTCAATACCCCGCTCTTATCACTTGACAGGTCTACCCAACAAAAAATAAACAGAGAGACATCTGCATTAAATGATATCATGGAACAAATGGACCTAACAGATATATACAGAACATTCCATCCAAATGATGCAGAATATACATTCTTCTCAGCAGCACATGGGACATTCTCTAAAATAGACCATATGATAGGGCACAAATCAAATCTTAACAAATACAGGAAAATTGAAATAATCCCTTGTATGCTATCTGACCACAATGGGATTAAACTGCAAATCAACAACAAGAAAAACTACATAGCATACAGAAATTCATGGAGACGAAACAGTACATTAATGAACGATGTATGGGTCATTGAAGAAATTAAAAAGGAAATCAAGAAATTCATAGAATCAAATGATGAGAATACAACATACCAAAACCTTTGGGACACAATGAAGGCAGTCCTGCAAGGGAAATTTATAGCTCTAAGTGCCTATATTAAGAAATTGGAGAGTTCGCAACTAAACAATTTAATGCTTCACCTTAAGGCCTTGGAAAGAGAGGAACAAGGCATACCAAAAATCAGTAGATGGGAAGAAATAATAAAGGTTAGGGCAGAAATTAATGAAATGGAAACCAAAAAAACAATCAAAAAAATCAATGAAACAAAAAGTTGGTTCTTTGAAAGGATAAACAAGATTGACAAATTCTTTTCTTCTTTCACACCTCTTATGCATTCAAACCATTCTGAATTATGACCATCCATGCCCTCTTTCCACTGACAGCACCACACTGACAGTGTGGGGATGCACTTCTTTGTTCTGTTTACTTCTCTTTCTCAGCTACAACCCACGGTTGATAATTGGGAAGATAAACCTCTCTCGTCTGTTCAACCCAGTGTCTACCACACTAATGTTTTGAGTTCATATCTTGGTGTCATTTCATTTTCCATTTGCACTGTGCACTGGTGGCATGAGTCTTTTTGCCTGGATATCACAATCCCTACTCCAAATGTACCAATTCTGATGGTGGAAAGCTTCTCACTCACCTATTCCCAAAAGCATCTCTTCACTGAGGGTACATAGTCCTTATGTGTTAGTGATTCAGACACTATGCCAGTCAAACCACTGCAATTGTGATGGAGGTTTCCTTTCATTTGCCCTGTGATGCCCTCTTCCATGCATTGCACTGCCTCAAGTGTATGAGGTTGCAATGATTTATCTTGTTATATCCCTCATCTAGCATCACCATTATGCTAGGCAATAGGGGCTCTTCCTTTTTGCCCTGATCACATAAGCCCATCACTACACTGATGAAGAGGGGCTCTACTGTTTGTTGCTTCAACATGGGCTCTTATTCCACTGCCTTAATGATGTGAGGTTTCACCTTTCATTCAGCTCACACACTAATTTCAGGTACTCCACTATAAGTGCAAGGCTCCTCCTCTTAGCACTGGTCACATTCTTGTTCAGATAACTACTGAATTGGTTGTGTGCACCTCTTTTTTTTTTGCCTGCAGTCTTTGCTTTCACTATTGCCTCACACCACTGTATTCATAATACAAAGATTTTTATTTTTTTAGAAAGTATTTTATTTGTTTATTTATTTAGTTGAAAGAAACTGAAAAAGAGAGAGAATGGGGCATATAGAGTGAATGGGTGCACTAGGGCCTCTAGTCACTGCAAATGAATTCCACACTCATGTGACACATTGTACATCTGGCTTTACGTAGGTATCGGAGATTCAAACTCAGGTCCTTAGGTTTTGCAGGCAAGCGCCTTAACCACTGAGCCATCCCTCAAAACACGAAGTTTTAATGAGAGGGAGAAGATCCATAAGCTCCACTCGAGTAAGTCATGCAGCAGTGAACATGGTCTTGCCTTGTTCCAAGTGTAGAGGTGGCCTAACGTGACACTCATGCCTGCACTAGATGGACCAGAGACATAGGTTACCAGCATGGGAAGTTAGTTGGTAGATTTCATCATAATCTTACATGGGACCCACATGCCCTAAATTGCTCTACACAATATACCACAGATTTTAAATGGATGGTTCCTTTATTTTTTTTTAGAAAAGTGTAAGGTTACCTCACCTATTCCCTAGTATCTGAACGTGTCAGGCAGCATTGGTTATTTTGCAGCAACCAAGGGACAAACAGAGAAACGTATGATCAACTGTTCTTGACTGTAGGCAAAGCTTTGGGAAGTTACCGTTTCATAGGAGAGGGAGTTAGGGCCTTGGGAATTAGGAATGTATGTACTAAAAATTGGAAGTATTTCCTCCTTCTTAGTTGAGCATGACTTCCCCTATCCAATGTTCTACACCACAGTGAGGTAAGAGAAGGAAACTCAATATGAAATCCAATGCTATCTAGCAGGTTGATTTTTGTTTTGCTGTTTTTACTGTTGAAATTTATAAGTAGGTTAAGTCTGACATAATATCATTGTGGTATGCCTCAGTCTTTAATTTGCCAAAACATACATTTATCTGGAAATGATTATTTATTTATTTATTTATTTATTTATTTGACAGAGAGAGAGAGAGAGAATGGATGCACCAGGTCCTCCAGCCACTGCAGACTCCAGACACATATTCCCCCTTGTGCACCTGGCTAATGTGGGTCCTGGGGAATCGAATGTGGGTCCTTTGGCTTTGCAGGCAAACACCTTAACTGCTAAGCCATCCCTCCAGCCCTGGAGAAGAATTTTTAAAATATTTCATGTCTTTATTTATTTGAGATGGAGAGAGAGAGAGAGAATGGGCACACCAGGGCCTCTAGCCACTGCAAACAAACTCCAGAGGCATGTGCCACATTGTGCATCTAGCATCTGGCTTTACATGGGCACTGGGGAGCCAAAACTGCATCCTTAGGCTTTGCAAGCAAGCACTTTAACTTTTAATCCATCTCTGCAGCCCATGGAAATGATTTTTGAGAGCCTTGTAGTGCCTAAGCTGGTGATAACTGCAGATGAACAAAAGATCACAACTCAATCTCCCTTTATTTCCTGCTCATCACCCACATCAGGCATGGTTTTCTTTCATGGTTTCTTACACTGACAATTTCTACATATCTACATAATGTGTTTTGTTCATAATCATCTCCCATCACTCTCTCTCTCTTGACCTTTCTCCTAAACCCCTTTCTCACTCAAACCAGTCCCGCTACTATTTTTATGCCTTCTCTCATTTTTGCTCCCAATGTTGTACAAGTAACGGTAGCTGCTGTGAGGTCATGAGTGCAACAGCCATTTCATGTCTGGAATACAGTGCTCTGCAGTGCTCCTCCTCATCCTCTGGCTCTTAAATTCTTCTGCTACCTCTTCTGCCTTGGTGGCATGACAGATAAATGTCCCATTTAATGTTGAGTGTTTAACTGTGCCTTTTCTCAGCACTTTTCTGAGTTTTGCCTCTCCTCAGTAATCACCACTATCTGCAAACAGAAGAGTTTATGATCAAAGGTGAGAGCAGCAGTACTATAGGAGCATAAATATAAGTTCTTTAGAGGGCACTTTGATGGGCACAGCATGTCCATTTAACCAAGTAACTGTAGTAGCTTCCCTCCTAGAGCGTACGAGATTACAAGCCATATGCTTCTAGTACCAGGCATGTTTGTTCCTCTGTGGAGATTTCCTACAAGTACCTGCTGCCATGGTTTGGTTTTGTGACCTTGCCTATCAGGAGTGGCCTTCCATTCTAAGTTGTCCCTGTTGAATTCCCTTAGGACACAGTCTAACTCGAAGAATGAACATGTGACACTGACTGTGGGGGTTTCTAAAACCAAAGCCCTCACGCTTCTGAATCACCATAGCAACAAGGACCATCAAGGGTATTGCTATGGCATTTACTTAACTAACAAGTGGAGCATGTTATTTATTGGTTGTTTGGAAGGCAAGTGGAATCCAACATTCCTTATCCTTCACATTTTATCAAGCATTTTACAAAGGGATTCCATCTGTGTGAAACATTATAACCTGTGGGGTCAGAGGACAAACTGTGATATCAGGAAATCAGGCAAAAGTAGAGAATTTTGTGAACCACGTAACAGTATTTGGGAGGAGTTGTGGATTCCATAGAAGGGAACCCCATCTATATCAATAAATTCTAGGTCAGTATATTCTTTCTGTGTAAGAGATATCTAGTTGTGTTTTTTTTTCACCCTATCTGCTGGAAGTTCCTCCCATTACCCAAAAGGAAAGGCCAATGTACCTTTCATCAATGAGGAAAGGAGGTTGTCTTTATTTGGCTAGCTGCTACAGAGCTTGGCCCAGAAGTTTGGTGAATCAGACTCACGTGGCTGCCTCCACGGAGTCTCAGATTCCTCTGGCTCAGATACAGTGACTGTGCTTTCTCCATCCTGCACTCTAAACCAGACATTACCTGCAGGCCCCTCCACTTTGTTTCAAGAAGAAACGTTTCTTCCAGAGAAAAGCTCATCTACTGGTGATTCTACAAAGACAGAAAGACAGTGTACTAAGCCCTGGCACCCAGACTTTAAAAAGGAGGGAAGCTACTTGATTTCTTCTGTGAAGGATGGCCAAACTTACTCTGAGAGGGAATGACACTAACTCTGAAACCTTCTGACAGCCCTGCACGGGATTCCATTTCCAGAAGGTGACTGAGCCCCAGCAGGCTGTCAGATTAACCTATATGTCCAGAGAAGTAATCATTGCCTGTCTCCCTGAGGTTGCTGTCACATTGTCTAATAGCCAATTCCCTTAGGCGCTCTGGGAACCTCTGCTAACCTAGGCATATTATAAAACACACATAAAGAGCCAATTGTCCAACTGTGCCCTGCTTTGCCCAGACAGTCACAAACCTATTCTGGACACCTGCGTAGAGAAGAAACAACATTTTGAGCCCTAGCATAATTTAGATTAGAGAATCAAAGTAATGCCAACAATACAATGCTGTGTGGTGGTTATTAAAGCACAAGCATTCCAATAACCTATAGTGGCATGGAGGGTGGTCATCCCTCCATGTTAGAATAGCTTAGTATTGTAGAGGCATGCAATCTCCATCCATCAACACCATGCCTTACATGATGCAATGCACAAGTTTCAAAATGTAATCAAGGTTTGTTTTAATCAGGTGTAGCAAGATGAAAGTCATGAGGATAACTGCCATTGAACTAGATTTTATTACCCCCAGTTCTCCAGAGGACTGGGAGACAATGGGTGTTACACAAAGCAACAGAAAGTCGCTCAAAGGAGCAAGAAGGATACTCACACCAGCCACCAGCCTATGAGATCCTACTCTACCCTGCCATGGGATAAAGGAATTTTTGATGGTATTATAGAATTTGTATACCATTAGTATTTAGTTTCCCAGTGGACATAAGAAAATGGAAAGATATATTCCACACAGGATATCTCAGTACTAGTTATTCTGATGTAAGTCCTCTTTTAAAAATGCAGCAGAGTATAAAATATTGCATATGAAATGAGATAATTCCTGTGTTGTATATTTCCTTTTGTTTTCACCATCATGCTTCAGTGTTTATGTGAACAATCCCTGTCCCATTAAACTTGGGCCCACACTGTGTCCCTTTCACTCCTCATTGTTCATGTGAATGTTTTGGTCCCATTCAACTCATGTCAGGAGTGTTTCCCCTTCACTCCTCAGTGTTCATGTGAATTTTCCTGTCCCATAAAACTTGTGACTACAGTGTGTTCTTTTCACTCCTTGGCATTTCTGTCAATGTCCCTGACCCATTAAACTCATGTCATAGTGTGTCACTTTCATTCCTCAGTATTCATGTGAATGGCTCTGTCTCATTATACTCATGCCCACACTGTGTGCCTTTCACTCCTTGGTGTTCCCGTAAACATTCCTGATGCATTAAACTCATGCACACAATGTGTCCATTTCACATCTCAATGTCCCTGTCCCATTTAACACGTGCCCACAGTGTGTCTCTTTCACTCCTCGTTAATGTGAACTTCCCTGACCTATTAAACTCATGTCACAGTGTATCCCTTTCAATCCTCATTGCTCATGTGAACTTCGTGACCTGTTAAACTCCATCCCATAGTGTGTCCCTTTCACCCCTCAGTGTTCATGTTAATGTCTCTGACCCATTAAACTCACGTCACAATGTGACCCTTTCAATTCTCAGTTTTCATGTGCACATCCCTCTCCCATTAAACTCATGTCACAGTGTGTCCATTTCACTCCTCAGTGTTCATGTGACCCATTAAACTACTGTCCACAGTGTGTCCTTTCCACTCCTCAGTGTTTATGTGAATGTCCCTAACCCAGTAAACTCACATCACACAGTGTATATTTGACTCCTCCGTGTTCATGTGAATGTCCTAACCCATTAAATTCATGCCCACAGTGTGCCCTTTTCATTCCTTGGTGTTCGTGTGAATGTCTCTGACCCAATAAATTCATGTCACAATGTGTCCCCTTCACTCCTCAGTGTTCATGTACATGTCTCTGTCCCATTAAACTCATGTCAGTGTGTCCATTTCTCTCCTCAGTGTTCATGTGAACATCTTTTACCCACTAAACTTGAGCCTACAGTGTGTCTCTTTCACTCCTCAGTGTGCACGTGAATGTCCCTGACCCATTATACTCATGTTGCCATGTGTCCTTCTCACTCCTCAGTGTTCATGTGAATGTCTCTGACCCATTAAATCCATGTCACAGTATGTCACTTGTACTCCTCAATGTTCATATGAACGTCCTTGACCCATTAAACTCATGCCCACAGTGTGTCCCTTTCACTCCTCCTTGTTCACGTAAATGGCCCTGACCCATTAAATTCATGTCACAGTATATCTCTTTCACTCCTCAGTGTGCATGTGAACGTCTCTGACCTATTAAACTCAAGTAACACTGTTACTGTTTCTCTTTCACTCTTCAGTGTGCATGTGAACGTTCGTGACCCTTTAAACTCATGGCCACAGCGTCCATTTCACTGTGTTTTCATGTGTTCATCCATGAGCCATTAAACTATGTCACAGCGTGTTTCTTTCACTCCTCTGTGGTCATGTGAATGTCACTGACTCATTAAATTCGTGCCCACAGTGTGTATCCCTTTCACTCCTGAGTCTTCATGTGAATGTCTCTATCCCATTGAACTAGTGCCCACAGTGTGTCCCTTTCACGCCTCAGTGTTCATGTGAACATCCCTGTCACATTAAACTCACATCACAGTTTGTTCCTGTCACTCAGTGTTCATGTGAACGTCCCTGACCCATAAAATTCGTGCCCACAGTGTGTCCCTTTCACTCCTCAGTGTTCATGTGAACATCCCTGTCCCATTACTCCCTTTCTACCCCACATTCTCCCCTCACACATTGCCATCACCTGCTCACCTGAGATCTTCCTCACAACAAATCAGGTTGTCAGCCACGCTCCCTTCTTCAGTTACCTGCATCTCACTTGGGATACAGCCTACATGTCAAGCTCCAGCCACGTCCTGTCCCCACCCCCCACCCCCAAGGTCTACTGTGCTCCAGAGTCCATGCCCTATGCCCCAGCTACACCCTCCTACCAGGAACACTGTTCCCATCTCTCCCATTAGAAACCTTTTCCTGGAGGGACGTCACTGATTAAAATATTCCATGCTGAACACAGCTTCCACCCCCACCCTCTCCTGGGTGTCTCATGGGCACCTCCCACTCAAAACGACAGAGTAAAAAGGAGTCGGGAACACTGGCATCCGTTTTGACATTTTAATAGCATGTCTGATGAGCTCCCCCTGCTAGAGGGACATTGGGGCTGGCTGAGGCTGGTGAGCTGGTCCCTCCAGTTTCTGGGTCCTGGCATCATCACTTCTCCATAGCTTCAGGCATCTCAGCAATCAGGGACTTGGTTTCATCTTCAAACAGTTGTTGGAGCTGCTGGTTGTCTTGAACCACCTTCCGTATGTGGTCAGGTGTGATGCGCTTTTTGCCCTTGTCGTGTGCCTCCTTGCCAGCCAGCTCCAGGATGTTAGAAGTCAGGTACTCGAGAACGCCAGTGAGGAACACTGGTGTGGATGAGCTCAGCCGCTGGGAGTAGTTGCCATCACGCAGGAAGCGTTCCACGCGGCTAATGGAGAACTGCAGCTCAGCTCTTGTGGAGCGGGATGTGCTCTGTTTCTTAGGTTTACAGCTCTGACTACGCCTTCTCTTGGCCATGTTGCTTTGCTTCCTGGGTTTGGCTCACTTCTCTTCTGGAGCGGGACTCTCAAAACTCCAACATCTACAACCACCAGCGTGTTGACCTGCTCTCATTGGTCAGCAGCCACTTTTGTGACAACCTAGACTTTGTGATGTCATTGATGTCCCCAAGGCTCTGATCCAGTACTGCCTCAGTCTAGAAATGCCCATATTAGGAAAACCTTCACCCTAGTGATTACACTATTTTTAAAGTAGTTTTATTTATTTGCAAGCAGAATGAGAGAGACCGGGCACGCCAGAGCATACAGCTGTTGCAAAAAAATTCCAGATGCATGTGCCACTTTGTGTATCTGGCTTTACATGCTACTGGAGAATCAAACCACAGTTGTTAGCCTTTACAGGCAAGTGCCTTAATCTGTGAGCCATCTGTACTGTTTTTGAGTAAACTTTCTACTTAATTCCAAGCATCAATCAAAATCTATGTATTGATGGAAAACTTTTCTCTGTAGGATGTGACTCCATGTTCTTTATCCCACTGTAGTTTTTTTTTTTTTTTTTTTTTTCTTTTTTCAAGGTAGGGTCTCACTCTGGCCCAGGCTGACCTGGAATTAACTATGTAGTCTCAGGGTGGCCTCGAACTCACAGTGATCCTCCTCCTACCTCTGCCTCCCGAGTGCTGGGATTAAAGGCGTGCACCACCACTCCCAGCCTTCCCACTGTAGTTTTCCATTGTGTCTGGGCTCTTTCACACCACTTAGCAGGCATTAGGTAACTGGGCATGTACAAAGTCCAGCAGTTGTCCTCTCTTCACACAGTCATCACATCACTTTTGCCTCTATCCATATATCCAAGTCAGTGTCCCTCATCAATATTTCTGTTTATTTGATTCTCCATGGACCTTGTTTGCCAATTTGTTTAGCATTTGCCGAATATGTGTATGATAAACATTTTAACATGTGTTCATATCTCTTGGAGTGCCACAATTTTACAGTTATTGATAATTATCTCTACACATTTTAAGGACACACATACATATGCTCAATTGATTCACTTACTATAGCCATGTAAAGTTCAATGGCAGAATATTACCTACAAGTCCATATATTTTGGGTGCCCTGTATGAATTCAGTGTACCATAAAATTTTTGTAAATTTATTATTGTTGGTATATATTGTTTAGGGTAAGGGGTTTCATTATATTTTTATACATGCAAATAATGTACTTAGTTGACATTGTCTCTGTTTGTAGTATTCTTATTTTCCTGATTTCTAGTTTAGTGTTCCTGTTTTGTTGTTTATTCCTTTACAGCTGATGTTATTTGCTGTTTTAACAATCATGGCTGGAAAATTTTAAACACTTTTTATATTGATGACTAACACAAAATTTATTTAGAAAAAAAGTAAATGATTAAATGCACATTAAAATTTGATGATTCATATTTTATACATGTAAGGTAATCATTAACTCTAAATCTCTTCAGAATAATAGATCATAAATATAAGACTATGAACAACAAAATTAAAAGCTAAAAATAACAACAAGGAAAAGACAGGTTTGGTGGCACATGCCTATAATCCCATCACTCAGGAGGCTATAGCAGAAAAATTGCTAAGTCTGAGTCCAGCCTGAGCTATGTAGCAAGTTCCAGACAAGACTGATCTGTAGAGTGAGACTCCATCTTAAAACAAAGTAAGAAATATAGATAAGACCAGAAAAAAATAAAATTGAGAATTAAATCATTGAACTAAACTAAAGTTTAATTTTTATACACTTAAAGATATTGACAAAATGTGAGAAATTAGTATAAAAGGAAAAAAAAAAACATGAATCAAGAGGGAGCATGGTATTGAGGAAGGTGGTTCTCTTCAGTTAAGGCCAGTTGACAAAACTTCTGAAACTGAAGGCCACCAGAAACAGCATTCTAGGGAGCTGAGGAAACATGTCCTTCATTTCTGAAAGAGAGGAGTTCTATATGCAAGTCTTGTCTCTACTATTTTCTATAAATTCCGAGAGCTACAACTCCAGACTTCTGTTGTCCTTGCTGGGAAAACTTACAATTGGAAGTCCTTACTTTTGCAGCTAGTGCTCATCTCCACTTCTACCATCCATCCAGGAGTCCCTCACAGATAGTTAACCCTTTTGCTGCTATTGGTAATCTGTACAATTGAGTGTTTAAACATTGTCATCTACAAAGCTCATACTTGAGAAACATGCCATCAAGTAACATAAAATCCCCTCATCCTCTTTAAGTAGGGTCATAATTTTGTGTTATGTCACATACCTATCTATCCTGGATGGCCTGTGGCCATGGTTGGACACACCTGGCAGAATCTGATCTTACCATTCTTACACTGCCTATAGTTACTCTCCTTAAAAAATTGAGCAAGGGAGGGGCTGGAGAGAGAGCTCAGGTGTTAAGGTGCTTGCCTGAGAAGCCAAAGGACCCAAGTTTGATTCCCCAATACCTAAATAAAGCCAGATGCATGAAGTGGTGCATGCATCTGGAGTTCATTTGCAGTGGCCAAAGGCCCTGACATGCCCATTCTCTTTCTCTCTCTCCCAATAAATAAATAATGAATTAATTGAGCAGAGGGATATGAAGAGATGCTCCCATGGGTTGCCTGGGTGACACAGGTGTAATTGCAGCCTATTTTCTGCTAGTTCTAAGGGGCAATTTCCTCTACTGTGAAAGTGGAACCTTTTTATACACGGATCTCATAGAGCAAAAGGTCCAAAATAATTCACCATTTTAGTCATTTAGTATGCATTTCTTATCCATTATTAATGTTATGAAACTACCATAGCAGATTCTAGAACAGCTTCATCACTCCAAAATGCCCTATGTATGCCTGCTTATTAAAACCCACTTAAAATTACTACCTTTTCACATAAAACCATGAAAAAATTAAACTACTTTTGCCTCTATGGGAGAGAAAGGTATAGCTATTTAATACGTGATATCATATAATATATGACCTTAAATCTGGATCAGTTCATTAAATGCAATGTTTTCATGATTCATCCACCATCATGTGGCATATCCATACTTCATTTATTTTTGGCTATAAAATAACTCACTGTGATGGTTTGAATTAGATGTACCCATAAACTCATGTGTTCTTAGTGTTAGGTCCCCACATGGTGGCAATTCTGGAATTAGAACCTTGATGGAACAGGTGTGTTGTTGGGACTAAGCTTGTGGGTATTAAGACCATCTAGCCCTTGCCAGTGTTTGGCACACTTGCATGCTGCAGTGGTCCTTCTGTGGCAGATGTGATGCCAGCCTCTTCTCATGCCATGCTTTCCCCTGCCAATATAAATCTTTTCCTTCAATAATCTGCTTCTGGTCAGGTACTTTGTGCCATCTGTGAGAAGGTATCTATCTATAGCACTGATTCTGTGCATATTTCACAATATTTTTAAATTTTATCATATGTATGTGTGTGTGTGAGTGTGTGTGTGATTGTGTGTGTGTGTGTGTTATGGACATACTCAGTGTGTAAAGAGCACATGTTGGTACCATCCTTACCCTCATCCCTGCCCCCCCCATCAGAAGGGACCTTCTTTGTTTGAGATGTTGGTTATCCCCATGGGGATTATATGTCATGCATTGTGGGGGTAGCCATCAGTTAGGGGAATGAGGCAATGTCTCTGTGCATAATGACCCTACTTATGGCTCTAACACTCTTTCCACCCCCTCTTCCATGAATTTCTCTGAGCCATATTGGGTTCATTTTAGTTCTACTTCAGTAATGAAGTCTTGGGAGCCTCTGTGTCTCTGGATATCTGGTTTAGTAGGAATTGAGTGTTTTCTGTGTCTATCTCCTTCAGGATTGTGCTGGTGTCAGGTTCACTGAGAAAGCTGCACTCTTGCCCATTTACCCTGTTACTCTATGGTTTCAGTTGGAGCTCTGGTGAGGTGTGATAGGCTGATCCTCCCCTCAGGTTTGGTGTCCATCTGAAAAAGAGAAGCAAATTCTCTGATGGAGAGACAAGTCAGCACCAGATAGGTGGGATGGCCATTATTATTTTAGAGAGAATTTTATATGCATAGGCCCACTTACAGCCCACAATTGGTGGGAGCTTCATCTTGGAGAATGGGCTCATTTTTTGGACATGGTTTTGACTAGTTTCCCAGTTCCACTTATGAACTCCATTCCACTGAGTGGATCTGGTAGACAAATCAAGAGCAGATGGCTGCCCACAATGGATGTGTGCCACTATTGCTCTTGTGTGAGTATCTCATCAGGTTGTTTACTGCTGAGTAGCTTAGCCTATGAGTTGTTTTGACAGACATCAGTCATTTTCCCCCAGTCACTCGTGTAGCACCCTCTGGCACTAGACAAGCTAACTGGTGACTGACTCTCTTCCAGAATCCAGCCAGGTCACTCCATGTTCCATCCCAACAGCACATGGTATCTTTGGCAGTAGTGACTTACCATTAACCTTTGGTGGGTCATCAATAACTCTGACAGAAATCTGTCTTCTTATGGGAGACCTGGTAGGTCTCTCTGATCAACAGCTCATTATGAAAGTTAATCACATGCTGGTACTGTGAGTTATAAGTCAGCACCAAGGAAGATGAAGGAAGGAAAAGATAGGTAATATAAAAGAGAAAGAGGGCAGAGAAAGGAGAGGGAGAGAGAGAGAGATACAGGAAAAGGTTAAGGTTAATCTTCATGATGTCCTCTCCAGGGCCCTGGGTTCAGGTGTTCCCTCTACGGGCCTACTGAAGGATCAATCTTTTATCCTGTGATTCAGGATATAGGATTTTATAGTACCATTTCCATTTGGGTCCATATTTGTGTCCCCATGACCCTTTACCTACCCCCATCCTTACCCTCCCCTCCCATCCCACCCTCCCTATTGTCTGGTCCTGGTATGACAGCATCTCAGGCAGATTCAGATTAGGATCCACAGATGAGTGTAGATATACCACATTTTAGTTATCCATTCATCTAATTATGGACATCTGGGTTGATTCTAGCTCCTAGCTATTATGAATTGAGCATCTATAAATGTGGTTGAGCAAATCTCTCTGATCTGAGGCTTGGAGCTTTTAGGGTAAATGCTCAGTAAGGTAATAACTGGATCTTTTGGTAGGTCTATAGCCATCCTTTTTGGATGACTCCATATTGCTTCCCATAGTGGTTGTACCATTTTACATTCCCACCAACAGTGAAAGAGGGTCCCTATTTCTCTACAGCCTGGCCAACATTTTTTTTCCTTAGTTTTTTTGTTAGATATATTTACTGGGGTAAGGTGGAATCTCATAGTTGTTTTAATTTGCATTTCCCTGATGATTAGGGATGTTGAACATTTTCTTAAGTGTGTGTTTTCCATTTGTGTTTCCTACTCCGAGAACTCCCTGTGCAGTTCCCTGCCCCATTTTGTAAGTGGGTTGCTTGACATTTTATTGTTTAGGTTTTGGAGTTCTTTGTAAATTATAGAAATTAGGCCTCTGTCAGTTGTATAGCTGGCAAAAACTATCTCCCATTCTGTGGGCAATCTGTTGTCTCTGGTTAGTGTATATTTGTCTGTGAAAAAAATTTTCAACTTTATGAGATCCCAATGGTTGAGGTAATTTTAATTTCCTGAGCTACTGGGGTTTTGCACAAGGAGTCTTTTCCCACTCCTATATCATGGAAAGTGCCTCCTATTTTTTCTTCCAGTAGTAGCAGCATTTCAGGTCGTATATTGAGGTCTTTGATCCATTTGGACTTGATATTTGTCCATAGGGAGCTGTGTGGATGGAGTTTCATTTTCCTACATATGGTTGTCCAGTTTGTCCAGGACCATTTGTTGAAGATGCTATCTTCTTTCCAGTCTATGTTGATAGGGCCTTTGTCAAATATCAAGCAGCTGTAGTTACTTGATCCAAAGTCTGCATCCTCTATTCTGTTCCATTGGTCTATTTTCCTGTTTTGATACCAGTACCATGTTGTTTTTATTACTATGGCTTTGTAGTATAGCTTTTTTAAAAAAATATTTTATTTGTTTAATTATCTGAGAGAGAGAGAGAGAGAGAGAGAGAGAGAGAATGGGTACATCAGGGCCTCCAGCCACTGCAAATGAACTCCAGACATGTGCGCCACTTTGTGCATCTGGCTTATGTGGGTACTGGGGAGTTGAACCTGGGTCCTTTAGCTTCGCAGGCAAGTGCTTTAACTGCTAAACCATCTCTCCAGCCTCTGTAGTATAGCTTTAGATCAGGTATGGTGATGCCTCCAAAGGACTTTGTTTTGCTGAGGATATGCTTGGATATCCAAGGCCTTCTGACATTTCATATGAATTTTGAGATCATTTTTCTATGTCTTGAAGAAAGAAGTTGGGATTTTTATTGGTATTGCATTAAGTGTACATAATGCTTTTGGTATGATTACCATTTTCACAATGTTAATTCTGCCTATTCAGGAACATGGGAGGTCTTTCCATTTTCGCAGGTCCTCCTCAATTTCTTTCTTTGAGTGTTTTTATGTTTTCGTTGTATAGGTCTTTCACTTCCTTGGTTAATGTTATTCCAAGGTATTTTATTTTTTGTTGCTATTGAAAAAGGGACAATGTTGCTTATTTCTTTTTCTGTATCTTTGTCTTTTCAATATAGAAAGGCTACTGATTTTTGTGCATTGATTTTGTATCCTGTTACTTTGCTGAAGGAGTTAATCACCTTTAAGAGTTTTGAGATGGAGGTTCTTGGATCACTTATGAATAGAATCATGTCATCTGCAAATATGGTAATTTAACTTCTTCCTTTACAATTTGTATCACCTTTACTTCTTTTTCCAGTCTTATTACTTGAGTTAGTACTTCTAGCACTATGTTGAAGACCAGAGGAGAGGGTGGACATCCCTGCCTTCTTCCTGATCTCAATGGGAATTCCTTCAGTCTCACCCATTAATTATTACTTGGGCTTTAGGAGTGTCATATATATCCTTTATTATGTTGAGATATAAACCATCCATGCCTATTCTCTCCTTTGTTTTGATCATGAAGTGATGTTGTATTTTGTCAAAGGCCTTTTCTGCATCTATCAAAATGATCACTTGGTTTTTGTGTTTAAGCTTATTTATGGGGTGTATTACACTGATAGATTTCCATATGTTAAACCACCCCTGCGTTCCAGGGATGAAGCCTACTTGGTCAAGGTGGATGATGCTTTTGAGGTGCTGCTGAATTTGATTTGAAAGGATCTTGTTCAGGATCTTTGTGTCTGTGTTCATCAGGGGAATAGGCCTATAAATTCCTTTTTTTGTTGCATCTATGCCTGGTTTTGGGATTAGGGTGATGGGAGCTTCATAGAAGGAGTTGGGGAACTTTCCTAATTTTCTGATTATGTCACACAGTTTGAGAAAAATTTGTTTTAGTTCTTCCATGAAGGTTTGATAGAATTAAACTGAGAAGCCATCTGGTCCTGGACTCTTCTTTATGATGAGGTGTTTGATTACCTTTTAATCTCAATGGTTGTGATGGGTTTGTTTAGGAGTTTAATCTGCTCTGGGTTTAGCCAACCTGAAAAGCTCCACATGGAAAGAAATAATTAAGATCAGAGCAGAAATTAATGAATTGGAAACTAAGAAGACAGTTCATCCATTCCCTCCATATTCTCCTGTTTTGTGGAGTAGAGGTTTTTGAAATAAGTCCTGATGATTCTCCCAATTTCACTTATGTCTGTGGTGATCTCTCCTTTTTCATTTCTAATTTTGTTAATTTGAAGTGTCTCTTTTTTCCCCTCATGAGATTGGCCAGGGGTTTATGAATCTTGTTTATTTTTTTCAAAGAACCAGCTCTTTGTTTCACCAATTTTCTTAATTGTCTTCTTAGTTTCCAATTCATTAATTTCTGCTCTGATCTTAATTATTTCTTTCCATCTGGAGCTTTTCTGGTTGGTTTCTTCTTGTTTTTCCAATGCCTTTAGGTGTGTGATTAGGTTATTGATTTGGGATCTCTCTGTCTTTGTTGTGAAGTCATTTACTGCTATGATTTTTCCCCTAAGGACAGCCTTCATTGTGTCCCGTAAGTTTTGGTATGATGTGTTCTCATTGTTGTTCCTTTCTAGAAAATTTTCATTTTCATTTTTTATTACATCCACTACCCATTTATTGTTTCAAAGTGTGTTGTTCAAGTTTCCAGGAGCTGGAGAGATTCCTGGCTTATCTCCTTTGTTGTTAATTTCTAGCATTCCAGCATTGTGGCCTGATATCATGCAGGAAATTATGTCATTTTCCTAAAAATATGGAGGCAGGCTTTGTGGCCCAATATATGCTCTATTTTGGAGAAGTTTCCATGGTCTGCTGAGAAGAATGTGTAATCTGTAGATTTGGGGTATAATGTTCTGTAGATGCCTGTTCTAATTGCTCTATGGTGTTGAAGTCTCTTACTTCCCTATTAATTTTCTGTTTGGATGATCTATCTATTGCTGATAGGGAATTATTGAATTTCCCAACTATGATGGTGTTGGTGGTTATTTCTGTTTGTTGTCAAGTAAGGTTTGTTTGATGAATTGTGGTGCACCCGTGTTTGTTACATAAATATTGATGATTGTGATATCCTTTTGTTGGATTTTTCCCTTGATAAGTAAGAGGTGATCTTCTTTGTCTTTTTTGATTGCTTTTGGTTTGAAGTCTGTCTTATCTGATATTAGTATAGCAACATCTGCTTGTTTCTTATTTCCATTTGCTTGGAATATCATTTTCCACCCTTTCACCCTGATAAGGTGTCCTTCTTTACTGGTGAGGTGGTTTTCTTAAAGACAGCAGATTGAGGGTCTAATTTTCTGATCCATCATGTCAACTTACGTCTCTTGTTGGGTGAATTAAGGCCATTAATATTAAGAATAATAACTGTGAGGTTTTATTTAATCTGTACCATGTTGTGGTGCTTTGGTTGTTTTGGGGACCTTGAAGGTGTTTTTTTAGTGCCTCCTCTGAGTTTTGTTATTATGATCTACTTCTTGTAGGCTCTTGAGGTTGGTTATTTGAATTTTATGTGTGGAGAATTCCCTGAAGTACTCTCTGTAGATTTTGCTTTGTGTTCATATAGTTGTACAGCTGGGTTTTTTCATGGAAAGTTTATCTTTCACCATCTATTAGGAGGGATAATTTTGCTGGGTATAGTAGTTTGGGTTGGAAGCCATAAGTTCTTAGACCTTGCAGTATTCCATTCCAGGCCCTTCTGGCTTTCAGTGTTTCCATTGAGAAGTCTGAAGTCATTCTGATGGGGTTATCTTTATATTTAATGTGTTGTTTCTCCCTAGCTGCTTTTAGGATTTTCTCCTTGTTATCAATATTTAGAGTTTTAATGATAATATGTCTTGGAGAATTTCTCCTTTGGTCCAGTCTATTTGGAGTGCTGCTATCTTCTTGTAAATTGATGAGACTTTCTTATGAGACATTGGGAAGGTTTTCTTGAATAATTTTGTTGTAAAAGTTCTCGATTCCATTGGTCTGAACTTCTTCCCCTTCTGGTATTCCCAAGATCCTAATGTTGGAATGTTTAAGGGTATCCCACATTTCCCACATGTTCTGTTCACAAAAATCTTTGAACTTATTGAAACTTTTGGATTCACAAGCTGTTTCTTCTGTTCTGTCTTCCAGTTCTGAATTTCTATTCTCCACATGGCTGACTCTATTCTTGAGAGCTTCTATTGAGTTTGGGCTTGTTCAATTTGGCTTGTATTTTCTACTGCCTTTTTTTGGAGAGAGAGAGAGAGGGAGAGGAAGATAGATAAAGATGGGCACCCCCTTGTGGTCAAGTGCAGCATTGTGCCCTTGCATCACTTTGCATCTGGCTAAACATGGGACCTGGAGATTGGAACCAGCGTTCTTAGGTTTATGAGGCAGGTGCCTTAACTGCTAAGCCATCTCTCCAGCCCTCTACTGTTTTTTTATGCATAGTTTCCAACCCTCTGTCCAGTTCCCTTTTCACATCATTTTCTGATTTTTTTAGTGCTTCTTGGAATTCATCCTTGCATTTATTTATGTCTTCATTGAGCTTACCCAGCTGGTTATTGAGGTCCTCTCTTTTGTCGCTCTCCTTCAGGTCTTTTAAGTGTCTTTGGAGCCCTTCATGATTCTTTTCTGTTTGGTCTAATCTCGTGAGAACAGCATTCATACAATTATTGGCCCTTTGTTGATTTTCTGCAAGTTCTGATATTTTCTTGGCCAGGTTGCATTGCTTATGTCTTCATTTTGGGGTTCTGATCATATTATATCTTCTATGATTTAGTTAGAGACATCCATTGTGGGACTGGGAAATCTTGTTGGATTTACTTGCATTTGATTTTTCATGTTATTCCTGTGGTGTGCACATGACAGTGAAGGAATCTTGTTAACTTTATCAGGAAGCTGTAGTTTATCTTGATGTGTCTTCAGTGATTATTCCTTTTTATGTTTATTTTGATGAGGCTTCTGATGGCATTTGGGCCTGCCTGCTCAGAGAGTGGGAGCCCATGAGCCTCTGGTGAGGGTGTGAGTGTCTGATGAAGGGGCTTGTATTTTGGCATTTCAGGGTATTGGGAGTGAGTTGCCAGGTGGCCCAAGGGTCAGTGGTTTGGGGGCAATGGTTCAAGGCAGACTGGTGTTGTGTCTTGGCTACAGAGGTGGAACAACCTATGGGAATGTGTGGTGGTTCCATGATGCTGAGGGTTGAAGGGATGGGACATCAGGTCTGTTGGGACTACAGGGAGTTGCTGGGATTGCAGGGTCCTGTGACAAGGCAGAGCAGGGATATGGGATTGCTACAGGTCAGGTGAATCACATGGGAGGAATTGGTGGTGGTCCAGGTGGGGTGGCAGGAAAGGGGAGAGAATGGTGAATAATAACTTTTTGGACTGGGTCCATGTCACAGAAGGGGGAGGGAGATGGAGTGGCAGGGGGAATGGTGTTTGGCCATTGAATTGGTAGTTCCCTCACCCCGGGATGGATTTCCCTCACCCAGGAGTCGGAGCTGTTGGGGTTGATGGGAATGGAGCTGGTGTGTGGGGTTTCCTCACCTGTGGGCGGGGGCCAGCAGCACCGATGTGGATGGTGCTGGAGAGTGGGGGTCCTATACCTTCAGGAGTGGGGTTGTAGTGACTTTGTGAGTGGAGTTCCAGTGCCTGGTGGTGAGGGTGGGGTTGCATGGGACTCAGTGAGTGAGTGGAGTTCCCTTAGGCACAGAGGTTGGGGGTGGGACTGTGCAGGGACCAAGTGAATAGAGATCTCACTAGTGGGTAGGGTAGAGGTGGTACGGTATGGGGAGCGAGTAAGTGAAGTTCCCACAGGTAAGGAGGGTGTGGAGGGGTGGCTCTGTGACTGAGTGAGTGGAAATCCCACAAGCAGGGAGGGTTGGGGTGGGATGGTGTGGGGACCTAGGGAGAGGAGGCCCAGAGGGTGGGGGTGCAGCGGCATGGGGAATGAGTGAATGAAGTTCTCACTTGCACAGAGGGTGGGGGTGGGGCCTCATGGGTGATGGAGCTTGATTGTGGAGCTCCATGGAGGATGGAAACTAGGGCAGGGGAACACTAAGCCTGCTGGCTTGGGTCTGCTCAGCTAGTTCTGGAGGTTCCTGTGGCTGGGACTGTGGCTATGGTGGCTGTTTGAGGGGATTGGGGAACTGGAGGGTCCTCCGAGAGTGTGGGAACCTGAGGATTCCTGCTTTGGTCCCCTGTGCCCTCCCACCAAACCTGAATGAACACTAAAGGTCTTGCTTTTCCTTCCACGCCAGGTGAGGCGTGTTTACATGGACACCATCTTGAATACATACGTCTCCCATGCTTATGTTTTGATCATGGAAGTGATGTTGTATTTTGTTGAAGCCTTTTCTGATCAAGGTGGATAATGCTTTTGAATTGTTGTTGAACTTGGTTTGGAAGGATTTTGTTCAGGATCTTTGTGTCTATGTTCATCATGGAAATAGGCCTATAGTTTTCTTTTCCTGCTGTATCTCTGTCTGGTTTTGGTATAAGGATTACACCAGCTTCATTAAAGGAGTTGGGGAGCTTTGTCTGTTCTCTAATTATGTGGCACAGTTCGAGAAAAATTGATTTCAGTTCTTACATCAATGTTTGATAGCATTTGGCTGAGAAGCCATCTGGTCCTGGCCTCTTCTTTTGGGTGAGGTTTATGATTACCTTTTTAATCTCAGTAGGTGTGATAGGTTTGTTTAGGAGACTAATCTTTTCTGAGTTTAGCTTTGGTAGGTGGTATGTGTCCAGGAATTCATCCATTTTGTCCAGATTATGCAATTTTTTGGAGTAGAGGTTTTGGAAATAAGTCATAATAATTCTTCCAATTTCACTTACGTCTGTTGTTATCTTTCCTTTTTCATTTGTAATTTTGTTAATTTGAAGCATCTCTTTTGTCTGCTTGATCCAATTGGCCAGGGGTTTATCAATCTTGTTTATTTTTTCAGAGAACCATCTCATTAATTCATCAATTTTCTTAATTGTTTTCTTAGTTTCCAATTCATTAATTTTTGCTCTGATCTTGATTATTTCTTTCCATCTGGAGCTTTTTTGGTTGGATTCTTCTTGTTTTTCCAGTGGTTATTGATTTGGGAATCTCTCTGTCTTTGTTATGAAGGCATTTAGTGCTATGAATTTTCCCCTAAGAACTTCCTTCATTGTGTCTCATAAGTTTTGATACAATGTGCTCTCGTTTTCATTCAATTCTAGACATTTTGCAATTTCATTTTTTATTTCATCCACTACCCATTTATTGTTTAAAAGTTGTTGTTCAGTCTCTACGAGCTTATGGAGTTCTTGGAGCATCTCTTGTTTTTAATTTCTAGCTTTACAGCATTATGATCTGATATCATGCAGGAAATTATGTCGATTTTCCTAAATATATGGAGGCAGGCTTTATGGCCCAGTATCCGATCTATTTTAGAGAAGGTCCATGGGTTGCTGAGAAGAATGTGTATTCTGTAGATTTTGGGTAGAATGTTTTGTAGATGTCTGTTAGTTCTAGTTGACATATGGTGTTGTTGAGCTCTCTTACTTCCCTGTTGATTTTCTGTTTAGATGATCTATCTATTGCTGATTGTGGAGTATTAAAGTCCCCACTTATGGTGGTGTTGGTGTTTTTTTCTGTTGTTTTTTTTGTCAAGTAGGTATTATTTTATGAATTGTGGTGCACCTGTGTTTGTTGCATAGAGATTGATAATTGTGATATTCTCTCATTGGATCATCCCCTTGATAAATAAGAAGTTGCCTTATTTGTCCTTTTTGATTACTTTAGGTTTGAAGTATATTTTACCCAATATTAATATAGCAAAACCTGCTTTCTTCTTATTTCCTTTTGCTTGGAATATCATTTTCTCTTTTGAGAGAGTGGGAAAGTTTTCTTCAATAAAGGTATCCCACAGTACCCTTATGTTCTGTTCACAAGAATTTTTGAACTTATTCAAATTTTTGGACTCAGGAACTATTTCTTCTGTCTTGTCTTCCAGTTCTAAGGTTCTGTCCTGCACATGACTGTCTCTGTTCTTAAGAGCTTCTATAAAGTTTTGGTCTTGTTCAATTTGGTTTGTATTTTCTATTGCCTTTTTATGTATAGTATCCATCCCTCTGTTGAGTTTCCTTTTTTACATCATTTTCTGATTTCCTTAATGCTTCTTGGAATTCATCTTTGCATTTATTTATGTCATCATTGAACTCAGCCAGCTGATTATTGAGGTCCTCTTTATTTCACTCTCCTTCAGATCACTTAACTGTCTTTGGAAGACTTCCTGTTCTTTTCTATTAAGTCTAATCTAGTGAGGAATGCATTCATACAATTGTTGGACCTTTGTTGATTTTCTTCAAGTTCTGCTAATTGCTTAGCCAGGGTCACATAGCTTGTGTCTTCATTTTGGTGTTCTAATCCTGTTGTCTCTTCTATGTTCTGATTAGAGACTTCCATTGTGGGACTGGGCCACCTTGTTGGATTTATTTCCATTTGATTTTTGATGTTATTCCTTTTGTGCTGTGGTCTGCCCATCACATTATAGGGAATCTTATTTAATTCAGGAGGAAGCTGTGGTTTACCCTTGAAGTGTCTTCAGTGATTATTACCCTTTTATTTTTGACTAGATTAGGCTACTGATGGTAAGGGCTCAGGTGGGAGGAATCCACCAGGCTCTGATAGGGATCTGAAGACCTGGTGGAGGGGCTTGTTGGTTGGGGTATGGGACTGCATGATCAGGTGGCCCAATGGGGTGGGGAAGGGTGAATGGAGCAATGAAGACTGGCGTTGTGGCAGGCCAGGAGAGGGGGGAGGATGGGACAAGATGGGGCAAGGGGATGGGATATCAGAGTCTGCTGGCACAGTAAAATGTGTGGGTGGTGGCAATTCTGTGGGGTCTGGTGACATGGTGATGGGGGTTGGATGGGAAGGCACTGTGGGGCAGCAGCTGGGAGGCCTATCCTGGTGGCAGGAAGAGGGAGGAAAGCCAGGGAGGGAGGGAGGGAGGGATGCAGCCGGCTGGCTTGGGTCTGTGTAGCCTGCAGGTAGTGTAAGATTGAAACCTGGTCTCTGGTGCTGCCAGGAAGGGGCTGTGACAGTGGTGCCAGTGGCAGGAAGAGGGAGGGAAGAATGCACCCAGCTGGCCTGGGTCCAAGTAGACTGCAGGTAGTGCAGGAGCATACTTGGTCTATGGCACTGCAGCTGGTACAGCAGCTGGCATGGCTGCTTAAGGGGTTTGGGGGACTGGTGGGCTACTCAAGAGGATTGGAATCAGCAGATTCCCTACTTTGCTTCTCTGTTCTCTCCCACTGGAGGTCTGGTAGGACGTGCACACCCTAAAGGCCCCACCACTCTTGCCTTTCTTTCCTGGGGAAGTGAAGCATTGTTAGGTAATGTTGTCTTGACCAGAAGTCTATTTCACATTTTTACCCATTCATTGAGAGACATTTGTGTTATTTCTCATTTCTAGATGCTATAAAGATGCTTATATGTGTCTTCATTTGAAATTGGGACTGTATGTCTTCAGTTTTTTGTGTGTATACCCCAAAATACAATTGTCTCATCATATGGTGAGAATTTGTTTCATGATCATTTGGGTAGTTCTCTAGATACAGCAGTAGTTCGAAGAGATGTGCTCTCTGTTGCATGAGAGAAAACAGAATCTGTTTTGTCAGTCTTTTGCTTATTTTTCATTTCACCACAAACAATAATTCTATGATCCCATGAAGGGGAAGAGATATGTGATATGTGTACCAGCAAGGTTTATTGTTCCTGTGTTTAATCTTGTCCATAGCTGAAATTTCTAAAGTTGGAACTGAAAGTTTTGTGACTCTGTGCAGGCACCTTTATGCGTCATTTGTGTAGAGATTCACTCACCTAACAATGATCACTTTTTAGAACCCAAATCACATATTTATTTATTTGTTTTTAAAAATATTTATTTATTTATTTATTTGAGAGAGAGAGAGAGAGAGAGAGAGAGAGGAAGAGGCAGAGAGAGAGAGAGAATGGGCATGTCAGGGCCTCCAGCCACTGTAAATGAACTCCAGATGCATGTGCCCCCTTGTGCATTTGTCTTACATAGGTCCTGGGGAATCAAACAAGGGTCCTTTGGCTTTTCAGGTAAACACCTTAACCGCTAAGCCATCTCGCCAGCCCTATTTATTTATTTTTTACTGACAACTTCCTTAATTTTAGACAATATCCCATGGTACTACCATCCCTCCCCCCAATTTCCCCTTTGAAATTCCACTCTCCATCATATCCCCTCCTCCTCTCAATCAGTCTCTCTTTTCATTTTGATGTCATCATCATTTCCTCCTATTTATGATGGTCTTGTGTAGGTAGTGTCAGGCACTGCGAGGTTATGGATCCAAATCATATAATTTTTAATTATTTGTCATAATTATTAGTTTCATAGTCAATGTTCAATAAAATAACCATGTTCTTTCCTACTTATAAGTGTTAACTACAGTATCAGCATGTTTATCTTTTCTACTTGTGACTGCTTGAATTTTCCTTAATTTACATATAAGTAGCAGTATTGTTTAGCATTGTGAAAATATATCTTTACTGTGAAAATATAATTTACTATGTTAGGAATACAAACATATGCAAATATATTGAAACATTAAAATTTAGGATTCACAAATGAGAAAGAACATGCATAAAGTGGGGGAGGGCAGAATGACTCTGCTAGCATGAAAGCATAATGGAGGTTGGAGGGTGAAGAGAAACAGGGGTGGAGAGCTGGAGGGAAAAAGAAGGAAAGAGAAACACACACAAAAAAATCTCTTTGAACCCAAATTTGCATGCCCATAAAATCAATAAATATATTATTTTAAATAAAAAGAGATGGCTTAGTGGTTAATGTGTTTGCCTGCAAAGCCAAAGGACTCAGGTTTGATTCCATAGGACCCATGTAAGCCAGATGCACAAGGTGGCACATGCGTCTGGAGTTTGTTTGCAGTGGCTGGATGCCCTGGCATGCTCAATCTCTCTCTCCTTCTCTCTGCCTCTTTTTTTTCTCTCAAATAAATAAATGAAAATATAAAAAATAAATAGAATACTTAATGTGAGATCCATGAGTATAGTTAACCACAGGGAAATGTTGTGTAGTAGAATTTCTCCACTGTGTAGTTCTGAAACCAAATTTAATCATTCTGACTACTTTATATTTCCTCATTAAAAGGACTTTTAGCTTGCAGAAGATTTATAACAAGAGAAACTTAAAAAAATATTGCCAAATCTGGCTCAGTATTGATGAGCTTACTTAAAACATTGTTTTAAAAAAAAAAGAATGTGTGGTTCCATTAACACTAAATATGAGGCTAGGCATGGTGGTGCACCCCTTTACTCCCAGAATTTGGGAAGCAGACATAGGAGGATCACCATGAGTTTGAAGCTCGTCTGGAACTACAGAGTGTGTTCCAGGTCAGCCTGAACTAGAGTGAGACTGTACCTTGAAAAAATAGTGACAAAAAACCCCTCTAAATATGATAGTGATGCAACAGGTTCCTTGGAGTATGGTTCTATTTCCAATAACAGTTGTAAAAGTTAGCCTTGCATGGTGGTACATGCTTTTAATACTAGGATTAAAGGGAGGCAGAGGCAGGAGGATCACAGTGAGTTCAAGGCCCTGAGACTACATAGTGAATTCCAGGTCAGCCTGAGCTAGAGCCAGACCTTACCTCAACAAACCAAAAGAGTTGTAAAGAGTAGTAAAAGTTCACACTTTACCTGATATCAGGAAGCTCCTTAAAAGAAATATCTTTAATGGTAGTCCAAAATATGATAGTCAGACTTGATTCTGATTATCCAATGTACACAGAAAGGCTTTACCACCCGTTGGTTTCTTTCTTGTGAGAAACTGTTTTTTTTAAGTTTATTTATATGCAAGTAGAAAGAGATATAAGAGAGGCAGAGAGAGAATGTCCAGAGCCTCTAGCCACTGAAAACCAATTCCAGATGCATGTGCCACTTTGTGCATCTGGCTTTATGTGGGTACTAGCGAATCAAACCCAGGTCATTAGGCTTTGCAACAAATGCCTTAACCACTAAGCCATCTCTCTAGCCCTCCTGTTGGCTTTAAAATTATTTTATTGACAACTTCCATAATTGTAGACAATAACCTATGTTAATCTCCCCCCACACTTTCCCCTGTGCAACTCCACTCTCCATCATACCCCTTCCCCCTCTCAATCAGTCTCTCTTTTATTTTGATATCATCATCTTTTCCTCCTATTGCGATGGTCTTGTATCAGGCACTGTGAGGTCATGGATATTCAGGCCATTTTGTGTCTGGATTAGTGCATTGTAAGGAGTCCTGCCCTTCCTTTGGCTCTTCCATTCTTTCTGCCACCTCTTCTACAATGGATCATGAGCCTTGGAAGGTGTGATAGAGATGTTTCAGTGCTGAGCACTCCTCTGTCATTTCTTTTCAGCAGTTTGGTGCCTTTTGAATCATCCCAGAGGTCACCACCATCTGAAAAGAGAAGCTTCTCTAACCAAAAAGGAGAGTAGCATTAATATATGGGTATGACATTAAGGGCAGTTTGGTGAGCATAGAATATACATTTAGCCAGAAACTCCTAGGGCTCATGACTACCCCTGTTGTAGGTTTTCAGTATTCCCTCCCATGGAGCGGGCCTCCAGACCAATTAGACAGTGGTTGGTTTCCCAATAAAGACATGCCACTATTTCACCTGTTGGCTCATTTGGCCTGGCTGGCCAAATTTAAGGCTTGCAGTGAACACTGATGAGTATCTCCACTGGGTATTTCTCTCTCTCCCCTTGAACTGCATGCAGCATAGCTTTTCCAGCTTTCTGTCAGCTGGTCTACATGAAGGAGGTTTTCAGCTCAGCTCCAGCAGGATTTCTCAGTGACCTTGCAGCCCAAGACTGTGGAGTCTTCAGCAATAGGATGTTACCATCTATTCCTGGTGGGAAACCAAGAGCCTTGGCAAAGGCCTCTAATGGTTTGGGGGGCATCAGTGGCCAACATTTCACTGGAAGATATCCCATCCCTGGCACTGAAAATTTTCTAGTAACAATCTATGGCTTCTGAATGTTCCATTGTCCAAAAATGTAGGTTTCCATATGGCTTATTTATATCCTCTTAGATTTTGATTAGCTCTCTCTCCACCTTTCCTTTACTCAATCTCTTCCCCTGACCTCACTTAGACCTTTTCACTCCCATTAATCTGTTCTTCATCTTATATATATACAATACCATCCTATTAAATTCCCTCCCTACTTTTCTATTCACTTTATATTTCCTTTCTAGCTTACTGACCTCTGCTATTAAGTTTTATTCCTACTCACATAGAAGTCCAATCATTTGTAACTAGTATCCTCATATGAGAGAGAATATGTGACATTTGGCTTTCTGGCCCTGTTTACCTCACTATGTATAATCCTTTCCAGATCCATCCATTTTCCTGAAAATTTCATAATTTCACTTTTTTACTGCTGAGTAGAAATCAATTGTATAAATGTGCTACATCTTCATTATCCACTCATCAGTTGAGGGACATCTAGGCTGGTTCCATTTCCTGGCTATTGTGAATAGAGCAGCAATAAGCATGGTTGAGCAAGTATCTCTAAGGTAGTGAGACAAGTTCTTAGGATATATCCTTAGGAGGGGCAGAGCTTGGTCTAATGGTAAATCTATTTTTAGCTTTCTCAGGAAACTCCACACTGATTTCCGTAATGCCTGGATAAGATTGCATTCCCACCAACAGTATAGAAGGGTTCCTCTATTTCTGCATCCTCCCCAACATCTATTGCCATTTGTTTTTATGATGGTAACCAATGTGACAGGATGGAATCTCAATTTAGTTTTAATTTGCATTTCCCTGATAGGTAGGGATGTAGAACACATTTATAGATGTTTATATGCCATCTTTATTTCTTGTTTTGAGAACTCTATATTTAATTTCACAGCCCATTTTAAATTGGGTTGCTTGATTTATTATTTAGTTTTTAGAGTTATTTGTATATTTTGGATATCAATCCTCTGTCAGATTATAATTGGCAAAGATTTTCTCCAATTCTGTAAGTTGCCTCTTTGCTCTCCTCACAGTGTCCTTTGCTATACAAAAGCTTTGCAATTTCATGAGGTCCCAGCTGTTGATCTGTGGTTTTATTTCCTGAGCAATTGGGGTAATATTCAGAAAGTCATTGCCAAGACCAATATGTTGAAGGATTTTCCCTACTTTTTCCCTTAGCAGTTTCAGAGTTTTCGGTCTGATATTAAGGTCTTTGATTTGTTTAGACTTAATTCTTGTGCATATAGAGAGATAAGGATCTATTTTCATGTTTCTACAGATACATATCCAGTTTTCCTAGCACCCTTTGCTGAAGAAGGTGTCTTTTCTCCAACTAATATTTTTGGCTTTTTTTTTTTTTTGGAAGATCAGGTGGCTGTACCTATCCATACTTGCAACTGGGTCCTCTATTCTGTTCCATTGATCTACATGTCTTTTTTTGTGCCAGTACCATGCTGTTTTGTTACTATGGCTCTGTAATATATGTTAAAATCAGGTTTGGTGCTACTACCAGCCTTATTTATGTTGCTCAAAATTGTTTTAGATATTCAAAGTTTTTTTGTGTTTCCAAATGAATTTTTGTTTTTTCTATTTCCATGAAGAATGCAATTGGAATTTTGATGGGGATTGTATTAAATGTGTAGATTACTTTTGGTAAGATTCCTGTTGGCTTTTGAACAATATATTTTTCTGTAAAATCTATAGCATTTATCTGAAATATCTTTCTAAAGAAAATATCCTAACAAAATTGTGAGCATGTGTGTGTGCATGTGCATGCACACTCATATATATATTGTGAAAACCCAGAGCCTTCAGAAATGAAGCCTGTGTAGGGGAACAAGAGGAAGGATGACTTATGTTTTCTTTCTCTAGATTCAGCTATCAGAGTGAAAACCCTGAGTGAATCTCAAAAGTAGCCCCATATCCATGATGAGGAGAAAATATTCTGTAGTCTAGAGAGAGGATATAGAGGAATAATGATTGTGGCTCTAAAAGATAAAGCCAGTGGAGAGATCCAGAGCAGACATACTGTTCAGCTTTTAAGTCCCCCTGAAGTGTATCCTCTCAGGATAGGCACTCTGGACCCTGCCCATGTCTGTATACTCTAACACATGTGGCTACCACAATTCTGCCCTGCAAATTTGGGCTCCCATAGCCACAGGCTGTCAGAGGGACAGGTAGAATATAATCATCCATGGTCAGACATGGCCTTATGTGAGGACAGTTAGTCAGTCCTTTGGAAATCAAGCTGTTATTTAAAAGATTAATCTTTATTTAAAGTCTGAAGAGCCTTGGGTTAGCTTTTACCCAGTTAGTAAAGCAAGTTCCTGGTGACTTTGAAATTGTGCCCCCTGCCTGCAGAAATGCACACATGGCTTGTGACTACCATTTTGTTAAGGTTAATCTTTATTTAAAGTCTGAAGAGCCTTAGGTTAACTTTTACCCAGTTAGTAAAGCAAGTTCCTGGTGTGTGGTAGTTTGAATATATGGCCCCCAATATATTTTATTACTTTATAGTTTGCATCTGCAATCACCTTCCTAGAGGCAATGTCACTGGGGGCTGGTCTTAAGGTGTTAATGGTGGGTTTGAGATTCCATTGTAAAGATATACAAAGTGTGCCCAGTAGGAGTTCCTGAAGTGTGCTGTGTGACTTTTTGGCTGTAGTTTTTTTGCTCTGTGTGCTGTGTGGCTGGGGGCTTTTGCTCTCTTGCCTGGTCCTGTGAGAGCAAGCCGCTTCTTCTGCCATTATGGAACTTCCCCTGGATCTGTAAGCTTCAATAAATAATATCCCTTCCTCTATAACTGTGCCTGGTCTGGAAGTTCATCTCAGTGAACCTGAAGCTGTCTGCTACATGGTGACTTTGAAATTGTGCCCCCTGCCTGCGGACATGCACACATGGGCTGTATCTACCATTTTGTTCAGGTGTCTGTGCTCTAACTTGCTAATGGCCATGTGGAGTAGGCTGTGGCAATTTTTTCTGATTTGCCCGAAATATTAGTTGAGTTGTCTCTGAGTCTGAGGGAATAACTGGTGAGTGAAAGAAATGATCTTTTACCCAGTGAGAAAAGTGTAATACAACTCAAGAAAGAAGAACATTACATATACATTATAAAACAGCAATAAAGATTTAATTTAGAAGCTTAGGATGAAGCCTGAGCACAGAGGCAAGTGCAAGAGGAGTTATGCCACTTTTTTTTTTTACCACTTTTTTCAATATATAAATAGGGCATTAAAATATGCCCCAACCACTAAAGCAGTACTGACAATAAAAAATCCTCTGGAGTAAATATTGAACTTTTGTGTCACAGAAATCAAATAATTTCTAATAACTATGTGAGTCATGGAGAATCTCAACACCCTTATGAATTGAGCCTCTAACATTGTCTTAAAATATTATTTTGTCTCTTTTCTTCAAATTTATAATCTTATAGTCTTTTATTTTATTCCTTAATCTAGTTTGGAGGCAAGCATAATAGCACACTGTGTGAATCCCTCATTTAAATCTGTTGGGCATTTGAATTAGGAAATACATACTGCAATTTACCACATTCACCATAGAAACAAAAGTGTCACAAACTCAGTTAATTTTCCACAGAGTGAATAAATATACATCCTACTTCTGGCTTTATAAGAATTTGTAAAGGGAACAAACAAAAGGTATACATGTTTCCCACATAAGTTTATCTAATATACCATATGCCTATCCTTAACTGTGTCCAGTTCCCAATCAGAAGGGAAATATAAAGAAAAGAAAAAGATGGAGAATTAGGAGATAGAATAAAATATACCTCCTGCAAGTAGCCAAGGAAGGAAGGAAGGTGAAAAGTTAAAACAATAGAAACAGTCCAGTCCAGTGGTTTGTGTACTCATTCTCTTTCAATTTCCCAGCCAATGCACCATAAATAATACAGGAATGTGGGCAGTCTGGTGTCTTTGAGAGTGACAGATCCTTTTTTTTCTTTTATTTTGTTTTTGGCTATGCTGTAATTCAGGACTTAGAGTTCCAGACATTCATGGACACACAAAAACTTCTGAGTTAGTGGTCTCTAGGTTCTTATTTTATGAATTCAAGAAATTAAATCCGGGGCTGGAGAGATGGCTTAGTGGTTAAGGCACTTGCCTGCAAAACCAAAGGACCTTGGTTCAATTCCCCAGTACCCACATAAGCCAGATGCACAAGGTGGCGCATGCATCTGAAGTTCATTTACAGCGGCTGGAAGCCCTGGCATGCCCATTCTCTCTCTCTCTCTTTCTCTCTCTCTCTCTTTCTCTCTGCCTCTTTCCCTCTCTCAAATAAATAAAAATAAAATATATAAAAAAAGAAATTAAATCCACAGATCATAGAGGGTAAAGTTTAAAAATATTTTGTTACATATCTTAAGAGTAAGGAAGAAATCAGAGCTCCTGCTGTGAATTAGCTTGATGTTCACATGTATTCCATTTTGCTCGATATCCACAGGCATGGGAATGCTTGGAGGTTAGAGGACAATATCAAGGTGTCTGTTCTCTCCTTCCACTTTCTTTGACACAGGGTCTCACTTTTTTTTGGTTGCTGCATGTGCCAGACTAGCTGGCCCTTGCACTTTGAGATTCTCCTGGCTCTGCCTCCCATTTTTGAAAACATGTTGGAACAACAGACTCATCTGCCACTTTGCATTAGGTGGGTGCTGGGAAGATCACATTCAGGTCATTAGGCATGCAAGCAAGCATCTTTAATGATGAAGTCACCTCCTCAGCCACTCATAATGATGCTAATTCTGAACATATGTTTTCATTAATGATTCTTTAGGAGAGAAAACACTTTTAAAATAAGGCAGCTACCTGTGTAGAAGCTAGGTACAGTGTAACAAAGCTGTAACTGTGAGAAATCTCATGCAAATTCTTCCAAACAAGAAATTATTAAGCAGATATAAATAATCAGGAAATTATAACTAAAAAAGACATGCAATTTAGATCTGCAACATATTTCAGATAAATAAGCACTTTTTACTTTTTTATTGACAACTTCCATAATTACAGACAATAAGCCATGATAATTTCCCTTCTTCCCCAATTCCTCTTCACAAATCTACTCTCCATAATGTCCCCTCACTCTCTCCATTAGTCTCTCTTTTATTTTGATATCATCATCTTTTCTTCCTATTATAAGGGTCTTGTGAAGGTAGTGCTAGGCACTGTGAGGTCATGGATATCAAGGGCAATTTCTGTCTGAATGATTGCATTGTAAGCAGTCCTACTCTTCATTTGGTTCTTCCATTCTTTCCACTACCTCTTCTGCAATGGACCCTGAGCCTTGGCAGATATGATAGAGATATTTCAGTGCTGAATACCCTATAACTTTTTTCTCAACACTATGTTGCATCTTGGATAATTACAGTGGTCACTGCCATCTGAAAAGAGAAGCTTTTCTAACCAAAAGTGAGAATAGCATTAATATATGGGTATGAACATTAAGTGTAGTGCTTACACTTTGCTAGTTTGATGAGCATAATATGTGCATTTAACCAGCCAAGAGTAGTCTAGGGATCCTAGGGATCATGACCTCCCCTGTTATAGAATTTTGGTTAGGTTTTCAGTACCAGGCATGTATTTCCTCCCATGGAGCAGGCCTTCAGGCCATTTAGAGAGTAGTTGGTTTCTCCCATAACAGACATGCCACTATTGCACCCATTTGATCATTTGGCCTGGATGGCCAAACTTAAGGCTTATAGTATCTACTGTTTTCACCAATGATGACTGAAATGTTTCTGGTAACAGTCTATGGCTTCCGGGTGTGCAATGATACAAAAAAGTAGGATTTCATATGGCTTATTCACAACATCTTGAATTTTGATTAACCCTCCTTTTGTTTACTTAATCTATTCCCATCACCTCATTTAGGTCACTGCAACCCTGGTAATCTGTATATATATATGTATTCCCCTCTCCTCCCTCCTTTATACCCTTTTTTAGCTTACTAGCCTTTGCTACTGATATTTACTCCAACTCACATAAAAGTTTAAACATTTGTGGCTAGGTTCCACATATGACAAAGAACATGTGAAGTTTGGTATTCTGGGCCTGGGTTACCTCACTTGGTGTAATCCATTCCAGATCCATCTATTTCCCTGCAAATTTCATTTTTCTTTATCACTGAATAGAACTCCATTGTATAAATGTACTACATTTTCATTATTCATTCATTAGTTGAAAGTCTTTTATGCTGGTTCCATTTCCTAGCAACTGAGACTAGAGCAGCAATAAATATGGTTGAGTATGTATCTCTAAGGTAGTAAGAAGAGTCCTTAGGATATATGCCTAGGAGTGGTGTACTGGGGTCATATGATAAAGCTATTTTTAACTGTCTCAGGAACCTCCACACTGATTTCCACAATGACTGTATCAGATTACATTCCCACCAACAGTATAGAATGGTTCCTCTTTTTCTGCATCCTTGACAGCATTTATTGTCATTTGTTTTCTTGATGATAACTATTCTGACAGGAGTGAGATAGAATCTCAAAGTAGTTTTAATTTGCATTTCCCAGATGGCTAAGGATGTAGAACAATTTTTAGATGTTTATATGCAATCTATATTTCTTCTTTTGAGAACTCTCTATTTAGTTCCATAGCTTTTTTTTTTTTTTTTTGTTTTCTCAGGGTGGCCTCGAACTCATGGCAATCCTCCTACTTCTGCCTCCCAAGTGCTGGGATTAAAGGCGTGTGCCACCACTTCCAGCTCCATAGCCCATTTTTAACTGGGTTCTTTGACTTCTCATTATTTAGTTTTCTGAGTTCTTTGCATATCCTAGATATTAATCCTCATTCAGATGTATAGCTGATGATTTTCTCCCTTTCTGTAGGTTACCTCTTTGCTCTCTTCACAGTGTGCTCTGATGTACAGAAGCTTTATAATTTCATGAGATCCCAGTGTTTGATTAATGGTTTTATTTCTTGATCAACTGGGGTTATATTCATAAAGTCATTGCCTATACAAATATGGTGAAAGGTTTCCCCTACTGTTTCCTCTAGAAGTTTCAGAGTTTCAGGTCTCATATTAAGATCTTTGATCCATTTGTACCTGATTCTTTTTGTATAGATAGAGATAAGGATCTATGTTCATCCTATTACATATAGATATTCAGTTTTCCCAAACACTCTTTGTTGAAGAGGCTGTCTTTTTTCCAATGAATATTTTTGGCATTTTTGTTGAAAATCAGATGGCTGCAGATGAATGGATTTTTATCTGTTATGTTCCATTGAAATATGTGTCTGTCTTTGTGACAGTACCATACTGTTTTTGTTACTATGGCTCTGTAGTATAGCTTCAAATCAGGTATGGTGATACCACCAGCCTTATTTTTTTGCTCACAATTATTTTGGCTATTTGAGTATTTTTGTGCTTCCAAATGAATTTTAGGATTGCTTTTTCTATTACTGTGAATAGTGCTGTTAAAATTTTGATGGAGATTCGATTAAATATGCAAATTGCTTTTGGTAGGATTGATATTTTAATATTGGTTGTTCCAATCCAAGAACATGGCTGTCTTTTCATTTCTTAGTGTTTTCTGCAATTTCTTTCTTGAATATTTTAAAGTTTTCATTGTAGAGCTCCTTCACTTCCTTGGTTAGGTTTATTCTGAAGTACTTTTTTGTTGAGGCAATTATGAATAGGAGTCCATTTATCCTCAGTATGTTTGTTGTTAGTATATAGTTTATAGAAAAGCCACTGATTTCTGTACCCTGCTACATTGCTAAGTGTTTTATCAGCTCTACCAGTTTGCTGATAGAGTCTTTTGGGACCTTTATGTACAGAATCATATCATCTGAAAATAATGATAATTTTATCTCTTCCTTTCCAATTTGTATCCCTTTTATGTGTGTTTCTTGCCTTATTGCTATAGCTCAGCCATCTAGTCCTATACTAAATAAAAGTGGGAACAGTGGAACCATTGTCTTGTTCCTCATTTTTGCAGAAAAGTTTCAAAATTTTCCCCATTTATTATTATGTTGGATGTAGGTTTGTCATAAATAGCCTTTATTATGTTGAGATATGTTCCTTCTATTCCCAGTTTCTGTAGGACTTTTACCATGAAGGGTTGTTGGATTTTGTCAAATGACTTTTCTGAATCTACTGATATAATCATGTGATTTTTGTCCTTCAGTCTATGTATGTAGTCTATTACATTTATCAGTTTGCATATGTTAAACCATTCCTGAATCTCTGGGATAAAGCAACATTGCTTGGGGTGGATGACTTTTTAAAAATATTTTATTGACAACTTCTATACTTACAGACAGTAAACCGTATTTCCCTCTCTTCACCCACTTTCCCCTTCACCACTCTGCTCCCTATCATATCCCCTTCCTCTCTCCATTAGCCTCTCTTTTATTTTGGTGTCATCATCTTTTTTCTCCTATCATGAGGGTCTTGTGAAGGTATTGCTAGGCACTGAAAAGTCATGGCTATCAAGGCAAATTTCTGTCTGGGAAATTGTATTTTAAGGAGTGGTACCCTTCCTTTGGCTCTTACATTCTTTCGACCACCTCTTCTGCAATGGACCTTGAGCTTTGGAGGTCGTGAAAGAGATGTTCATCACTTCTTCTCAGCACTATGTTGTTTTTGGGTCATCCCAATGGTCACCACCATCTGAAAGGAGAAGCTTCTCTAACCAAAAGTGAGAGTAGCATCAATACACTAATATGGACATTAAGTGTAGTGCTTTCAGGGCAGTTTGGTGAGCATAGTATATGCATTTAGCCAGGCTAATGACCTCCCCTGCCATAGGCTTTTGAGTAGGTTTTCAGTACAAGGCATGCATTCCCTCCCATAGAGTGGGCCTCCAGACCAACTAGAGAACAGTTGGTTTCTCCCAGAGCAGACATGCCACTATTGTACACATTCGGTCATTTGGCCTGTCTGGCCAAACTTGAGGCTTCCACTGTCCACTGTTTTCACTGCTTATGACTTTTGTCTACCATAGGGCTGCATGCAGTGCAGCTTTTTTCAGCTTATAGTTGGCTGGACTACAGGGAGAGGGTTTTCAGCTCAGACCCAGCTTGATTTTTCAGTGATCTTGCTGCCCACACATGTGAAGTCTTCAGCAATAGGGGCTTACCATCTTTTAGTCATGAGAAACCAGGGGCCCTGGGAAAAAACCTGTAATGTTTTGGAGGCAACAGGGACTTTCCTGGTCAACAATTCACTGGTAGGTATCACATCCCTGTCACTGAAATTTTTCTAGTAGCAATCTATGGCTTCCGGATGTTCCATTATCCAAAGAAGTAGGCTTTCATATGTTTTATTCAGCTTATCTTGACTTTTGATTGACCCTCTCCTGACTCTTCTCTTACTCAATCTCTCTCCCAGGCCTCACTTAGGCCATTCCGCTCCCTGTAACTTGTTCTTCTACTTACATATATGTAATACCATCCCCTCAAATCCTTCCCTCTGCTCCCTCCCATATAGCCTTTGTCTAGCTTACTGACTTCTGCTACCAATTTTTTGTTCCAGCTCACATGCAAGCCTAAACATTTGCAGCTAGGATCCACATATCAGAGAGAACATGCAACATTTGGCTGTCTGAGCCTGGGTTACCTCACTTAGTATAATCCTTTCCAGATCACTCCATTTCCCAGAAAAGTTCATAATTTCATTTTTCTTTACCACTACTGTTAGATTTGTCAAATGCTTTTTATGCATCTATTGAGATAATCATGTGATTTTTTTTGTCCTTCATTTAATTTATATAGTGTTCTAAATTTACTGATTTCCATATGTTGAACCATCCCTGCTTCTCTGGGATAAAGCCTACTTGGCTGAGGTGAAAACTTATTCTGATTTATTCTTGTATTCTGTTTGCCAATATTTTTTTTTTTGGGAATTGTTGCATCTATGTTTATGAGAATGATTGGTCTGTAATTTTCTTTCTTTTTAAATTATTATTATTTTTTTAAATTTATTTTTGGAGAGAGACACAGAGAGAGAGACAGACATACAGAGAGGGAGAGGGAGACAGATAGAGATGGGCGCGCCAGCAGTCTGTCAGCTGCTGTGAACGAAATCCAGATGTGTGAGCCCCCTTGTGGACAAGTGCGGCATTGCGTCCTTGTGTCACTTTGCAACTGGCTAAATGTGGGACCTGGAGATTGGAACCACTGGATATTGGAACCAGCTTTCTTAGGCTTAGCAGGCAGGCGCCTTAACTGCTAAGCCATCTCTCCAGCCCTGTAATTTTCTTTTGTTTTTGTTCTGTCTTTTTCTGGTTTTGGTATCAGGGTGATGCTGGCTTCATAGAAGGAGTTTGGTAGAATTCCTACATTTTCTATTTTCTGGAAAAGTTTGAGAAGCAGTAGTGTTAGTTCTTCCATGAAAGTATGGTAAAATTCACCAGTGAATCCTTCTGGGCCTGGACTTTTTTTTAGCTGGGACACTTTGTGTAACTGCTTGGATCTCCGTACTTGTTATAGGTGTATTTAATTGGTTTATCTCATCTTGATTTAATTTTTGTGTGTAATAAGAATCAAGGAAGTAATTAATTTCTTTCATATTTTCAAACTTAGAGGCATATCTACTCAACGTATGTCATTATGATTTTCTGAATTTCTTTGGTATCTGTAGCAATGGTGCCCCTTTCATCTCTGATTTTACTAATTTTTGTCTCTTTCTTTTGGTAGGATTTGCTAAGGGGTTTATTAATCTTATTCATCTTTTCAACAAACTCTTTGTTTCATTGATTCTTTGGATTATTCTTTTGGTTTCTGTTTTATTAATTTCTGCCCTAGTCTTTATTATTTCTTCCTGTCTACTCATTTTTGGTTTCTTTGTTCTGTTTTCAAGGCCTTAAGGTGAAGCACTAAATTGTTTACATGTGAGCTCTCTAATTTCTTAGTATAGGCACTTGGAGCCATAAATTTTACTCTTAGGACTTCCTTCTTTGTGTCCCAAATGTGTTGGTATGTTGTATTCTCATCATTATTTAATTCTATGTATTTATTGATTTCCTTTTTGATTTCTTAAATGACCCATTCATCAGTCAATAGTATACTCTTTAGTCTCCATGAATTTGTATATGCTCTGTAGTTTTTTTTTTGTTGCTGATTTATAGTTTAATCCCATTTTGCTCAGACAGAGTAAAAGGGATTATTTCCATTTTCTTGTATTTGTTAAGATTTGTATTGTGTCCCCATATATGGTATATTTTAGAGAATTTTCCATGTGCTTCTGGGAAAAATGTATATTCTGCAGCATTTGGATGGAATGTTCTTTATATATCTGTTACATTTGTTCCATGGCATCATTATATACAGATGTCCCTCTGTTTATGCTTTGCTGGGATGACATGTCAATTGATAAAACCAGGATATTGAAGTCACCCACTACAATTGTGATTGGTTTTATCTGTGACCTTAAGTCTAATAGTGTTTTATGAAATTGGGAGCCCCATGTCAGGTGCATATATGTTTAGGATTGTAATGACCTCCTGTTGGAGTGTTCCTTTAATCAGTATGAAGTGACCTCCTTTATCTTTCCTCACTAATGTTGCTTTGAAGTCTATCCTGCCATATATTAGGACAGCAACCCCTGCTTGTTTCCTAGGCCCATTTGCTTGACAAACTGTTTTCCATCCTTTCACCCTAGGAAGGTTTCTATCTTTTATTGAGAGATGAGTTTCCTGGAGGCAACAAATGGCAGGATCCTGCCTTTTAATCCAGTCTGCAAGCCTGTGTCTTTTGATTGGGGCACTGTGACCATTGATATTAAGAGTTATTATTGAAAGGTATGTATTTATTCTCTCCATTCTTCTTGGTTAGTAGTCTTTCCTGTTTTCCTTTTACTCTCTTGTTTTAACTGTTATTTGAGTATGGGTTTATTTTTTCCTGTTTCCTCGTGTGTGTATTTTGCTTTCTCTTTAGCATGAAGGGTTCTTTCAAGTATTTTCTGTAGAGCTGGCTTAGTTGTCATAAATTCCTTTAGCCTCTTTTTGTTGTGGAATGTCCTTATTTCTCCATCAATTTTGATAGATAGTTTTGCAGGATAAAGTAATCTTGGTTGACAGTTGCTATCTTTCAGAACTTGGAATACATCATTCCAAGCCCTTCTGGATTTTCAAGTTTGTGTTGAGTAATCTGCTGTTATTCTGATGGGCTTTCCTTTGTAGGTGACTTGCTTTTCCTCTATAACTACTTTCAATATATTTTCTTTGGTTTGTGTGTTTAGTAGTTTAATTATAACATGGCAAGGAGAGGTTCTTTCCAGGATTTTTTTTCTGTTTGGTGCTTTAAAAGCTTCCTCTATCTGCATTGGTACTTCTTTCCCAATTTGGGGAAAATCTATGATTTTGTTGAAAATGTCTACTAAGGCTCTGGATTAAAATTCTTCTCTTTATGCTATTCCCCTAATTCTTATGTTTGATCTTTTTATAGTGTTCTGGATATCTTGGAAATTCCCATTCATACCTCCCTATTAACTTGTATTTTTCTTTGTTGAAATATATTAGATCTGCCATCTAATTTTCTACTTTAGGTATTTTGCTCTCTCCTTCATCCATTCTACTGGTGAGACTTTTCAGAGATTTTATTTGACTGACTGTTTTTCAGAGCTAGAATTTCTGCCTGTTTTTTCCTCTGTATTTCTATTTCCTTACTCATGTCTTGTAATGACCTCTTTATTTCATTTAGCTAGTTTCCTGTGTTACCTTGGAATTCCATCAGGAGTTTGTTTTCTTCTTAGATTCCTTTGTTTTATTGTTTGATTTCTTTGAGTACAGATAAAATCATTTTTGAAATCGTTGTCAGGTATTTCATCTAAAATAGTCTCATTGGGGGCCATTTATGCTGGGTTTATAATTTTTGGTGGGAGTGTATTGTCTTGATTCTTTGTGTTTCTTGTATTATAATGTTGTGATTGAATGATCTTGTTGAAATATCCTTGTATTCTGTTTGCCAATATTTTGATGAGAATTTTTTGAAACATTTTAAAATTTTTATTTATTTATTTATTTATTTATTTATTTATTTATTTATTTGCAAGCAGGGAGAGAGAAGAGAGGCAGACAGAGAGAAAATGGGCACACCAGGGCCTCTAGCCACTGCAAACAAACTCCAGATGCATGTGTCCCTTGTGCATCTGGCTTATGTGGGTCCTGGAGAATCAAACCAGGATCCTTTGGCTTCACAGGCAAAAGCCTTAAACACTAAGCCATTTCTCAAGCCCATTGACAAGAATTTTTCCATCTATGTTATTTTTTTTATTTTAATTGTACATTCATGTTGGTGACTCTGGTAGCCTCCTCCCTGACCTCCCCCCTCTGAAGGGACCCTCCTCATTGGGAATGTGGGTTGTGCATTATGGGGAAGCCAACAGTTATGGGGGGGAAGGCAAAGTCTGTATGCATAATGACCCAACTTGTGGCTCTAACATTCTTTCCTTCCCCTCTTCCTCAAATTTCCCTGAGCCACGTTGGGTTCATTTTAGTTCTACTTCAGTGATGAGGTCTTGGGAGCCTCTGTATCTCTGGATATCTGCTTATTAGTTGAATGTTCTCTGTTTTTACCTCCTTCACCCTTGTTCTGGTGTCAGGTTCATCAAGAAAGCTACAATCTTGCTCATTTCCCCCATTACTCTATGGTTTCAGCTGGGGCCCTGGTGAGGTGCTATCTCTGGATATCTGGCTTATTAGTTGAATGTTCTCTGTGTTTACCTCCTTCAACCTTGTTCTGGTATCAGGTTCACCAAGAAAGCTGCAATCTTGCTCATGTCCCCCATTACTCTATGGTGTGTTAGGCTGATCCTTCCTTCAGGTTTGTCATCCATCTGGAAAAGAGAAGCAAATTCTCCAATGGAGAGAGAAGTTAGTACCAGATAGATGGAATGGACATAGTTATTTTAGAGACAATTTTATATGTGTAGGCTGTTTTCTAGCCCACATTTGGTGGGAACTTGATATAGGAGAATGGGCTTATTTTTTGTACATGGTTTTGACTTATTTCCCAGTTCCAGCAATGAGTTCCATTCCACTGAGTGGATCTATTAGCCAAATCAAAAGCAGTTGGTTACCCACCATGGCAGTGTGCCACTATTGCAATTGTTTGAGCATCATGTCAGATTGTTTACTGCTGAGTAGCTTAGACTTCTAGTTGTTTGGACAGATGTCAGTCATATTGCCCCAGTCACTCATGTAGCACCCTCTGGCACTGGACAAGCTATCTGTCTGGGGACTGACCCTCTTCCAGATTCTTACCAGTTCACTTCATGTTTCATCCCAACAGCATATGGTGTTCGGAAGTAGGGTCTTACCTTTAATCTTTGGTGGGTCATCAAGAACTCTGACAGAAATCTGTCTTTTTGGGGGGAAACTTTGTAGGTCTATCTGATCACCAGCTCATTGGAACAGTTAACCCCATGCGGTACTGGGAGTTACAAGTGAGTGCGAAGGAAGGTGAATGAAGAAAACGATAGGTTATATAAAAGAGAAAGAGAGCATAGAGAGGAGAGGGAGAGAGAGAGAGACAGAGAAACATGAAAATATTAAGGCTGGTCTTGATGATGTCCTCTCCAGGTCCCTGTGGTTCATGTATTCCCTCTAAAGGCCTGCTGAAGGATCAATGTTCTAGCCTGTTGTTCAGAGTATAGTATTTATGGTACCAGTTCCATTTGGGTCCCTATTTGTGTCCCCCCACCCTTACCATCCCTCCCACCCTTACACTCTCTCCCACCCTTACCCTCCCCTCCAGTCTCACCCTCCCTTTTGTCTGGTCCCCAGGGTACTTATTAGGTATGACAGCATCTCAGGAGGATTCTGGTTAAGAGCCACAGATGAATGAGAACATGTGATTTTTTTTTTTTTGATTGGGTGAGCACACTGAGAATGATCTGTCCCATGTTTGACCATTTTTCTTCAAATTTCTTTGTTTAATTTTCCTTACTGCTGCATAGAATTCCATGGTGTAGATATACCACATCTTTATTATCCATTCATCTAATGATGGTCATCTGGGTTGATTCCAGCTCTTAGCTATTATGAATTGAGCAGATATAGACATGGTTGAGCAAATCTCTCTGATCTGAGGCTTGGAGTGTTTAGGTTAAGTGCACAGTAAGGGAATAAATGGGTCTGTTATCAGGAGACTCCATATAGCTTTCCATAGTGGTTGTACCATTTTACATTCCCACCAACAGTGGAAGAGTGTTCCTATTTCTCCACAGCCTGGCCAGCATTAGTTTTTTTAATTTTTTTATTTTTTATTTTTCTTAGAATCTTTTTTTTATTTTTTTATTTTTTATATTTTAGCTACAGATCCAGGGAAGTTTACTGGGGTAAGGTGGAATCTCATTTGCATATCCTGAATCTCAAAACCATCACCACACATGATTAGGATGCAAGGACCTTGCTCTAGCAAGGTGATTGCAGATGCAAACTATAAAATAATAAAACACTGAATATATTGGGGGACATATATTCTTAGGGATGTTGAATATTTTCTTAAGTGTGTGTTTTCCATTTGTATTTCTTCCTCTGAGAACTCCCTGTGCAGTTCTCTGTCCCATTTTGTGAGTGGGTTATATGATGATTTGTTGTTTAGGCTTTGGAGTTCTTTCTAAATTCTAGAAATTAGGCCTCTGTCAGTTGTATAGCTGGCAAACATTTTCTCCCATTCTGTGGGTAATCTGTTGGCTTTGGTTATTGTATATTTGTCTGTGAAAAAAACTTTCCAGCTTCATGAGATCCCAGTGGTTGAGTGATTGTTTAATTTCCTGAGCTGCTGGGTTTTGTTCAGGAAGTCTTTTACCACTCCTATGTCATGGAAGTTTCCTCCTATTTTTTCTTCCAGTAGAAGCAGATTTTCTGGTTTTATATTGAGGTCTTTGATCCATTTGAACTTGATTTTTGTGCATGGCAAGATGTGTGGATTGAGTTTCATTTTCCTAACTATGGTTGTTCAGTTCATCTAGCACCATTTGTTGAAGATGCTGTCTTTTTCCTAGTCTATATTGGTAGGGCCTTTGTCAAATATCAAGTAGCTGTAGTTACCTGACCCAAAGTCTGGGTCTTCTATTCTGTTCTATTGGTCTATATTCCTGTTTTTATGCCAGTACCATGCTGATTTTATTACTAAGGCTTTGTAGTATAGCTTTAGATCAGGTATGGTCATGCCTCCAGACGAGTTTCTTTTGCTGAGGATATGCTTGGATATCTAGGCCTTCTGCCTTTCCATATGAATTTTGAGATCATTTTTTCTATCTTTGTGAAGAAAGAAGTTGGGATTTTTATTGGTATTGTGTTAAATATATATAATGCTTTTGGTTAGTTTGCCATTTTCACAATGTTAATTCTGCCTAATCCAGGAGCATGGGAGGTCTTTCAATTTTCACAAGTCCTCCTCAAATTCTTTCTTGAGCGTTTTTATGTTTTCATTGTATAGGTCTTTCACTTCCTTGGTTAATGATATTCCAAGGTATTTTATTTTATTTTTTTGTTGCTATTGAAAATGGAACAATGTTGCTTATTTCTTTTTCTGTATCTTTGTCTTTTGCATACAGAAAAGCTAGTGATTTCTGTGCATTTATCATATATCCTGCTACTTTGTTGAAGGAGTTAATCATCTTTAAGAGTTTTGAGATGGAGGTTCTCGGGCCACTTATGTATAGAATCATGTCATCTGCAAATATGGTTAACTTAATTTCTTCCTTTCCAATTTGTATCCATTTGATTAACTTCTCCTGTCTTATTGCTTGAGCTAATACTTCTAGCACTATGTTGAAGAGTAGAGGAGAGAGTGGACACCCCTGCTTTGTTCCTGATCTCAATGAAAATTCCTTCAGTCTCTCCCCATTAAGTATTACTTGGGCTTTAGGAGCTTTATATATAGCCTTTATTATGTTGAGATATAAACGGTCCATGCCTATTCTCTCCAATGTTTTGATCATGAAGTGATGTTGTATTTTGTCAAAGGCTTTTTCTGCATCTATCAAAATGGTCATGTGGCTTTTGTGTTTAAGCTTGTTTATGTGGTGTATTACATTGACAGATTTCTGTATGTTGAACTACCCCTGTGTTCCAGGGATGAAGCCTACTTGATCAAGGTGGATAATGCTTTTGATGTGCTATTGAATTTGGTTTGCAAGGAGTTTGTTCAACATCTTTGAGTCTATGTTCATCAGGGAAATGTACCTATAATGCTCTTTTCTTGTGGCATTTTTGCCTGGTTTTGGAATTAGGGTGATACTAGCTTCATAAAAGGAGTTGGGGATCTCTCCCTGTTCTCCAATTGAGTGTCACAGTTTGAGCAAAATTGGTTTCAGTTCTTCCATCAAGGTTTGATAGAAATCAGCTGAGAAACCATCTGGTCCTGGACTGTTTTGGAGGGGGGCAGGGGAGTAGGCGTTTGATTACCTCTTCAATCTTGAAGGGTGTGATAGGTTTGTTCAGGAGATTAATATGTTCTGGGCTTAGCTTTGGTAAGTGGTAAGTGTCCAGGAGTTCATCCATTCCCTCCATATTCTCCTGTTTTGTGGAGTAGAGGTTTTTGAAATAAGTCCTGATGATTCTCCAAATTTCACTTATGTCTGTGGTGATCTCTCCTTTTTCATTTCTAATTTTGTTAATTTGAAGCCTCTCTTTTTTCCACTTGATCAGATTGGTCAGGGGTTTATCAATCTTGTTAATTTTTTCAAAGAACCAGCTCTTTGTTTCATCAATTTTCTTATTTGTCCTCTTAGTTTCCAATTAATTAATTTCTGCTCTGATATTAATTATTTCTTTCCATCTGGAGCTTTTTGGGTTGGCTTCTTCTTGTTTTTCCAATGCCTTCAGGTAGATAGTTAGGTTATTGGTTTGGGATGTCTCTGTCTTTGTTATGAAGTCATTTACTGTTATGATTTTTCCCCTAAGGACTGCCTTCATTGTGTCCTGTAAGTTTTGATATGATGTGTTCTCATTGCCATTCCTTTCCAGAAATTTTTTCAATTTCATTTTTTATTATATCCACTACCCATTTATTGTTTAAATGTGTGCTATTCAGTTTCCAGGAGATGGAGGGATTCCTGGAGTACTTTTTGTTGTTACTTTCTAGCAATCCCACATTGTGGTCTGATATCATGTAGGAAATTATGTCAATTTTCCTAAAAATATGGAGGCAGGCTTAGTGTTCCAATATATACTCTATTTTAGAGAAGGTTCCATGGGCTTTTGAGAAGAATGTGTCATCTACATCTGTGTAGAATGTTCTGTAGATGTCAGTTAGGTCTAATTGCTCTATGGTGTTGTTGATGTCTCTTACTTCCCTATTAATTTTCTGTTTGGTGCACAGGGCTTCCCACGGGCATGGATGGTGGGGGGGCATGGTGGCATGTGGACCCGGTGGGAGGGGCTACCCATGGGTGTGGAGGGTGGGCGGCATGAGGACCTGCTGGGCAGGGCTACCCTCTGAGGCAGATGGTGGGGGGCAGGGTGGCACAGGGACCACTTGGGAGGGGGCTACCCATGGACACTGAGCATGGGGGTGGGGCAGTTCAGGGACATGGTGGGGGGATCCCCTTGGGCACAGATGGTGGGGGGCTGGTGGGGTTCCCTGAGAGCATGGGAATAGGAGGATTCCCTGCTTTGGTACTCAGTGCCCTTGGTGTTATCTTTGACCTTATGTCTAATAGTATTTGATGAAATTGGGAGCACCCATGTTAGGTGCATATATGTTTAGAATGGGAATGTCTTCATGTTTAATTTTTACTTTAATCAATATAAAATGATCTTCTTTATCCTTCCTCCCTAATGTTAGTTTGAAGTCTATACTAATATAGATATTAAGATAGCAACACCTGCATATTTCCTAAGCCCATTTGCTTGAAATACAATTTTTCCATCCTTTCACCCTAAAATAGTGTCTGTCTTTTATGGAGAGATGATTTTATTGGAGGCAACAAACAGAAGGATCCTGCCTTTTAATCCAGTCTGCAAGCATGTAGGGTATTGAGGGCATTAATATTAAGGGTTATTATCAAAAGGTATATATTTATTCTTGTCATTCTTCTTGTTTTGTAGTGCTTCCTATTTTCCTTTTATTCTCCTCTATTAACTATTATTTGAGAATGGCTTATTTTTTTGTTTCCTCATGTGTGTGCTTTCTCTTATCTTCAGCATGAAGGATCCCTTCAAATATTTTCTGTCAAGCTGGCTTTATGGACATATATTCCTTTAGCTTGATTTTATTGCAGAATGTCTTATAACTCTATCAATTTGGATGGACAGCTTTTCTGGATACAGTAATATTGATTGAGTGTTTTTATCTTTCAGAACTTGGAATATAGCATTCCAAGCCCTTCTGGCTTTTAATGTTTGTGTTGAGCAATTTGCTGTTATCATGATGGGTTTCTCTTTATATGTGACTTGATTTTTTTCTCTATTTGCTTTCAATATATTTTCTTTGTTTTGTATGTTTCATAGTTTAATTATAACATGGTGAGGAGTGGTTCTTTCCAGGGTTTTTTCTGTTTGGTGTATTAAAATCTTCCTGTATCTGAACTGGTATCTTTTTCCCAATTTGGGGAAAATTTTATTCTATAATTTGGTTGAAAATGCCTACAATGCCTTTGGAGTGAAATTATTATCTATCTACTATACCCTGACTTCTTATGTTTGATCTTGAAATTACCATTCATGCCATCCTAATAGTTTGCCTTACTTTTTGTTGGAATGTGTTAGATCTGACACCTGGTGTTCTAGTTTAGATATTCTGTTCTTTCCTTCATCTCTTCTATTGGTGAGACTTTATAGAGTGTTTTTTTATTTGGATTACTATATTTTTCATTTATAGTATTTCTAGATTGGAATTTTTCATTATTTTTATTTGCTTACTCGTGTCTTGTATAGACCTCTTTATATCCTTAAGTTGGCTTCCTGAGCTCTCCTTTAGGAGTTTGTTTTCTTCTTTGATTCCTTTTATTTCTTCATTAATTTCTTTGAACACAATTATAATCATTCTTTTGAAATCTTTCTTAGGCATTTCATCTAAATCAGTCTTACTGGAGGTCATTTCTGATGGATTTATAATTTTTGGTGGAAGTATATTGTGTAGGTTTTTGTGTTTATTGTATTATAATGTAGCTTTTGCATCATGGGTTAATTTGATATTTGGGTTTTCTAGTTATCTGTAATATTCTTAGACATGTAAATCATATGCCACATATCTTCAGGGGAGTAGATTAAGGTGACAGCTGTGGCTCTTATATGACTTCCAGGGTAATAGCAGAAGTGACCCTAGGTGGTGGGTTTGCCTGCTATGCAAGTATTCTAGTAGGCTGGGTGGAGCAAATGGAAATTCTAAAATTCAGCTCTACAATATACAAATTCAATCAAGACCAGCAAAGAGTATTCATGTAAGAGTAGGTATTAAAACAAACATATAATCTAACAAATCAAAGTCCCTAAGGGTGTGTGTTGCCCCATACCCTGAATCCTGTCATATTGGAGGCTGAGATTTCTGATCTGTAAATGCTTCCAGGTCAGCCTGGGGACAAGTGAGACCCTGCTCCCACGAATGACAGAAGAAGACAAAGGCACTATAAATCAGGAAGCAACAAAGGGCAATCCCGAAATACAGCTTATTTAAGAATGGCAAAGCTCATCATCAATCAAGTCTAACATATAACCTGCCCACATGGAAGTTGTGGTTACCTCTTACAATGCAGGCCTATATACCAGATTTTGTGGCAGGTACTGACCTGGTGTAAGTAGTCCCTGTTACCTTTTTGGATGGCTTTGGTCTCCAATATGCTGAGTGCTCACTTGAAGACCCTCATTAGTGCCCTTTGGGCTTATCTAGGCTGGCTGGGTCCGTGGATCCCTTGCTCTGATTACCTCTGTTGGGTGCTGTGTAGCTGATCTCCCTTCCCCAGGTCTTCTCCTGGCTTCTTCTGTGGCTCAGGCAGAGCCTGGCAGCCACATGGATCAGCACTGCTATTGGGACCATTTCTGCCTGCTTCTGTAGTTGCTAGAATAATAGGCCTCTCCTTCTCTGCTAAGGTTGATAATTCCTTATACAAATTCACTCTTTGGAAGAAGAGTGTATTTTGCTGTTTTTATGAGTATTTTCCCCTAGGCTGCTTTGGCATGGCTACTACGCTGTCATCTTTCTTGCAAGTCTAGAACAAGTGTTTTTTTTTTTGTTTGTTTGTTTGTTTGTTTAAGTATATTTCATACAATATTTTTTGTTTTATTTCAGTGTGTATATACATAATCAAATGAAATAACTAAAATTTTATGAAGAACCCTGCATCTTTATTTAATATGTTTCTTATATATATGGAAACAAAACCAGGCAGAGCTAAACCTGCTTTACATATTACTCAATCTGTTAACTGCAAGAAATGGTGCCTGGATAATGAGAAAAAGATAATTTCATAAGAACTAGTTTCAAATATTCAGATAAAAGCTATTCTAACCTCATTAATGCTTTTCCACAACATAGAAAAAGAGAACACTCTAACTCATTTTTATTCTATGAGATCCTCTATACAGAAATGTGAGGAAGATAAAAAGGAGAGATAAGTCAATCTTACTTACAGCCACAAATTTGAATATCCAAGACATAATAATACAAGCTGTATCTGCAATACATAAAAAGGAATAATATACTTGGAATAGTTGACTTTAGAAAGTAAACTGCTGTTTGTTATTTTATGTGATTAATCCCTATCTTCAATGTGGTGATAAAATGTTTCATAAAATTGAACATATATTTACTATTAAATGAAAGTTCATATTGAACATCTATCAAGCATAAAAAGGAAAGAACGAAAAGAAACCTTTTGGTAGCCTACTATAGAAGATTTATCTTTCTTATATGTACTAAAGTCTAGAGACCTTTAGATAATTTTTAATTAAGAAGAAGATGCTCTTCACAGAAAAAAGAAGGAAAATATTTGAGAGATAATGCATTTTCTTGATCCTAAATCTATACAAGTTCAGTTATATTACTATGTATTAGAAATAAAAAGCTTATACATAGGGTGGGGATGTAGCTTAATGAAAGCATTTGTCCACCTAGGGCAAGGTCCTTAACTTCAATCCTCAGTATTGCAAAAAAATCATAAGTATAAAATCAAGAAATATAATTTCAATAATATTATTTTAGAAAATAGTTTTATTTATTTATTTTTAAGGAGAGAGAGAGAATAGCCTTACCAGGGCCTAGTGCTGCTGCAAGTAAACTCTGGACACATGTGCCACTTTGTGCTTCTGGCTTTATGTGGGTACTGGGGAACTGAACCAAGGCCACTAAACTCTACGAACAAGGGCCTTTAACCACTTAGCAATCTTGCCATGTCCCTAAAATAATATTTTAAATGCCATATACCTTGGGATAAATTTAACAGCTTCTAAGTCTTATAAGACTATTATATAGAAATGGAGCTTCAACAAGACCAATTTAGGATTAAATAAACATAGCAATGAACATTTTCACAAATAGAAGTGGACAGTATCATAATGATATAAATTCGACCTAAATGTTGTTAAGAGTTAATTTAGTTCTAGCTGAAACTCCCAACATTAATATTGCTAAATTTGTTAGACTTCAAAAAATATATAGGGTAGGGAAATGTGGTGAGGACAGTCAACATTTACCTATGGAAGGACAAAGTAATGGTATTTTGTGACCATACATCAAGGCTTATTTTAAAACTATAGTCATCAAGAAAGTACACAATTTTTACATTCTTCCTATTGAAAATAAAACTAGGCTACAAAAAATACAAAAAAGAATGTTTGCACTGGCAGTTGGACTGAAGCAACCATACAAAATTAAATAAAGAGCAGAGAAAAAAGTAAACTTGTATAAAACTCCCTTGACTGAGAAGAAAACCAGGTATTTGAAGATTAGCATGTAATAAGGGAGATTTCAAGAAATGCTGCTCACTCAGTTTGGAATCTATAGATAATGAAATTTGACTTCAATTTAATAGCCGGGCGTGGTGGCACACGCCTTTAATCCCAGCACTTGGGAGGCAGAGGTAGGAGGATCGCCATGAGTTCGAGGCCACCCTGAGAGTACATAGTGAGTTCCAGGTCAGCCTGGGCTAGAGTGAGACCCTACCTTGAAAAACCAATATATATATATATATGTCACTGAAGTTGAAGGATATATAATATCAAATATAAAATGCTTAGATTATTATAGAAAAAACTATCAATATGACTAGCATAGGAAAAGACATTTAAACAAAATGTGAATATTATTCTGCAGGAAAAATTAAAGCACAATAATATGAAGGATTTTTAATTATTGGAAGACAAGGCAAACCATGTTAATAGATAAGCAGCCAAGAGGGAGATGTTTGTTGGCGATCTGACAAAAGGACACAGTGTAGAATATATGAAGAACTTCTACAAATCAATACTAATGTTTCAAATAAGCAATATAATAGCCAAAGGCACCCAAAGATTGAACAATATCTTCATAAAGGAAGAATTGTAAATAGCCAATTAATTTCTGAACTGGTACTCAAGCTTCATTAAAATATAATTCAAATTAAAATTATAAACCATTCTATAACCACCAGGTTGGCAAGCATGGGCAATATTTTGGCAGAACTGTGCAGCAGTTAAAATTCTGAGAATGTAAATATGCCACTTTGAAATAACTCTGGTATTATTTTGTAAGGGTGAATATGGTCATTAACACAAATAAATCTTTTGTTATGTTCTATAAATATTTAAATGCATACTTCTGTGCATCAGAAAACCTGTATGATAATGTTCATTTAATCACTGCAATAGGAAAAAACAAATGACCCACATTTTTCTCAACAACAAAATGGATAATTAAGACTAGGGATGTAGCCTTACCTAGCCTGTTCAAGGCCATGGTTTTTATCCACAGCACCTCAAAATAAAATAAATAAATTGTAATTTTATATAATGATATACTATGTAATAGTCAAGCTGAGTAGTATATAGTTAAATAGAAAAACATACATAATTTTTACAACTATAATTTTGAATGGAAGAAGCAAGATACAAAAGGAACATTCAGCTGTGTTTATATATGAGGTACAAGATAAATTAAACTATGTATTGTTTGTGGTTGCATTATATGTGGTAAAACAAAAAGAAGAAAATCATGATCATTTGAGTCTGAATTTAACTCTGGGGGAAAAAGAAAATAGTGTGTGAATAATGAACTCCCAGGAGGTTGCTGATGTGCTTGCTACTGTCTTTTAGTGACCTATTTTCTTATTTAGATGGACTTATGCTACTTTCTAATTCAGTTTTTAAATTGCACACACATGCTTTTTAAAAGTAAATAGCTCTCAATGATCTTTACAGTATTTAAACATAAAGTTATTTTCCAAATTCTATGAGATAAAAATGGATTTTTGAATTTATTCAAATTATTGGTAACCAAATTCCAAACTTTGTCACCATAATTTTAAAACTTGGATTATTATTCAGAAAGTTATTGATCAAAAACCACTGGCTAAATAACTTAACAGTCATTTTGACAATGGAATTTGAATTTTTAAGTGCAATTACCACAAGAATCCTGGCATTCCTGGACACATTAAAATGTGCCTTATCTAATTCTAAGTAGTTCCTGACTTGGGGGAAATTCTAATGAACTAAAGTGTATTGCTGCAGTGTTAATCCAGTTAAGCTTTGCCATCATACCTTTCATCCAGAGAGATATATTCTATTGCAAAGATAATACCAAATTGAAAACTGAAAGTTAGGTTTTACTCTAAAATCAGGAAAGTCATCACTAACACTTAATTAGCTCCTGAATTAATGGGGAAATTAATTTTGTTAGCAACATGAAATAAAGAAAGCTATGGCATTTCCAACAACATGAAAGGCAGCTGCTGCCCTCTTCACTTGTATTTTCTCTCTCCACTGCTGCAGTAAGGTGCCAAGTTTAGGTTTGTAATGAACTGCAGACGACTGCAGCACCTCCAGGGATTTCACCATACAGCTTCCTGCTGCACAGCATCTGGAGCAAGAACAGGGTTTTGTGAGGGAAAAAAATCTGTATACTTTCTGTAAATGAGTTCAGTATGCTAAACACAAGTCTTTAGGGAAAAATGCTTTAGGCCCATTCCCAATCTGTCACTTAGAAATTTCCCTAAGCTACTAAAATTACCCTATTCAAGTGGCATGTGTCCAATTTTTTGACAATGTAATATCTACTATGTTTACATTTGAGAACCATGCAATCAAGTTATAAAATTTACAAAATAAACCCTCATGTTTTCATTCATAGATATCCTTGGCCACATGTGGACCAAGAGACACAATTTGGACTTGCCTGCCACTGAAAAACATTTGCCTCCTCTGGGTTCCCCAGAGCATGCACCTAGTGGGGAAATACAAAAGCCTGGAGAACCTTTGTCAGGGAAGAATCAACTGGGGTAATGTCTTGACATTAGAACTCCAAGACAGATTGCATGAGGCCTGGATCAGTTGCATTGGTTCTTTCTCACAAAGTGTGTCCATCTTGTGGCCCACAGACTAAATGCAGTCCAAAATAGCTCTGAATGTGACCCTACAAAAAATTGTAAACTTACACATTTTAAATTTTGTTGAAATTAGTTGTGTGTGTATGTGTGTAGAGTTTCTCTCTCTCTCTCTGTGTGTGTGTGTGTGTGTGTAGTGTGTATGACAGAGGCCAACCTTGATATGTTTCTCCTTCCATCCTCTGAAATTGTCTCTTGTTGCTGCTGCTTGGAAACTTCTGTATTTTCCTAGCTCCACCTCCTATTGACCTACGGCATGTTTGGACTATAGATGCCTGAACCACCTTCTGTCCATTTAAATGAGTGCTAAGGAAAATCAAACTTGGGTCACTGGCAGGCTTGCAAATAAGTGCTTTTAACTACTGAGCCATTTCCAAAGCCCTATAAACTTACATAAATGAGCTTTTTGTGATATTTTGGAACTCAGTTATATAGTTCTCATAGTAAACTTTGAACATGACAATGTTGTGTCACAATGTCAAAAGATAGAACATACCTATAAGATTCTATTTATTCTATTTTCATTACTCAAATAATGTCATCCTTGCAAAACTCATTTAACCTACTGCTTTGTAATTTAGAAGTGCTACTGTATGGTAACATGGATATTCATTCATCTACAAGGTGGAGCACACAAATATTTTCTAAGATTAAAGAAAATAGTATATTGAATTCAGAAATAATACTATTATAAATGAGTATTCCAACTTCTGGAGCATTGCCTAAGTGTAAATTGGGTATAAATGGCCTTCAGTGGAGTATATAAATAATTCATTTGGCAGGAAATGAGAACTGGCTATTTTACTACTAGAAACATAGCAAGATTCCCTTTTCTCTGTATAGGAATGCTTTTCATAATGACAGATGAAAATAAATCATTTGAACAAATGCCCTTCTTGGCTTTGGAAACAATACCCTGTGTTTTTCCTTCTCCTTTCTTATAAATCTGGATTCTTATTACATATGCTCTGTTGTTGCAGAAAAATGAAGATACAGTGTCAAGAGTGTACAGGACTCTCCCAGGGTTTCCCTATAAATATAGCAGAATTTTTTTCTTCTTTGACCTTACCTGCAATAATTCAGCAACCATCAACCAGTTTTTTGAGATTTTAAACCTAACATGTTTATCTTAAGCTTTCTTATAATTTTTTAAAAAATATTTTATTTTATTTGTTAGAGAGGATGAATATGGGTGCACTATAGCCTCTATCTACTGCATTTAGCTATTATGGATACTGGGGAATTGAACCTTGGACCTTAGGCTTTGTAGACAAGCACCTAAACCACTAATCCATTTCTTCAGCCTATTTTGAAAAAATGATTTTATTTATCTTTTCTCAAGGAGAGAAAGTGAGAGAATGAGAATGGGTGCAATAGGGCTTACTGCCACTACAAATGAACTCCAGACACATGTACTGCATTATGCATCTGCTTTATGTGGGTATTGGTGAATTGAACCCAGGGCTTCAGGCTTGCATGCCTGTGCCTTTAACTACTGAGCCATATCTCCCCAGCCCTAGATTAATATTTAGATTCACTATAGTAGAGAATCTTTTTTTTTTTTGGAGGCAAGCCCAACAGACTGGCCTTTTTACATGCAAGAGAGCAAGAGAGAGAGAGAGAGAGTGAGAATGAGAATTGGTGGGCCAGGGCCTCCAGGCACTGGGAAATTTCTACTTGAGCATTGTCTACTGAGTTTTAACCAGATTTCCCAACTAATAAACTTTAGTTTCTATCAAATTTCCTGAAATGAATAAATACACAGACATGAACACACAGGCACACATACACACAGTCCTTTATCTGCTATATGGCACTATACTTTTCAAATATACTTTATTATACTTTTCAAATATAAATAATACCAAGAAAAGAAGGTTCATTATGAAATCATTGGTTATTCTTCCTTTAGTTTTGAATATAGAAAAAAGATAAGAAAGTGTGTGCATGTGTTTCATTGAGAGAGAGAGAAAGATGGGATGGACGAAGGAGAGGGGAAAGGGGAGTGAGAGGAGAATTAGAACAAGTGACTTGACAAAGAGAAGTCTAGAAGGATGCTATGAGAAGATGGCCTCCCTCTTTAGCCTAGGGAATCTGCCACCATGTCATCCAGTTCTACAGGAAAATTCCTGGTGAAACAGGGCTTAAAAACATTGAGATTGCAATACTCTTTCTACTTTGTCATTACTGTACATTCCCAGTATAATTTAGTTTTAGTTTGGATGAGCTGGCTAGTATTAGATTATCACATGTTAATAACATCTAACTTTGGATTCTGTGGTTTTCACTATTGTTTGTGTGCTATTTTATATTTTCTACAGTGTACAAATGATGCACATATTAAATATTTTTAATGATCATTAAGGCTTCTAAAATGTGTTCTCACAGATCCAATTTATTTGGTTTCAAAAATGATTCATTTTTAAATTAATTCCTCCCCAGAATTGGGAGTAATTAAAAGTATCATTTATGTAGCAAAAAACAATAATAGCTTCCCAACTATGGCCCTCTACATATTTATATTTATGTCTAAGATGAGTGTTGTGGAAGGTTCTCTGGCTAGCTATGAGAGCAGCACTCATGCTTAATCTGCAACTTCCTCTGGAATGTTTCCTAGGCCTTGGCAGATGTGATAGAAATGACTCCCTCATGCTAATCTTTCAGGTTACTTTTGAATACTTTTAATTAGTATTGGGAAGTAAAGAAAGAAAGGTAAAAGATGGAATAAATATTATGTTTCTTCTGGACAGCTCTCTTGAACAGTCGCCCTATACAACACATCTTATCACACATAAAACACTTATAAAAGTAGAATTTAATCTGTGCTTTAAGCTTGTAGAATTTATTTAAAAAACTCAGATTCTTGCATTGTTAATTTTAACAGGTAGAGAGGTTATTTTAGGCCTACATCTCCTAGAATAATTGGCAGTCTAAACATATCACTGTATCAATCTAGTTGTGGGAACTCTTTAAATAAAATTGAGTTCATATTTGAACTACTTGTCAAAAACTGAGTCCAGCCAGGCATGGTGGCGCATGCCTTTAATCCCAGCACTTGGGAGACAGAGGTAGGAGGATTGCCATGAGTTTGAGGCAACCCTGAGACTGCATGCATAGTGAATTCCAGGTCAGCCTGATCTAGAGTGAGACCCTACCTCAGAACCCCCCCCCCACCAAAATAAGTCCATACTACAAAGTTAGAAGAGAAACTCTTTGCAGAAAGTCTTTAAATTGTAAAGTGCTCAAGTGAAGATGCTATATTTAGCTTATAACTCCAAAATACAAATTATTTCTACTTAGTGAAAGAGAAATTTGGTACAAAATACATAATGTATTTTCCAAGTGCATATTCCCTGGGGCCTATATACAAACTTCTTCAATATTATACAAAATGGATTTATTACTTATTTATAAAAGTTCATTGAACAATTGATATTTTGAAAACTAACCTGAGTGTGCTAGGGTGCAATATGTGTTCTCAAGAACAGTTCTAGCAGGGAGAGAAAAATTGAAGGAAATACAGCAAACAGGAGCGACAATAGCTATATTGTGTATGAGGACATTGTATATCGTAGGCTGTCAACATTCAACAATGTTTCTGTTGAGAAAAATATATTTTACTTGATTTTTAAAATCAGAAGAAATTCTGAGAAGGTAAGGAATGAATAAATTTCAGGCAGAGTACAGAGTATAAAACTACACTATAGGAAGCTTGGCAAAGTCTTGGTTTACAGAATGAATGTTGAAGAGTTATAGGTGATGAGATTCAGGGGCAATAAAAGCCTCAAAAGCTATGGAATCACAGCACATTAAAGTTTTTCCATTTTGAAAGATAAATCTGTACTTTTAAAATATTTATTTGTATATTTAAATTGTTTATTTTTATTTATGAGTGAAAGGGAGAGAATGGGTATTCCAAGGCCTCTAGCCACTGCAAATGAACTTGAAATGCATGTGCCACTTTTTGCATCTGGCTTATGTGGGTACTGGGGAATCAAACCTGGGTCCTTGGGCTTCTCAGGCAAGTACCTTAACCACTAAGCCATCTCTCCAGCCCTAAATCTGTTCATTATTAGAAAACTAGAAGCCCTGAGTGTGGGTTGGGCATGTTTGGAGACCAAGTCACCAGCACAAATGAGGAACTGAGCACCTTCAATTAAAGACAAAAACACAAGAAAAACTACATTTTCCATATAAAAGCCTGTTTTCATCTGAAATGCATATTTGACAAACTGCAAGTTAAAAGTGCAACAGTGTAAAGAAAATGAAAGTGAATATACCACAAATCAAATCCATGCTTAGAAATTATAGCTTTAAATGTTAACATACAAAACAAAGATTTTGAATCAATGATCTATGTTTTATTTTAATAAACTACCAAAGAGTAGTACAAAACTACAAGAAGAAGGAAAGCATGATAATGAGAATAGCTGAAACAACTAAGACAAAAAAAATCAACGTATAATATACCAAATTTAATGAAAACAAAATATACATAAAGATACTTATTTGATAAATCCACAGTAAATTTTAAAAGATAACTGTGGTTTTATTTTTCAAAGGTAATAAAGAAATTCTTCAAATTTTACATAATAATGACTTAAACTGGAGAAGCACTTGAATTCTCCCAAATGCATGCAACAAATTATATTCTACTGTTATTGACAGTGAAGGTGAACAGAGATTCATACACCATTCATCACACCAAAATTATGTCAGTTACTGAAGATATTGTAACAACCTGAAGAATTTAAAAATCTTTCATAATATAAACTATAATAAAAGATATATAATAAAAATAGATAATAGAGAGATAGTTAGACAAGTAGATGCAGGGTAGAGTTATTACCAGTCTCACATTGTAGCTATGCTACAAATGGAAATTAGTTTTATGCTTATTAATAAAAATAAAAACATGAATAGTATAAATTTAATTAAAAACATAGAGAATTTGGAATTCATAACCACAAATATTTTTTTCTGATATTTTGATCTGTATGAAGTCCTGTATTTTTTTCAGACTCATGAAGGAAGCTTGTTCATTTCACCCTTGAAATTGAAGGACGATGGGGTAGAAGGGTCCCTTGAAAAGTTGTAGCAATCTTCACTTTTGCTGACTTGTTTTTGTATTTACGGTGCTTGCTTGGTCCACAGCTTACAACAGAAGCTTTAAGTTGAAATGGCATCAGTTCTTCAGTAAAGGTTTGGTAGACTTCAGAAATGAAACCATCTGGGCCTGGACTTGCTTTTGGCAGGGGGTGGGGTGGGGAGGGAGGCTTTTAATTGCAGCTCCAATCTCATTTGATATTATGTCTCTATTCAGGTGACTTATCTTGTCTGGATTTCCTTTTGGTAGGTGGTATAAGTTAAAAAAATCATCCATTTCTTCAAGTTTTCCAATTTTGTCAAGCATAGATCTTTGAAATTTGTCCTGATTATTCTCCCAATTTTATCAGGGTCTGTTGTAACATCTCCGTTTTTGGTTCTGATCTTGTTGACTTGAGCCTTCTCTTTTTTCCTTTTAATCAGATTGTTTAGGGGGTTTATCAATCTTGTTTATTTATTTATTTTTTTTGAAGAACTAGCTCTTTGATTCCTCAATCAAATTTTATTTCTGATTTACAATTCATTGATTTCTGCTCCTATCTTGATTATTTCTTTACATGTGGTGCTATTGGGTTTGGATTGTTCTTGTTTTTCCAGTGCCTTTTTGATTGGGGCATTTGGACCACTGATTTTTGGAGTTAAAACTGTGAAGTGTTAGTTAATCTCTGTCAAGTTGGAGGCTTGGTGGAGATTAGAGTTTTCTTATACTTTACATGTTTTCATGTCTATTCTACTCATGGATGCTATTTTTCCCTATTGTAGACTCTTGTGTGTGCTTGTTTGTCTCTTCAGTTTGAGTTATTCTATCCAATGTTTGCTGTAGAATTGGATTAGTGATAATATAATAATTTGGCTGGCTTTTATCATAGAAATAGTTTTTCTTTCACCTTTAATTATGAAAGATAATTTTTCTGGGTATATTAATTTAGGTTGTTTTTTTAGGATTCAGAATGCTCCATTCCAATCCCTTCTGATCTTTAGAGTTTCCATTGAAAAGTCAGAGGTAATGCTGATGTGTTTACCTTTGTATGTATCACACTATTTTTCTCTTGCTGCTTTAGAACACTTTCTTTGTTTTCAGTAATGAAAGTTTTAACAATAATATGATGTGGATAATTTTTCCTTGGTCATTACTGTTTGATGTTCTGAGTACCTCTTGTACTTTGATAAAGCTCTTTCTTGTGAGGTTACAGAAATTGTCTGATAATTTTGTTGAAGAAGTTCTGTATGCCTTTGGCCTGTATTTTCCCCCTTTTTGGTATGACAATGATCCTAATATTTGGTCTCTTTAAGGTGTCCCACATTTTCCTCATATTTATTTTAGAATTTATCATTGTTTTTGAATTGTCAGATTATTTCCTGTGTCTTTTTCTCAAGTTCTGATAGTCTGTCCTCCATGAGGTCTGTTCTATTGGTGAGGCTTCCTTGGGAGCCTTTTAAAGAGTTATTGCATTGTTGTTGTACACTATGTTTATATTTCAGCATATCCATCTCTTTGTGGAATTCCAATTTCATTTATTTTTTTAACTTTATTTCTTGATTAGTTTTGCTTGTTTTTATGGAGCTTATTCCTGCATTTGATTATGTCTTCATTGAGCTTATTCCACTGCCCATTGAGATCAATTTTTGTTTTGTTAGTTCACCTCCATTTCCTTTATCTTTCTCTTGAAGTTCTTTTTTTTTTTTTTTTTTTTTTTTGGTTTTTCGAGGTAGGGTCTCACTCTGGCTCAGGCTGACCTGGAATTCACTGTGTAGTCTCAGGGTGGCCTCGAACTCATGGTGATCCTCCTACCTCCTCTTTAATTTTTTGAGATATGTATTGAGTTCTTTTTGCTGACTTATTTCCATTTACTTCAGCCATTCTTTGAGTTCATCCTTTAATTATTCTTTTTGATTTTCTTCATTCAGCTATGCTTTAAAATCTTTGGTGAGTTGTTTATTTCAATTCTCAACTAGGTTTTCCAGTGTTTTTTTTTTTTTATGCCATAATTAAGTATGTTGAATATACTTGGGATTCTATGGGTTGAGTATCCTCTTGGTTTTCATTGGGGACTTTCATTATAGGGCTAATTGTCCCTGGTGGCTTGATGTCTTGCATTCTTTGTTTTGCAGTAGGGTTTGCACATCTTTAGGTAGTAGTCTTGTTTTGCCAGGACTGTAATAGTTAGTATCTCTTGCGGAATATGTGTTGATTGTCTTGTTCTGGCTTGGTTATGGCAGAGGTGGGAAAAGTGTTATATTCACAAGTTTAGATTGTGTGCTCTTGAGCCTGAGGTGTGTCTTGTGTGTTCACTTTCCTAGGAATTCTGGGTGGAGCCCTGGAGTTCTTGGTTGACTCAGTGACCAGGGACGGTCCTGTTGTTTCTCCTGTACTTGTTTCCTAGTCCTCAGTGGTGGGCTTGGTTGTGGTGACTGGTGATAGACAGGGCAAGGGGATAGTGGGGATACTGCTTGGTTGGTTGGGTCTTAGTCCCAGTGGTAATGGGGCCTGCCTGGATCACATGTCTGTCCATATAGTCTGGGATCAATGATTACAAATGTAACTCTGCTTGTGAGCCTGCCCCAACAACTCTTGTGTGGGGAACCAGTGGTTCCCTTCTTGCCTTGTGTGAGCATGCCTGGGGGCACTGATGCCTACCTGCCCCATAAGAGCACAAATGGCATCTACTCACCCATATGCACAGGGCCGGAACCAACATCTAAACTTTCCACAGGTGCAAGGCCAGAATCAACATCTCTACAGTATTTTTTTCTTTTTTTAAAGATATTTTTATTATTTATTTATTTAAAAGAGAGAAAGAGGGAGAGAGAGATAAAGAGAGAGAGAGAGAATGGGTGCACCAGGACCTCCAGCCACTACAAAAATCTCCAGATGCATGCACCCCCCTTGTGCATCTGGCTTACATGGGTTCTAGAAAGCTGAACTAGGGTCATTTGGCTTTGCAGGCAAACACCTTAACCACTAAGCTATCTCTCTAGCCCTACAGTAAAATTTTAACAAGGCAAAATAAATATAACAAAAAGAATATAATGGAAAAGAAAATTTACCAATATTGGTGGAAAGAGAGGGAACACTATCAATGTAGATCCTGTAACCATTAAAAGGGTAATAAGATAAGATTACAAAAGAGTTCTTGAAAGACACATACTACTAAGTACACTCAAGAAGTGTTATGGGAATTTAATGTTTCTATTGCTATCTGCTTTATAGAAAACCTGGGAGAGGGCTGGAGAAATGGCTTAGCAGTTAAGACGTTTGCCTGGGAAGCCAAAGGACTCAGGTTCTATTCCCCAGGACCCATGTAAGCCAAAAGCACAAGGGTCACATGCCCCTGGAGTTTGTTTGCAGTGGCTAGAGGCCCTGGCATGTCCATTCTCTCTGTGTCTGTCTCTCTTCTATCTCTCTCTGCTTACAAATAAATAAATAAAATTTAATAAAAAGAAAACCTGGGAGACAGAAATTAGTGAAATATGTACACATGATTAAGGTAAGACCTGAGGAGAATTTTATGCCTTAAATCCAAAGAGAATTTTATGTTTTAAATCTTTGGGATGGGCATCAAGAGCACAGAAGACTTTTATGGGACACACAGTCAGTGAGGCAATGGGAAGGCAATCCTGGTCCTAGACATTATCTTTCTCTCTAAAGCTCTGCATTGTTCTCTTCTTCTTCAAAACTGGATCCAGACCTTTGACCATAACTTCTGGCCATTACCCACATTTTCTTTTCAGACACATCACTTTTCTGTCATTCAAGTAATATGAGTTAGGGAGAGGAGTAAGCTTTAAGAGGTCTTTAGAAGTTAGAACATCATGTGAGTGGGTCATTAAACATTTTAGGAACAGCTGGAGAGCTGACTTAATGGTTAGGTGCACTTCTTGCACAAGTTTGAAGGCCTGTGGAGGTCTGAGACTGCTTATATTTAAATAGCCCAATCCCACATTAAAAAAAAAAAAATAGAACTCTGTGTGGCAGAAAGGAAGAAACCCAAGAATCTTCAGAGGTCTCCAAGCTCGAGTATCAGTAAAAGAAGACTCTGGGGGCTCGAGAAATGGCTTAGCAGTTAAGGCATTTGCCTGCGAAACCAAAGGATCCCAGTTTGATTTTCCATGACCCACATAAGCCAGATGGACAAGGGGCACATGCATCAGGAGTTCATTTGCAGTGACTAGAGGGCCTGTCATGCCCATGCTCTCTCTGTCTGCCTCTCTTATATCTCTCTCTCTTTTGCAAATAAATAAGTAAATAAAATAAAAAAGAAAGAAGACTCTGGTTAAAAACAAGACCAGACAGAAAAGAAAGTCAACCCCACATCAGGTGAGAATATGGGGCATTATGAGAGCACAACATATATGCACGTGTGTGCACGTGCGCGCACACACACACACACACACACACACACACACACCATATTACACATGAGCAAAAAAAAATCTTAGGAAAAGGATAAGGGAAAAGATAAGGAAGTTAGGCAAAATATATATGAATAGGATTATGTGTATGGAAATATTGAATCCATAATTAAAAGTTCCTCAAAAGCAAACGCCAAACCAAGATGGATTCACTTTTGAATTCTACTGAACATTTAACTCTTCAGTATGGAAAATGGAAGAGCAGCAAATGAATGTTAATTCACTTTAAAGAAGAAAGCATATTTTCTAATTCTAAAACCAGTCAAAAATATTAGTGAAAAAAATCATACAAACTAAAAACCATTTTGTCTCATGAATAGAGATGAAAAATCTAGTTAATCCAGAAAAACACAAAAGTAAAAAAAAAAATCATGACCAAGTGAGATGTATATTAGGAGTTCAACATTAATTTAACATTTGAAAATCAATAAAAGTGTTTTTCTACACTAAAAAGTCATAAATAAATTATTTTGGCTTCCTCTAAATAGATGACAAAAACGACAACACAAACACTGATTAATGAAGAATTTAGTTCTCAGTATAGCAAGTTTTTAACATAGCAGAAGTATAAGGGAATTTCTTGAAATAACAATTAGCATTTCCTGAAAGCCTACTTAGAGAAAAACATTTGCAGAATAGTTCCTGAAGTTTGACTTAGTTTGGGAATGACTCAACAATTAAAGGACAAAAATCCTTAATACAAATGAGTAAAGAATTTTGGCAGTCAATTCATAGAGCATACAAAATAATTGATAACTACATGAAAAGATGTTCAATATCCCATTAATTTAATAATGCTTTCTTTGATAGAGTAATGATACTCAACTACCTAGAGACAGTATGTTTTTCAAGTTCTTCTTTTTTATAATTTATTTATTTATATTTTTCTAATTTTACATTCATATTGGTGACTGCATTATCCTCCTCCCTGTCCTCCCCCCTCCAAAGGGACCCTCATCAATGGGGAATGTGGGTTATACATTGTGGGGGTAGTCAAGAGTTATGGGGGATAGGCCAAGTCTGTGTGCATAATGATCCAACTTGTGGCTCTAACATTCTTTCCACCCCCTCTTCCACGAATTTCCCTGAGCCACATTGGGGTCATTTTAGTTCTACTTCAGTGATGAGGTTTTGGGAGCCTCTGTGTCTCTGGATATCTAGCTTAGTAGGAGTTGGATGATCTCTGTGTTTATCTCCTTCAGCCTTGTTCTGGTGTCATGTTCACCAAGAAAGCTTTATTTTTGCCCTTTCCCCACATTGCTCTATGGTTTCAGCGGGGGCCCTAGTGAGGTGTAATAGGCTGATCCTCCCTTCAGGTTCATCTTCCATCTGAAAAAGATAAGTACATTCTCCAACGGAGAGAGAGGTTAGTACTAGACAGATGTAATGGCCCTAGTTATTTTATAGAGAATTTTATATGTGTAGGCCCTCTTCTAGCCCACATTTGGTGGGAGTTTGATCTTGGAGACTGGGCTTATTTTTTGTACATGGTTTTGACTTGTTTCCCAGTTCCAGCAATGAGTTCCATTCCACTGAGTGGATCTATTAGCCAAATCAAGAGCAGTTGCTTACCCACCATGGCTGTGTGCCACTACTGAACTTGTTTGAGCATTACGTCAGGTTGTTTCCTGCTGGGTAGCTTAGACTGCGAGTTGTTTGAACAGATGTCAGTCATTTTCCCCCAGTAGCTGGTGTAGCACCCTCTGGCACTAGATTAGCTAACTGTCTGGGGACTGACCCTCTTCCAGATTCTGACCAGGTCTCTCCATGTTTCATCTCATGCATTTATGCTGTCTTTGACAGTAGTGTCTTACCATTAACCTTTGGTGGGTCATCAAGAACTCTGACAGAAATCTGCCTTTTTTGGGAAACCTTGTAGGTCTCTCAGATCAACAGCTCATCATGGAAGTTAACCCTATGCTGGGACTGGGAGTTATAAGTCAACGCCAAGGAAGGTAAAGGAAGAAAAAGATAGGTAGTATAAAAGAGAAAGTGAGTATAGAGAGGAGAGGAGAGAGAGAGAGAGGAAGAGAGAGAGAGAGAGAGAGAGAGAGAGAGAAGCAGGAAAAGATGCATCTGTGGCTTCTAACCTGAATCTGCCTGAGATGCTGCCAAACCTAATAAGTGCTCTGAGGGCCAGATAATAGGGAGGGTGGGATGGGGGGAGGGTTAGAGTGGGATGGAGAGGAATGATGAGAGGGAGGGTAAGGGTGGGGGGGACACAAATAGGGACCCAAAAGGAAATGATACTATAAAATCCTATATTCTGAACAACAGGCTAAAACATTGATCCTTCAGAAGGCTCACAGAAGGAACACCTGAACCACAGGGAACTGGAGAGAACATCATAGAGATAGTATTTGTAGGCTCTTACTATTTACCATGTCTACCTTCAAGTGATTTATCCTAGAACAATTAAATAGAATTATGATAGAACTATTAGTTAGAATCTAATAGTGTATTGTTTAGGTAGAGTTTGGACCATCAGTTTATTATAGAAACAATAAGGAAGCTCTTCAAACATCCTAGGAAAGGATATGTAGCTTCCCATAGGAAGAAAATGTATGTTTCAAGAATCCAGCCAACTTGTAGTTCATAATCATACATTCCCCCATAATAAAGATAAAATCCTTGCTTTCAAGTCTCTTGCAAAGATATGCTAAAACTCCTTTCCCTCCTCCTTCTTCTCCTTCTTCTTCTATCAGCTTCCATTAGATACAGACCCAAATACAAAAGATCTAGGGATAGATACATCATGTCCTCACAATTCCCACACTGTAGTGAAGGCAAAACCGATGGCAGTCTTCAGGAGACAGCTCTTCCCCTTTGCAAACATTTGTTGATGGCAGCAGCCCTTACAGAAAATAGTGCCACACACCACAGGCTGGCTTTTCTTCCAGCTGCTGAAGTTGTTAACACAGAGAGTGTCCTTCCATAACAAATGATCAAGGGAACATTCAAGGTAAAAATGGGGGTACACAGAATCCTAAGCAGGTCTCAACAGAACTGAAGGGACAATCTGGATGATATAGCTCACTTCCTATTGATAGACAAAATGAGATTATACATCTATACATGTATAAGGAAAGTTCAAAAAGGTAAAGGTGGAAGGTAGAAAAATTTAATCTTCCTTCATGTACCTGTCTTCATCAGAATTCTCACCTCATTATTTGGGATTCCCATGTAGTGGCTCTAAAAATATAATCTCTTATCAGAGGTTCCACCCACAGCCTCTGGGGCCAATAAGCAATGACTCTCCAAAATTATAATTGTCTTTATTATCCCTATGAAGTCAGCAGAGGTGGGTGTTTCCAGAGATTTCCTTATTATCCACTCTTTATTGACACTTTCTTCTCGTTTCTGAAGATACACTGTTTTGCAGAGCTGTCCATCTAGACCTTTTAATTCTGTCACTACCACTCTGATATCCATCTCCAAACTGGTTTGCAAATTCCATGTGGTTGTCACACAGAGGATATGGAGGCACACAAGAGTAAGAGACTTGTTAATGTCTTTAAACCATGAGATCATTCTTTTGGTCTACAGCTATGTTTGTAATAGTGACTATGTAGAAGCCACTTAGGTGCTGGGCACACACACTGAACAACAAAAACAACACATTCCAGTTTTCACAAAACTTTGTAGACCACTGGGTTTGTAATGTGGAATTATATTCAAGCCTTAAATCTTTCTTTCCCCATCACCAAGCAAACACTGATCTGTTTACTGCATAAGAGTGAAACATTTTGTTTCAAATGAAATTAATAGTAATTAAATTAACACTTCTCAAAATACCTCCCAAAGATCACATTCATCAGAATCTCTTACCATGCCTGTCAGTCCAAATAATATAGCAGATTCCAAACCCATTTAAATTCTAAGGGTGTGCCTCCGAAACTTACCATTCTTACAATTAATGCCCCTGATCTTTGGGAGGATATACTAAACTAAAGTGGTTTTAATCTCATATAATAGAGATTTAGCTTCTTTTGTGAAAGCTAATAGTTGAGCTGGCTGTTTTACCAAAGAAACTCCTGTGTTCAGGCATTAGCTATTGCAATGTTTCTTAAACTACCCAACAGAATCAACTAAAAGTATGAGATTACCAGTTCTACTTCACCCTAATTCTGGTCCAGTAGATCCAAAAGTGATTCCAAAAGTGGGCTGGAGCCCAACTGCTTCTTAGGTTAGCAGAAAAAAAATTATTTAACATGTAGCCTTAGGATAAATTATAGTGTAGGACAATATTTCTGCATGGCACTCAAAAAACTATTCAAGAGATTACCTTATTCACTCTTACCTTTCCCTTGATTAAGTGATTTTGTTTTTCTACCGTGGATTTGGCCTTTTTACTTTAATTCTCCAATGACTATAATTTTCCGGCTCAGCTGTGTAAGCCTGGGAACAAAGGACAACACTTTCATTACCAGACTGATCAGCATATCTATTATTCTGATTGGTACTCCAGGAGACCATTAGATCTTCAAGGGCTGGGAGTAATCTTCTCAGCCCAGGGCTTATGTGGATCCTTTTCCAAGAAATTCATTAACAAATATTTACTCATTATTATCCTGGTTAATGGTTTCTTAAGGGGCTATAATGTGCTGGAATCAAACCTAGACATGTCTTGCAACCCTTCCTGTACACGTGCAGTAGATTATTTTACTTTGCTATAAATGAAGCACTCAGTACTCTATGCTTAGTACTTTGCACCTAGTATTTTATAACAGTTATCCATATTCCCTAATGTATTATCTGCTCCCCCAGTTTGAACAAACAAGCACAGAGCTCAGCAACTTGGGATGGTGAATGGAAATTACATTAGAGTAGCACTTGAAAGAGATTTTATCTTAAATATTTAGCATGGACATCAAGGTTACTATACCTACTCTTGTAGCTTTTTAATATTGCAGTGTACAGTTTAAAGCAAGTACATTTATTTTGATGTTTTATATTTTAGAATGTCAATAAATATCACTTTTCTTTTTTATAAATTGTACATTCAGGTTTTAAATTGAGAAACATATGAGTTAAATAGGTCAAGCAAGCTGTAAAATGGTATAAAAGCAATATGTCTTGAAAACTCTGTTTTGATTCCAATTTATTTCCACATGGAAACTATGGCTGAACATAGTAAGTTAAAAGGTTGTTCAGATAATAATATAGAAAACTTTGGCAGGTGGGGATTAAAAAAAGAGAACAAAGTTTAGAGGCAACAAAGCCTTAGAGAGGATCCAGGTTCTTATTTGTCATTACTATGTGGCCTTGAACAAGTTACCCATTATTTGTGGACAATGGTGTAGATAAATGACACTGCAAGCTTCTTCCTTTTAAACTGAAGTGATATCCAGTGAATATTCAGGAATAAACAATGATATAAAATAGATATCATGCTTTGAAAACATATCTACTTGTGTTGGGCCTTGCTAGTAACAGGTTGGACCTGTGAGGAGGCTGGCCTGAACTATTGGACATGGCCAGGGTCCCTGGGCTGCAGGGCGCAGCTGGCCCTCTGTCAGGAGTCCCTGGAGACGGTAATGGCCTTCCCTATGTTGTAAGGTGTAGTGAGCTGTCATCGCCCAGAGTGGGCAGAATTGCCGAGGCACTTCCCCCAGACCCCAAAAGGCTCTGACCATTCCATAAGTCAGACTTTGCCCCCCATAGTTCCTGACCTGTGGCTACCTGCCCAAGAGACCCTCATGTAGCCTTCTCACCCCCCACAGTTTTGAAGTCACAGCTTTCTGCTAATCTCCTCTTCCACCCTTCTGCCTACTTTCCCTTATCCTTCCCCCATAGCTTTGAAGTTACTAGTCCTTCCACTATCTAGATAACAGCCCATAAACTATGCATCCGATTGCCATATAGTCTGTACGTGCCATCTCAACCTTCCCCAAGTGTTTATAACCCCCTCCCTTTGAATAAATGAGTACTGTCCATCAGACGATCTCCCGGGTGCTCATTGCCCCGTCATGTGTTTGTGTGTTCGTGTGTCACACTCACCCGCCCAGCCAGAAAGACCCTGCTGCTCCCCTCCCAACTCCTCTCTCCTCGCCCAGGACGACGGTGGCCAATGATCCCCGAGGAATGGGAACGGAACGAGACCCACATACTTGTACAGAAATTATAACTGATGTTTGTCAGTAGCATTGATTTCTACTTAATATATAATATGTGTTCATCCTAGTTGAGACTGGTCAGACTATTAATGTTATACATTCAAAAAATGACCAAACAAAAACAAAACAAAACACATATCCTTTACCACACAAGATATTTCTAAATAGGTTCTTCTTTGGTAAAATTGGAATTTGTATTTTATCTTTTGGAAATTCAACTGAATGCAATAAATTTTGATTTATTTCTTATACATCCTTTGATGAATTCATTAATCATTACCTTAAATGACTATGCACCCTTGGGTAAAGATGTCACTTTCTTTTCTCTACAGAAGAAAATCTTCAATGTGTCCAGGAACACAATATATTTAGATCTAGCTTTGGTATCTAAACACTGGCACAAGTAAGTATCTAAATCCATTTGGTTAACTTAGTTTATGCTGGTAGTAGGTAGGTACCACAAATAGACAAAAGAATTGTTCAGAACCACACAAGAAATTTTACTTCTACGCATTAGTCTTTTCTTATCATTTGGCAAAAATAAGCTTACCATGTAGTTTCACACAGTTTTCCGTATTTATCATAATCAACACATTGGTAATACTTGTGTAAGAATGAAGGCTTATTTGCAATTATAAATAATTTCAAATTAAATATGATAGTATGATTCAAAACTTATGATACTTTCTTCATATGCCACACAGGTCATAGGTTATACTATTACAAAAGTCACGCTGACAAGAGAAAAGCCAAACAAATTTACTTTATCTCGAATTTTATTTGACATAGGAGACTTCAGAAGTGAAGACCCAAAGATGTGATCCCATAAGGTGGGAGTGATTGTTTTAGATTTTATGTTTTACATTGAGGAGAAGTGGGTGACAGTAGTACATCATGAGAAGGTCAAAGACAGAAAAGAACTTATTTTAATATAATAATCATTCTGTATGTAGGTCATTGTCATTCTGAATGTGACATGTACAAACATGAAGTGAATACATGTATCTGTATAAAAGCAAGTAGTGCTTGTCATTTAAGCTATGATTTTTCAGAAAGTATTAGAATAAGAAATTTCTAGATTTTCAGAGATTAAATGTCAGAGATGATTAAAATGAAAGACAGATATTATTTGGTGAAATATTTCATTTTTGATTTGATAATGCAACATGTCTCTGTATGTACTGTATGTTAAGAGGAAAAATGGAAGTGACAAATATAGGAAGGCAGGAAAGCTTCAGCTAAATCCTTGTTTTATGTTACACTCTCTTAATTTTTTGTTTAATTTTTATAATGACAAACACAAAGTTTTAGAAGCTAAAAATACAACTATGGATTAGTGGACTTTTGTGCAATTAACCTCTCCATGAGTAAGTAGGAAAGTGAGAGTATCTTAAATATATTTATTGTCCTTTACACAGGGGTGATAGTTAAAATTTCTAACCCTTAAAACAAAAATGAGAAAATAGGTTGGGTATTCAACTCTTTATAAGCTACCATCATTCTATGGTTTGGATATGGTTTGAGGGTATCTTGCAATTGTTTCTGTGCTGGAAGTTTAGTTCTGATGGTAGCAATATGAAGAGGTGGTGAGAACTTTAAGAGGTGGAACCTTGTTAAGTCATTGGAAATTATGCCCTCAGAAAGGATTGTCTTCCTAGAACCTCAAATTACTTTTTTAGGTGACTGATTTATTTTAAATCTGAACCTTACTTTTTTGATTTCCTGTCCTGACATGAAGCCATCCACTGACAGCTCAGAAAACCTTGTAAGAGCTAGCATCACACTGCTTAGACTTCCTGTCTGTGACTCTTACATTCTTTTGGCCCACTTTTCTGCACTGTTCCATGAAGCTTAGAGGATGTGTTAGAAATCTCCTTTAGTGTTGAGCTGTCAGCAGCCAATTATTTTCTGCTTTGATGAGTTTTGATTCTCCTCAGTGTCAATCGCTGTCTCCATCAAGTTTGTCTGGTTAGCAGGGAGAAAGCAGCACAAAAATGTATTCTGTCACTTCCTCTGAAATGTTTCCTGGACCCTGGAAAGCATGATAGAGAAGACTTGTAAAGTGCTGGGCACTAGCTTTATCTTCTCGTCATTTTGATGAGTCTTTGGTCTCCCCAGTATTTGCCCCCATCTGTAAAACCAAGAGTGAGAGCAGTATGGATCAAAAAATAAATAAATATATACATTTAGAACTTTTTGGTGGGCATAACCTCTCCATTTAGCCAAAGAACAGTGGAAGCTTCCTCTAGGGTCTATGACCTTCCAAGACTTTTAACTTGGTTATCAGTACCAGGCATGAATTCCTTCCCAAGGAGCAGGCCTCATATTCCAACCAGAGAGTAATGGATTACTCTCACAACTTATGTGCCACTATTGCATCTGTGGATATATCTTGCCTGGTTGGCTGATTTTATAGCTTTCAGGAACTACTTATGTACACAATGTTGATGTATTTTTTGTTTGTTTTCTGAGGTAGGTCTCGCTCTAGCCAAGGCTTGCATAGGAGTGGTATAGTTCGGTCAAATGGTATATTTATTTTTAGGTTTCGAGAAACCTTCATTCTAATTTCCATAGTGATTGCACAAGTTTAAACTCCTACCAACAGCAAGTGAGGGCTTTTTTTTTTTTTTTTTTTTTGCACACACCATTTTCATCATTGGTTGTCATTTAATGTTTTTGATGATAATCATTCTGACTGGAATGAGATAGAAACTAAAAGTAGCATGGATTTGCATTTCCCTGAGTACTAAAAGTGTTGAACACTTTTAGATGTTCATTGGCAATTTTTTTGCTACCTTTGAAAAGTCTGTTCAGTTCACTGCCCCATTGTATGACTGAGATGAGTGATTTTTTTTTTTTTTTTTACTGCTTAGTTTTTGAGTTTTTAGTATCTTCTGGGTATTACATTTTTCTACCAGGTGTATGGCTGGTGAAGATTTTCTCCCATTCTGTAGGTTTTCTATTAACTTTGTTGATGGTTTGCTCAGCTGTACAATAGTTTTGAGGTTCATGAGATTCCAATGGTTGAATGTTTATCTTATTCCCAGGGGCATTGGAATCTTATTTATAAAGTATCTGTATGCCTATATCTTGGAGAATTCTAATTTTTTTCTCTAGTTGTTTCACAATTTAAGATCTATAAACATATCTTTGACTCATTTGAAGTTGATATTTTTTGTGTGTAGAGTCAGAGAAGAGGTTCTTCTACATGTATCTCTCCAGTTTCTCCAGTATCATTTGTTTAAAATGTGGTCTTTTCTCCAGTGTGTATTTTTTTTTGCTTCTTTGCCAAATAGTTACTAAATAGTTACTAAAACATGTACTTGGATCTTCTATTTTTATTAAATTGATCAATGTGTCTATTTTGTGCCAGTACCATGCTGTTTTTCTTACTATGGCTTTATTGTATATCTTGAAATCTGGTATGATGCTACCACCAGCAGAATTACTTTTGCTATGGACATTTTTTGGCTATTTGAGGCTTTTGTGCTTTAACATAAATGTTGAGAATATTTTTCTATTCCTGTGAAGAATGGAACTGGAATTTTAATTGAAATTGCATTGAGTCTGTTGTGTTTGGTAAATTGATATTTTCACAGTGTTAATTATTCCAGTCCATGAGCATGGGAGATCTTTCCATCTTTCTCATCTTCCTCAATTTCTTTCTTCATTGTTTCAGTATTTTTATTGGAGCTATACGCTTTGATGCTTGCCTCGTTTGTTTTAAGTCTTGCATTCATTCAATTATTCCTTGTTATGCCAAGTACCATCTTCTGTAGTGTGAATACTTGGTGTCATTATGTTTTTGGTCTTGCAGTCTCACAATTAAGAGACCTTTGACTATGAAGATGCTTGAACAGTGTTTGGATTGATAAAAACTATGAGAAATTTTAAAGTTTGACTGAATGCATTGCAATTTACATCACAGATGTTCATGAATTAAGGGTTTCTGGAGTTGAATGTGGTCATTTGGATTTTGTGTCTCCCATAAACTATGTATTCTGAGTGTTTTGTCCCTACCTTAGGATGTAGACAGTAACTGGATGGGTCCAGTTTTCAGTGATCTGTATATTGAATGGTATGAGTTATTCTCTGTTGTGTTGATAATTTTGTGGAGTTGGATGTTTATTTGATCTTCATTTGCTTTAACAAATACTCTGGTTTTGTTTATTGTTTTCTACTTTCTCTAGCCTCTTGAATATATTTATTCTTCTCTATTGTGTTTGGTAAGTTGATATTTTCACAGTGTTAATTATTCTAGTCCATGAGCACTGGAGATCTTCCTCAATTTCTTTCTTCGGTGTGAAGTATTCCATCCATTGTTTTCTGTAGGTCTGGCTTAGTGCTTATGTATTCATGTAGCTGGCTTATGTGAGTTTTCTTTATCAGCATTTGCATCTGTGGTCTTTCAATATTTGAAATACTTGATTTCAAGCTCTTTTGGATTTTATAGTTTCCATTGATGAATTAGATATTAGTGCTCATGGGTAAGTAAGTAATGAATTGCTTCTCTCTTGCAGCTTCCTTTGCTTGTGTTTTAAGTATAATGTGATGTGGGAAATTTCTTTGTTGGTCTTATCCATTTGGTGTCTGTATGTTTCTTGGATGTGCCTTTATTTTGTAAGATTTAAATTTTTTTCTTCCATAATTCTATGAAAGATATTTTATAATCTTTAACAGAAGTTATTCCACTTCTTGTGTGACTGTGATTGGATGATTTTGTGTTTTTAAGATATCCTATATTTCTAGCATGTTCTGTTCATACTTTTATGAGTTTGTCATTGATTTTGGCCTTGTGATCTTGTGTTATTTACTCTATCTTACCTTGAATACCTGATATTTTCTCTGTCAAATCATCTATTATATTGACATGACATTCCTGTGACCTTTGGAAGTGGGTTATTTCATTTTGATTTCCATTAGGTTTTTCTTTAGGATATCTATTTATTGTATCATTTTCTTTTCTTGGAGGCAAGAAATCCTATGAAAAACTTTCTAAGGAAATGATTCAGTCTCTGAAGCCTTGAAGTTAAGTAACATTCTAATTGTATTATATGTGGCCCAAGAAATTTATGACTACATGTGGTAAGATAATAATATAGGTATATCTTTGTTTATTTAAAATATTATGTTAATGTATACATATTATATGAAAATATCCATTGTAATATTTTAATATCTAGGTAAAATAATAAAAATGAAAATATTACTAAAAATTCAGATGTAGGACATGTCTGTAATCCTAGCATTTCTGAGGTGGAGGCAGGAGGACCATGAATTCATGGCCATATCCAGCTACTTAAGTACTATAGGGTGGGGGATATGTATTGTTGGTCACAGGGGACAACTATATAGTTGTAAGATTAATCAAGATCTGAGAATCTCATATACAGCATGGTCACCATAGTTGATTATAGTGTTTTATTTGTTTGAAATGTTCTAAATAGCAGACATTGTTTCCTTCCTACAAGCACATGCACCCATCTACAATCTTTGTATGGTAATGGATCATTTCAAAATGTCTATAAAATTATATCATGAGTCACTGAAATATTTATAATTTTGTCAATTATAATTAAAGAAACCTGGAAAAAATCACACCAAAAATCCTTTTTGATGCAGCACCTCCTTATGAGCACAGTTCACAAATAGTTTGTTTGAAGCTGCAATTAAATAGAGAATTTTAGAAAAACTTCAGGATGTGGCAATTACAAGGTACAAATGACGTTGGGTAGTTACCCAGAGTAATATGTATTAACCAGATTCCACTTAATGCTGGTGCCCTGTTTCAACAGTGTCAATTTGATGTCATTGCTTTCTTCGAAGAAAGAAAATATGGCAAATGACACTTAAAACTAAAAATATGATTGTAACAGGTTTGAGAATGTTTTCTCCAACAGTATAGTGGAAATGGTAATTAGACAATTTAATAAACTGAATTGAATCTGGAGGTGGGTATTAACTGATTGGTGAAAGTCTCTGAGGAGACAATTGTATGGCTCCTTTTGTCATATTTTTATTGTTATCTTCTATTTCTCAGGGATGCCTCACATTTTAGTCCCCCTCTGGCCCTCTGAAGATGTGACAGTTTTATGAAAGCTATCTGTTGAAATGTATGAATAGCATAGTGTCTTTCCTCAATGATATCAGGGGAAAAGGAACATATCTAAGAATCTTTCTGCAAGGCATACTCAGAATATAAATTAAAAGTGTAAAAATAAGATGATCAACCTGAGGGAAGAATAACACATTTATCATCTCCCCACTTCATTCCTAGAGTGGCAATAGGATCAAGAATTGTTTCTGAGCAGGAAGATGAGGAAGTAGATAGGGAAGGAATAGTTAGCTACTCTTATGATAGAAAATAAGCCATTCACTTGAGAAGACATTACTGTAATGGACTCTTAAATTTATTCTGTCAAGATCTCAAGGGTGTACTTTCCTAGATTATACTATAAATTCTCTATCATTCAGTTTTGGTGGGTTGAGCGTTAAGGAATCTATGCAGTGTTTTACCTCAAAAATTTATCAGACATCAACTATTGATATCTGAGTCTTTTTATTTGGCTTTTGGCTTTACAATGCTGTCTGCACAATAGATTTTGTGCACATGATGTCATGTCAAGGAATAGTTTACTTCACAGTGATTGTGAAAGAGCAAAGTCATACATTACTAAAATATCTTGGAATAGAAGATAATGCAAACTTACAAGACATTTAAAGGATCTTTCTTGATGATGTTTTGGCCCTTAATCAAGAAAATGCTTAAGCAAGTTCTAAACATATGAGAAAACTCAAGTTTTATTCCTCAAGAAGAGAATATATATATATAGAAATACATATATATCATATATAAGAAAGGATATAATTTTAGTGATTAATAATTCTAATAATTACAAAATTATAATAAACAATGAATAGTTTTCCATCTTAATTATTGCAAAATATTAATATGAAATTTAGGCTGAAGATATGGATCAGCAGTTAAGGCACTTGCTTACAAAGCCTGCCATCCCTGGTTCCATTCACTAATATCCATATAAAGTACAAGGTAGTGTATGTATCTGGAGTGTGTTTGTACTGGTAGGAGGCCATGGGACACCTGTTATCTCTCTATTTTCTCTAAAATATATAAATATATATGTTGCAGACAGCTTCAGGTTCGCTGAGATGAACTTCCAGACCAGGCACAGTTATGGAGGAAGAGATATTATTTATTGAAGCTTACAGATCCAGGGGAAGTTCCATAACGGCAGAAGTAGCGGCCTGCTCTCACAAGGCCAGGCAGAGAGAACAAAAGCCAACCAGCCACCACAGCACACAGAGCAAAACTACAGCCAAAAGGTCACACAGCACACTTCAGGAACTCCTGCTAGGCACATTTGCATATCTTTACAATGGACTCTCAAACCATCACCACACCTTAAGACCAGCCCCCAGTGACCTTGCCTCTAGCAAGGTGATTGCAGATGCAAACTATAACTAGTAAAACACTGAATATATTGGGGGACATATATTCAAACTACCACAATATATTTAAAAATTTGACTATATATATATATATATATATATATATATATATATATATTACTATTCCTATGAAAATGCTATAAAATTTTGTGTATATTTTGAGAGCATAAAAATATAACAGGTGTATTTTGAGAAGGCAAGAAAGATCACAGAAAGATAATTGGAGAGATAAAATGTGAGGGAAAAAAGGAGACATTTGGTATCATATCAGAATTTGAGTCTGACAGGGGGTAAGCAAACATTGCTAAAATTTTCAAACTTTCCTCTCTTTGTACATGCTATATCACATTTTAAAGTTTTTTTTTTTTTTGCTTTGCTGGCAAGTGCCTTAACTGATAAGCCATCTCTCCAGTCCAATGCTTTTTATTTATAACATTTTGATGAGCAATAACTGCTTATAAGTCAGTTATCATTTGACCAAACAATTGTAAATTAACAAGTAAATATATGTCTGATTCAGTCAAAATTTTGAGTTGGCAAAATCAAAATATAGCTAGAATAAAAATTTTATAAAAAGTAAACAGGAATGCTAACAATCTAATCTCACAAATTGAACAGGCACTCATTGAGATTAAGCAAGCTCATATCAAAAACACTGCCTAAATCCACTAGACAATCATAGTTACATCTCTGGAGTCACCAGACACTCATCCATAGATTTGACAAACTGCAGATACTCTCATTACTCTCAATCCCTCATATGTATAACTTCATTTGTATTTTGCTGGTAATTTAAAAAATATAAGAAATGCAGAATACTAATTTAATATAATGTTGAGACATCTTAACATCCCCCATTCCAGTTTATTTAGACATCCCCCCCCCGTGAGGATTACTTTGGAACACTGTGTTCTGGATATGAAGTGGTCATTTCATTTATGAGTTCATAGCGGCTATCATTAGTTGCACAATATCAGACACATAAATACATCATCATGGATGATGGAAGTATGCAAAAATTAAAAATAACACCAAAAGATAAGAAGGACTTGAAGGAAAGAAGAAAGGGTTCAGTGGAAGTCATATGGGGAAATGGGGGGGCAAAAGAAATTAATAAGAGGGGTTATGACCAAAATACATTATGTAAATTTATGACAACTGTCCATAAAACTTTTAAAAAATATTATCTTAAATATGTACTTACATACTCAGAAACTATGAACTTGAAACGACATGGCCATTAATTATCTCATATTGCCGCTGTCAATATAAATGTGTCCTGGATGTTCTTCAGTGTGATCTAGGAAGTCCTCATAAATATTGTGATAAGATGTTAAGAAATTGGCACTTATATTTGTATACTATAATTTGTGAGATCTGAAACTATTCACTCTGAATTGTTAAATCCAAGACATTTCTTTGCACAACCAATTACTTCAGTCTCCTCATATTGTATAGAGGAGGTTTTACTTTGCTAATTTCTGTGACAAAATACTTGACAGAAGTTATTTAAGAGAAGAGAAGTATATTTTGGCATATACTTTCAGAGGATACAGTCCATAATATGGAGGAGGTATGACAGTTGGGATACTTCTATTTGCAGCAATGAGGGCGTGATGTGTCAGTTCCTCACTTGGCAGATGAGGAATCAGATAGCTATATTGGAACCACTGGCAGATAAAACCTTCAAATTCTCATTTTTAGTGGTAGTCCTAGGACAAACAGGTAGGCTCCAAATCCCAAAGGTTACATAAACTTTCAAATCAGTCCCACCATCTGGATCCAAATGTTCATATACATAAGCTTATGAGTGACATTTCCTATTCAAACCACAATAGAAATTTAGGTCAAATGGAGTCAAGGTTTTCTTCCTATTTCTGTTATTATAAAAATCCGGGAATCACAATACCTGTCTTTTAATTTCTAGCTTTTTCTTCTCCTTCTTTTTTTTTTCTTAACATAGTAAGCACATTTCATTTCAGGCGTTTTAATAAAATAAACATTTACCCATTTAATCTATGTAACTATCCCGCAAGTGCATATTTCTTATCTACACTTCTTTTTTTTTTCATTTCTTATTAGATATGGACATATTTAGTATGTAAACAACACATATTGGTACCATCCTATCCCACCTCCCTGCCCCTTTCCTGATGAGGCTTTTGTCATTTTGGGATACAGGTCAACCCCATGGGAATTGTGGGTCATGCATTACAAGGGAGGAGAGAGGCAATGTCTCTATGCAAAATATCCCAACTGTGGCTCTAACAATCATTCTTACCCCTCTTCTGCAAAATTCCCTGAGCCATGCTGGGAGCATTTTAAGTCTACTTCAGTGATGGCACTTAGGAGCTTCTGGATCTCTGGTTTTGTAGGTGCTCACTGCCCTCAGTGTGAAGTCTTTTCCCAGTCCTATATCATGGAGAATGCCTCCTATTGTTTCTTCCAGTAGTTAAAGGGTTTCAGATCTTATATTGAGGTCTTTAATCCACTAGGACTTGATTTTTGTGTATGGAGAAATGAGTGGGTCTAATCTAATTTTTCTACATATGGTCATCCAATTTGTCCAACACCATTTGTTGAAAATGCTGTCTTTTCATCAGTCTACATTATTGGCACCTTTGTCAAGGATTAAGTAGCTGTAGTTACTTGACCTAAGGTCTGAGACTTCAATTCTGTTCCATTGGCCTATGTTAATGTTTTGATGCCAGTACCATGCTGTTTTGTTATTGTGACTTTGTAATATAGCTTTAGATTGGGTATGGTGACACCTCAATAGTTTTTTTGTTTGTTTGTTTGTTTGTTTGTTTGTTTTTGCTGAGGATATGTTTGGATATCCAAGGCCTGTAGCCATTCCACATGCATTTTGAGATAACTTTTTTAATTATTAATTTTTTTATTGACACCTTCTATACTTACATACAAAAAACATATGATATTTCCCTCCACTCCCCTCCCCCCATTCCACTTTAGAACACCAATCTCCATCATATCCCCTCCCTCTCTCCATTAGTCTCTCTTTTAATTTGATGTCATCATCTTTTTCTTCTATTTTGAGGGTCTTGCGAAGGTATTGCTTGCTAAGCACTGCAAGGTCATGGATATTGAGGCCAATTTCTGTCTGGGCAGTTGCATTGTAAGAAGTCATACCCTTCCTTTGGCTCTTACATTCTATCCACCCCCTCTTCCGCAATGGTCCCTGAGCCTTGTAGGGTGTGACAGAGGTGTTTCAGTGCTGGGCACACCTCTATCCGTTCTTCTCAGGACTATGATGCCTTTTGGTGATCCCAGTGGTCATTGCCATCTGAAAAGAGAAGCTTCTCTGGCCAGAAGTGAGAGTAGCGTTAATATGTGAACATGAACATTAAGTGTAGTGCCCCCAGGGCAGCTTGGTGGGGATAATATATACATTTAGTCAGACAAGACCAGGCTTTATACCCCTAAGGCTCATGACCTCACCTGCCATAGACTTTTGCTTAGGTTTTTCAGTACCAGGCATGTATTCCCTCCTATAGAGAGGGTCTTCAGTCCAATTATAGAGCAGTTGGTTACCCCATGAGTAGACATGCCACTATTGCACCCATTCAGTCATTGGGCCTGTATGGCCAAACTTGAATATTCAGTGTCCACTGTTTTCACTGCTGATGACTTCTGTCTTCCATATGGCTGCATGCAGTGCAGCTTTTTCCAGCTTTCAGTTGGCTGGTTTACAGTGAGAAGGTTTTATGCTCTGCACCAGCTTGCTTCCTCAGTGGCCTTGCCTCTCAGGCAAGAGATGTCTTCAGCAATAGGGTCTTACTATCTGTTTCTCAAGGGAAACCAAGGGCTTTGCCAAAAGCCTTTAATGTTTTGGAGACTACCGGGACCTCCTTGGCCAACAACTCACTGGAAGGTATCGCATCCCAGGCACTGAAAAAAAATTAAATCTCTGTGAAGAATGATGCTGGTATTTTTATTGGTATTGTGTTAAATCTGTATATTGCTTTTGGTAGAAATGCCATTTTCACAATATTAATTCAACCTATCCAGGAGCATGAGAGGTCTTTCCATCTTCTCAAGTCTTCCTTGATTTCTTCTTTGAATTTTTTTATGGTTTCATTACATAGGTCTTTCACATCCTTGGTTATTGTTATGCAAAGGTATTTGATTTTTGTTGCTATTGAAAATGGGACAGCCTCACTGATTTCTTTCTTTGTATATTTGTCCTTTACAAATAGAAAGGTTACTGACTTTTGTGCATTGACTTTGTATCCCACCACTTTACTGAAGGAATTATTCACCTTTAGAAGTTTTGAGATGGAAACTTTTGGGTCACTTAATTATATGATCATGTCATCTGCAAATAGGGCTAACTTGACTTCTTCCTTTCCTATTTTATCCCTTTTATTTCTTTCTCCTGTCTTATTGCTTGGGCTAGTACTTGTAGTACTATGTTGAAGAGGAGTGGTGAGTGTGGGCACCCCTGTATTGTTCCTGATCTCAATGGTAACTCCTTGTGTCTTTCTCCATTAAGTATTATTTGGGCTTTGGGGGCTTTATATATAACCTTTATTGTATTGAGATACAAACCCTCCATGCTTATTCTTTCCAGTATTTTTATAACTTTTTTATCAAATTCTTCCATAATTATAGACAATATACATTGATAATACCGGCTCCCTCACTTTCCCCCTCACAATCATTTCTCCATCCTATCCCTTCCCCTGCTCAACTAGTCTCCTTTTATTTTTATGTCATCATCTTTTCCTCCTGTTATGAGGGTCCTATGTAGCTAGTTCTAGACATTTTGAAGTCAGGGCTATCCAGGCCATTTGTGTCTGAAAGACTGCCTTTGTCTCTTATCATTCTTTCTGCCACCTCTTCCTCAATGGACCCTGAGCCTTGGTGGGTGTGATAGAGATGTTTTAGTACTGAACAGTCCTCTGTCACTTCTTCTCAGCACCATGGTGCCTTTTGAGTCATCCTAGAGGTAATCACAATCTGAAAAGAGAAGCTTCTCAAACCCAAAAGTGAGAGTAGCATTAATATATGAGAATGAACAGTTAGAGAAGTGCTTACAGGGAAGTTTTTTTTATATCATAATACATACATTTAGCCAGACATGAGTAGATATTACACTCCTAGGGCTCACGATCTCCCCTGTCAGTACCAGGCATGCATTCTCTCCCATGGGGTGGACCTCCAGTGCAATTAGTGAGTGGTTGGTTTTCCCCAAACCAAACATGCCACTATTCTACCCATTGGCTCATTTGGCCTGGCTGGCCAAACTTATGGCTTACAGTGTCCACTGTTGTTTATGTCTACTAATGAATTCTCTCTCCTATTGGGCTGCATGCAACATATCTTTTTCCAGCTTTCTGTCAGCCAGTCTACACAGAGGAGGTTTTCAGCTCAGCTCCAGGTTGATTTCTCAGTGACTTTGCAGCCCAAGCATGTGGAATATTTAGCAATAAGGTCTTGGCATATATTCCTGGTGGAAAAGCTTTGGCAATGGCCTGTAATGTTTTGGGGGTATCAGGGACCTCCATGGCCAACAATTACTGTAAGGTATCCCATCCCTGACACTGAAAAATTTCTACTAACAATCTATGGCTTCTGGGTGCACCATTGTCCAAAAAATAGGTTTCCATATGACTTATTTGTACCCTTTAAAATTTTTCTTAACCCTCCCCCACCCTTCCTATACTCAGTCTTTTCCCCTGACCTTACTTAGGCCATTCCAACTCAAGTAATCTGTTCATGTATTTACATATATACAATGCCATCCTCTTAAGTCTTCCCCTCTCCTCCACCCTTTATAGCCCCTTTCTAGCTTACTGGCCTCTGCTAGGGGAACTATATGCGATCATCAGGGTCTTAGAGCTCTGTAAACAAGAGTCCATCAACATCTTCTCTGACAGTAATTACAAGGTACAAATGACAAAAGCCCATCCCAGGCCCTCTCATCATCCCATAGACATTGCCATCTCCACTTTACAACTACAGATGTAAAACAGATCATACCCCTGATTTATTGAGCAAGTTCGCTCACACACTGGTCTGCCTGGCTTTATTGCTGATGGGAATTCATAGGTAGACAAGTTTATTGCTGTCTCATCCTTGCCACCTTTAGAACAAGCTAGACCTTTACACCACAGGTTCCATCTATCCCCCACTAACCTAAAAACCCTATACCCCAAGCTCTCACTTAGCCAATGCAAACATTTAACCCGTACCTGTAAGGCATGTGCCCCCTTAGCCCCCTTGGGCCTCCTACAGCCTCAAGGAGTCAATCCTAGAGGCCTTACCCCAAATTCTATCTGGCAGATGGATGTTACCCACATACCTTCCTTTGGTAACCTCAAATACTTACTCTAAGCTTATTTTTGCTATTGCTCTCTCAGGGGAGAAGGCGTCCCATGTCATCAAGGCAACAAAAACCACCATGTTGGTCATGAGTGTACCCTGGTCAATTAAAACTGACAATGGCCCTGCATACACATCTGCCCAATTCACATCCTTCATGGAATCATGGGAAATAAAACACTCCCTTGGGATCCCCTACAACCCACAAGGACAAGCCATCATATAGAGAACTAACCAGACCCTAAAGGAACTAATTATAAAACAAAAGTCCACTATGTCACCCAAGGATCCCCATTTGGTCCTGGTGGAAGGTCTCTTCACCCTCAATTTTCTCACCTTTGATGAGGCAGGGCTCTCCCTGGCCTATGAACATTAGAGATCCCAACCAACCAACCACAGCACCCTTACCCTTAGTATGTTGTAAGGATCCTCTTACTAATATCTGGAAGGGACCCCACCCTCTTTTAACACAGGGCCGAGTGTATACTTATGTCTTTCCAGAAACTTCACAGTTCCTGATCTGGATCCCTGCCAGAAACATCCGTCCAGCCACTGACTCGGGGATTGACCTTGACGAAGAGGATGATGCCAAACCCCTCAGGCCAGATACAAGATTGTAAACTTATCCCCCCTTTCTCCTTTTATCTCCTTTTGTCCCTACTACCACTTACCAGAAACCATTTTGGACAATTATTCTTACGCCATACTTGCTTGGTGCAGTGGGCCCAGATTCCCATGCTTTTCCTAGTCTTCATTTGAGCCACTCTATTTCGCTCTATTCCTCCCCTTCAAGCAAGTACTTCTCCATAGCCATACCTTTGCTTTTTTGCTTATTAATGCCCCTTATGGTGATGCTGCCCTCCAACCAGCCATAAATTCCTTTACAAATCCTTTGATTGCATTGATCTGCTACCATTAAGGACACTCAGTGCTACTAACTATGGTGCTAAGGGTGAACTCATGACAGTCACCCAACAACCTGTTTATGTTAAACCCCCCTATTGTTTTGTCTTGGTCCCAACACTCTATGTCTCCACTATTTTACTCTTTTCCGGGGGCTTTCTCAACGGCTCCCTCCTTCATTGTAGACTGAGCCCTTGCATGACTATTCATGCTGACCTCCATGGTATCATTAGGCACCTATTGGCTTTGTAGCTATTTCTCCCTATGATAACTTTACATTTCTTTCTTCAACTCTTTCTCCCTTCTTATCCTGGTGGGAATCCTAGCTATTCTTGCCATCATGCTGATCCTTTTCAGGTATCTCAGACCTTTTGCTCAGTGCATCACTGCCATCCAAACAAACCAGGTTCTACTACAGGGATCCATTTATCAATCGGAAGAGGCAACCCCTCATGAACCACCATATGATATCTTATCCACCATTTATCATTTGTAAATCTATCCTACCCCAGTATTTCTCAGGTTCTATAGTTGATTCTTGCTCACTGAGACATTCACACACCACAGAGCCACCACCACTTGGCCCTCCCATGCCTCCTAGGTAACAGCCACACCCCTCAGGTTTTCTCACCAGGATGGCAGGTAGTCAATGATGGGTAAGACCCCATGAGATGGGGCAACCTGACAGGCACTGTTGCATGTGGTGATCCCCTGGGGCCTGGGGTCAACAATGGCTTGGCAAAGAACCATGCCTCCCACTGACACCAATATTAAAAACAAAAAGGAGGATATGTATGGTACAATGCAGGTCAGGCCCTGGCCAGACTGCATGCCAGAAGAAACCAGGAATTGGCTTCTGTGGACTTGGCATCCTGCACAGGCCTGGCGTGACAACAGCTACTGTCCCATGCTGTGAGATGATCTGCCCAGAGACAGGCTGTCATTGGTCATAAGAAGGGGACCACTCCATACAATGATTGGCCAGCCAAACTCTTTAAACCCCCTACACTTCCTTGAATAAACGAGTTTGCAGCAGCTCACCCTCTGCCTGCTTCCACCCAACTCCCAGAGTCTGTGTCGTGACTTGCGTCTCTCACCCCCTACTTGGCGGAGACCCTGCAGTCCCTCCTGGGCTGGCCCTAGGTGGGACCCCAACGAACTGAGCCCTTGCATGACTATTCATCCTAACCTCCATGTTATCGTTAGACAAGTGCCAACTGGCTTTGCAGCTGTTTCTCCTGACGATAACTTTACATTTCTTTCTTCAACCCTTCCTCCCTTCTTATCCTGGTGGGAATCCTAGTTACTCTTGCCATCATGGTGATCCTATTTAGATGGCTCAGAGCATTTTCTTGGCATATCACCACCATCCAAACAAACCATGTTCTACAGGGAGCCTTCTATCAATCAGAAGGGGCAACCCCTTGTGAACTGCCATATGATATATTATCCGCCGTTTCTCATTTGTAAACCTGTCCTACCCCAGTCTTTCTCAGGTTCTACAGTTGATTATCTCCGGGACCATTCCCATGCCACAGAAACCACCCCCACATGGCTCTCCCATGCCTCCTAGGTGACAGCCACAACCCCTTGGGCCTTTCACCAGGATGGCATATAGTCAATGATGGGTAAGACCCCATGAAATGGAGCAACCTAAGACAGGCACCACTGCATGAGGTGATCCCTTGGGGCCTTGGTTCAACAATGGCTTGGCAAAGAACCATGCCTCTGAAGGTTTCCAATAATAAAAACAAAAAGGATGATATGTATGGCACAATGCTGGTCAGGCCCTAGCCAGGCCACCTGCTAGGAAGATCCAGGAAGGGGCTTCTGTGGACATAGCATTCTGCACAGGCATGGCATGACAACAGCTACAGCTCCATGCCCACAAGCAACCTGCTGTGAGATGACCTGCCTGGAGACAGGCTGTCATTGTTCACAAGAAGGGAACCACCCTGCCCGGAGACAGGCTGTCATTGATCACAAGAAGGGAAGCACCCCATATAATGATTGGCCATCAAAACCCTTAAAAGCCCCTACACTTCCTTGAATAAACAAGTCTGCAGCAGCTTGCCCTCTGCTTGCTTTCCCCTGACTCCCAGTGTTTGTGTCTGGACTCTACGCCTCTTATTCCCTACCCAGCAGAGACCCTGAATCCTCTCCTGGGCTGGCCCTAGGAGGGACCCCAACAGCCATCCCCTTAAGTCTTCCTCTCTCCTCCTCCCTTTATAGCCCCTTTCTAGCCTACTGGCCTGTGCTACCAATATTTACTCCCACTCACATAAAAGTCCAACTATTTGTAACTAGGATCCATATATGAGAGAGAGCATGTGGCGTTTGGCTTTTAGGGCCTGGGTTACCTCACTTAGTATAATCCTTTCCAGATCCAGAAACACCTTCTTTTTCTTTTACTTTCATAGTATTTATTTGTTAATTTAACCTTTCTAAGTGTTAGTGACATTGCATTGAACAATGACAATTGTATAGCACAATGCAGGTTGGGCCCTAGCCAGACTACATGCTAAAAGAAACTAGGAAGTGGCTTTTGTGGATGTGACATCCTGCACAGGCCTGGCGTGACAACAGCTACAGTCCCATGCTTGCAAGAAACCTGCTGCTAGATGATCTTCCCGGAGGCCAGCTATCATTGGTCACAAGAAGGGGACCACCCCATACAATGATTGGCCAGCCAAACCCTTTAAAACCCCCTACACTTCCTTGAATAAACGAGTTTGCAGCAGCTCGCCCTGTGCCTGCTTCCACCCAACTCCCGGAGTCTGTGTTGTGACTCTGTGCCTCTCACCCCCAATTTAGCAGAGACCCTGCCGTCCCTCCTGGGCTGCCCCTAGGGGGGACCCCAACAGACAATAAGAAAAAAATACCAGACTTAATGAAATACAATGATTTACTTAAAGAAGACAGGAAGTGAACAAATAGTAAAATAAGAAACACCATCTTTTAAATCTAGCAAATGAACTGAGACGCTCAGTGAAGAGTTTGAAAACACTGAATTTGCTGATCCATAAATACATGTTGGAGAGTAGTAAATGTCTGCCAAGCATAATCTGCCTATCAATAATTCTCAGGGGACATAGATAGAAAGGGGGATTGGGCCACAAATGCTCTGTTGATCTAGAAGATTTTTTAGATTTGTAGATAGAAAATGGATCATATGCATCATTCCAGAAACAACAGCAGAGCAATCATAAATATTAGACTAAACCATCTCCTCTAAGATTGTTTTATGAATATTTGAGAATATGGGGAAAAGAGTCCAACAATTTGTGTTGTAAACTTCAATGATTATTTCCAGACAAGACATGAGAGAACTATGAGGGAAAATATCGCTGTTAGAATCATTTTAGGAAGCCTTCTCAACTAATTTTCACCCACTGTGAAAAAAAAAAAAAAAACCTGAAAGATGAGGGAGAAAAATGTTAAGGAATTTAAGTCAGAGAAAGAACCAGAAAGTGACAATCCAAAATTAAAGATAATCTTAGCAGGGTATTAGGAAAATTTTATTTCCATCTACCTATCAATTTGCATTGTTCTCTGCTCCAAATCAGAGAAGGTTAAAAACTGTGAAATTATAAAACACAAAAGAATAACACAGGAATAAAGGAAACAAAACAAATTTTGAAAAAAATTCTTTCTTTAGGAAAAAAAAAACTACTGTGTGATTGGGTTTATTCACCTTTGTTTGTGGGAATGATGTAAAATTTATTATAGTCAATACAAACATATTTAGCAATTGTGGGTATTTTAATACATGTTTACTGGATGACTGAACATACTAAAGATTTTTTTTGCTTAAGTGGAAGATTAGAGTGAGGCAAATGAGATGTTATTCTTAACAGATATTCTACTCCTGATCTACACTTCCATCCCTTATGAGTTATGAATTTTTGTGCATATAACACTCATATTTTCAAAATCAGACTCTTTTTTCCTTATTGTTGTCTACCTCCCTCCCTTCTTTCATTCTATACTCTCTTGTTTCCTCCCTCTGTTCTTTCTTTCCTCCATTCTTCTCCCAATTCTAAATTTAGGAAACCAGACCGTAAAGTACCTACAGTAGTCAATATTTTTGTACACTTGTTTTTCATCATTTAAGTTACTTTTATGAAAATATTAGATGGGAAATTCCAGAAATTAAAAAAAAGTTTACATTTTAAATTATCTAGCATTCCTTAAAACATAATGAAATCTCTAACCATCTTAACCACTGAGATGTGACCCATACCTATATCTAGCATATCTACACCGTATAGGCTACTTATGTCAAATCTTATGTCATTAGATTAACAGTACAGGTCTGAAGATGTAACTTAATGACAGAGCTACTGCCTACCACACATGAGGCCTGGGGTATCCTTCTTAGCAAAAACAACTGCATCTTCTCAGATCAAGAGTACCAATATTGTAGTGCTTGTGTTTTTATAACGGTTATTTTACTTCACAATGGCTCAAAACACAAGTCACCTGTATGAACCCTAAGGGAGTACAACTTTTGCAGCAACAATTTGGAGAGTTTTTAAGAGACAATTTCTGCATATAATATTTTCCCAAAAGCTTTCAGTAAAAACATCTTCAATTATTTAGAATTCCCAACTTACATCATCTACTCCTGGTATCTCCTTTCATCTATAGTAGCATGCCGTGATGATCCAGAGTTACTCAAAGCAGATTATTCTTCTTTTAACATCAATATATACTCAAAAGTATCCACAATTGATGTCAATGCTTATGCTATTCATTGAACTTCATCTCATTTTGTTAAAAAGTAACTAAGGTAGAATAAATTCCTGACATCTCTGTGCACAGTGCTTGTCTAACAGGCATGATGCACTAGGTTCAATCCTCCATCACCACAAAAAGTAAGAACGCATAGCAATGTGTAAAATAGTCCATAAATAAATAAGAAACAAATGCTAATATACTATAAGGCAAGTAAAATTTCATCCTTCTCTATCCTGAGGGCTGGAATTTTCAAGTATGGTGTGACATACTTTTGTATATTATCTAATTTAAGCTTAACCATTATAAACTTAGCTTATCAGTTATATTTTATATATAAGGAAACAAAGATATTGAAATTCATATAGCTAAGAAAAATTAGCAATGAGATGATAGTTTTCAGAGCTATTGAGCAGGTTGAGGTGGTATGATCATTTTATTTGGCAAGAAAAAGTAAATAAGTCCTAAAACATGAATGGACCTTCAAGTCAGTATGTTAAGTGAAAGAAGGCAGTCACCATGTCTGGGAAGATAGTTCAGTCAGCAAAGTGTTTGCCTTTCAAACATGAGGATTTGAATTCAGTCCCCAGTGCCCACATAAAAATGCTGGGCATTGTGGCACATGCCTATAATCACAGTGCTGGGGAGGCAGAAGCATAGGCACTGGCCAGCCAGTCTAGCCAGGTAAGCTCCAAGCTAATGGGAGATGCTTTCTCATAAAAGGTGGATGATGTTCCTGAGGATGATGCTTGAGGTTGTCCTCTGCCTTACGCGCGTGTGCACGCACGCACGCACGCACACACACACACATACACAGCTATTCACAAATGAACATATGAATATACACAAACATGCATACAATACACGCATGCAAAAAATGTCAATCACACAAGATCACATTGAACATATTAACATGTAGACATAGAAAGTAGATTTATAGTGGTCTATGGACTGAATAATATTGGAACTGGTTACCATTAAATATAGTTTCTCACTGGGTGGGGTAAAATGTTGTGAAATTTGAATTTTTTTTTCGAGGTAGGGTCTCACTCTAGCTCAGGCTGACCTGGAATTCATTTTATAGTCTCAGGGTGGCCCCAAACTCATAATGGTCCTCCTACCTCTGCCTCCTGAGTGCTGGGATTAAAGACATTTGCCACCATGCCCGGCTGAAATTTGATATTTTTGTATGAAATCACTGAATTATAAACTTTAAAATGGTAAATTTTATTTATGTAAATTATAACAATAATTAAGTAATAACAATTAATAATATTATGGGGCCTGGAGAGACGGCTTAGTGGTTAAGCACTTGCCTGTGAAGCCTAAGGACCCTGGTTCAAGGCTTGATTCCCCAGGACCCACATAAGCTAGATGCACAAGGTGGCACATGCATCTGAGTTCGTTTACAGTGGCTGGAGGCCCTGGCACACCTATTCTGTATCTATCTGCCTCTTTTTCTGTCTTTTGCTCTCAAATAAATAAATAATATAAATAATAATATTGGGTGATTATGGATTAGTTTTTTTCCAAAATTTCTGTAATGTGGTCAGATAAAATTTTAAATGAAAAAGAAGAAAGAAAAAGCCAGAGATTAGTCTAACCAGACTTATGAAAAAGAAAAGATCAAATGTAGATCTAAATAGAAACAGCAACAATGGTGACAGACACATAATAGTAAGTTACCAGTGTTTTTCTCAGCTGAAAGTAGAAAGAAGGGATTATCAATACATTGGAAATGAGTTTCTGAGCAGCTGCTGTCTGTTACCATGGCAACCCAGAGGTTCTGACCTTCTTGAGATGCAGCACCAAGTAAAATCAACTAAATCATTGTTAAAAAAATGCCTTCAATTTTTATTCCTGTAAAAGTTTTATTGTCAACATATGACTAAATGTTTTTAAGAGAGATATGTCTTACTTTTTTATTATGCTGAGGACAATAGGTGGAATAATGTGGCACACACTTTTTATTTAGTGAATTGGACAATAGTGGAGGTTTGAGAGTCTGATCATTATCTTGGTCTAGCACTATACAGGACCTTGCATAAATTACTTGAGTTTTATGAACCTGAACTTCCTAATTTGTTGCATATATCAATGGTCTTATCATGAGGAATTACAGACACATAAGCTTGCAAAATGCTTAGCACATGCATGTCCTCGAGGGAAAGAGAATGCTTAATAAAAACAGCTAATCCCAATAAGGAGATATATATATATAGTGTGTTGTTTTTGTTGTTGTTGTTGTTGTTATGTACTAAGGCAATGATACTTCATACTTCTATTATTCTCTTTACTACTTATCATTCATTGCCTTAGTATGTAACACAATTTGCATTATCAACAGGCACCAAAAGCTTTCTGCTAGTTTGAATACACCATTGGGTTAGAAATAATGACCTAAAATATTTAATTTTTTCAGAGGAATTAGATAACTGAAAGTCCATTAACCAAGCCATATATATCCTTTATCTTTCTTTGTAACCATTGTCTGAGTTTAACCAACCTATCGCATTCCAGAATTATCTCATTATATCTCATGATAATTCATTCTATACTTACACAGTAACCAATATTTAGTATTTCTTTGTAGCATTAAAATTAAACAATTTAAAGTATACTTTTATGTGTGTGTATTCGAATATATATGTCCATGTCACCTTTCCAACTAAAAAAAGTTTTTTTATATATATTTATATTCTACAGCGGACCAGTCTATTCACACCAATTATGGTGCTATGCACAAAAGTGAGAAACTTGCTAAGAGTTCATATAGAAAACTGATATAGATAGAGAGGGTGTGATAAAAACAACAGCTTGTGGAAGTGTTCCCAATATGAATTTCTGCCTTGGCCAATACACTCATTTTAAAGAATATTTGGTTATAATGAATAAGGCAGTTACAAAATTATGTAAACAATTATTTGTTTCCTTGTTCTTTTTTACCAGGAGAATATTAGGACATTCTATTTTTTTTTGAAATCCAGTTACTTCAGTTTAGATATTGAATTTACATGTATTCTGCATCTCACTAGCCTATTCCTCAATACAATCAAATAATCTTGACTTTTCATGAACCTGTGCAATATCATTATAACCAGGACTCATTTTGGTTATACAATATTGAGAATCCTGGCTGGGAAGATGGCTCAGCAGTTAAAGCCAATTGCTGGCAAATTTACTGGCCAAGGTCAGTGTAATAGCAACCATGTAAAATGGCCCATGGGTTTGTAATTGCAGCATGCCTATGGCAATGGGGGACTGAGCCACTAAAAACCAAAAGCTTACAAGCAGTAGTGTCAATAGAGACCCTGTCTCAGAACTGTGGAAGAGGAGGAGAAGCACCTGAGTTCCTCTTCTGACTTCCATGTGTGCACCATGACAAGCACACTCCACACATATGCCAATAAATAATAAAAAAATATAAAATAAAAGTAAGGGCTGGGAAGATTGCTCAGTGGTGTTCTTGCTTATAAAGCCCGACGACCAGGGTTCAACTCCCTAGTACTCATAATAAAGGCAGATGGATAAAGTGGAGCATGTATCTGGATTTTGTTTGCAGTGGCAGTAGTCATGACCATTCTCTCTCATTCTCTCTCCCTCTCAAGTAGCAAAAATATTTAAAAAGACATGAAATCTCTAAAGAATCTTTTAAAAAGAAAATACAGAACACAATAATTGTAAAAAACTTTTTTCTAAGTGTTATTCTTCCTTGAAGGGCTTTGGATGAAGAGATATCTAATATGAAAGGGAACCTCTTCAAATATTTACTCAATCCCAAGATCCAGGCAATTGCAAATAGAGATATAGAAACTAGTGTAATGAGACTCAACTCCAACAATGTGTCCATGTTCAAATTCTGTGACCATTTGGTATGCTGTTATTCACTTCGAAATGTGCAATCTGTCCAAGAGTCTTTCTCATCTCCCATGGCTCCAGTGACTTGTCCTTTCTCATGACTTCTTTCCAAGTACTTCTGTTATTCTCCACTTACAAAGAATTTCTACAAACCTAAATCAGAAAATATGATTAGCACATCATTTCTAAATTCGAATATCCCTCATGTATCTTTCCAGTCTATGTGAGTACCAACCAGCTTTCAAAATGGAAGTTCTGTATTTGAACATATTATTTATTTAGAAATTAATGGATAATGTTCTATTGTCTTTCCTAATATCCTACCACCATCACCAGCATTTAAAAACATGAAAATAGCCAGGTGTGGTGGTGCACGCCTTTAATCCCGGCACTCGGGAGGCAGAGGTAGGAGGAAAACCATAAGTTTGAGGCCACCCTGAGACTACATAGTTAATTCTATATCAGCCTTAGCTAGACTGAAACCCTACCTTGAAAAACCTATATATAAACACATATTTTCTCAATATATTTAAATGTCTCAATAAATTTGGAAAAAATATTTTAATTTAAGAAAACATGCTGAGCATCAAAGTCATAGGGCTGTAATCACAGGCTGAGGCCAGAAGATCACTGAGTTCAAGGGTAGAGTGGGGTGCCATGTCCAAAAAGGAAAGAAGTCATACATTATAATTTTTATTTTTATTTTTATTTTTGGAGAGAGACACAGAGAGAGAGACAGACAGAGAGAGAGGGAGAGGGAGACAGATAGAGATGGGCGCGCCAGCAGTCTCTCAGCTGCTGTGAACGAAATCCAGATGTGTGTGCCCCTTTGTGGGCAAGTGCGGCATTGCGCCCTTGTGTCACTGCATCTGGCTAAACGTGGGACCTGGAGATTGGAACCGCAGGAGATTGGAACCAGCGTTCTTAGGATTAGCAGGCAGGCGCCTCAACCACTAAGCCATCTCTCCAGCCCATACATTATAATTTTTGAAAGAACCAGACTGTCACATTCCCTCCAAAATGGCAGTCTGATGCTACTAGATATAAACTTTTATAATACATTCTAAGGAAGAAAATGACTCATTTACTATTTAAACCACTGACTCCAGCTTTGAAAATACTGATGCCCAAGTCTCACCCTCAAATTGGTTTCATTGATATGGACTGAGGGCAGAATTTTGGAGCATATAAAAATTCGAGTATAGAGCTAAAATAGAATCTGTTAGCCACATTCCTTTCACTCAACCTGAATTATGGAGGAAAAGAGCTGTCCATCTCATAGCCTATGCAGCTTGTTTGTTAACACAAATGTTATAGTATGATTTGGATTTTTTCTTTGATATGATAATTCCAAACCATAATTTTTCATCAGTTTCTTATAGCAGATAAACAGAGAAATGCTTGAGGGCTTTGGATTTATATTATAAATAATATAAATAAATAATAAAATAAATAATTGGTATGTACATTATTCAGTATTTTTCCCTTTAAAGAACAGGGATTTTTCTCTAACAAAGGCTTGAGTAATGATGTAACAGAAAAACTACTGCAGGAAAGATTAGCTATAATCAGAGAATATTACTCACAGTCGTATCTATTTATGAAATGCCTACTTAAAAAACTTAGTTTACAATACTAAATGAAACTACATGGGAAATGGGTTTGAATAGTCCAATTGTTATCTTTCAGGGGCAATCCTGGTCACAAACTTTAAATTTCTGTCTCTGTCTTTGGAATATTCAGTAATAAAGCTGCTTATAATCATAGATTTTAAAATTATATAATTAAAAAATTTAAGACTATTTTATTTATTTATTTATTTGCATGCAGAGAGAGACAGAGAGAAGAGAGAGAGAGAGAGAGAATAGGCACACAAGGGCCTCCAGCCACTGAAAATGAACTCCAGATGAATGTGCCACTTTGTGCATCTGGCTTTATGTGGGTGCTAAGGAATCAAACCTGGGTCATTAGGCTTAGTAGGCAAGTGCATTAACTACTGAGGAATATCTGCAACCCTAAAATTACATATTTGATTCAAACATATTTTAACTTTAGCATTTGTGCCCCAGATTGGCAACATCATTATCTACTAGAGTTTCAAATTTGCAGCATTGTCTTAAAAGTACTAAATTGGACATTCTGGGTGTAGGGCCCAAGAAACCATGTTCTAATAGATATACAATTCAGGTGCATAATAAAGTTTGAAAATCAATTATACAGAGAAAATAAGCATTTATACTGTTACTCTGGCTTGAGAATATTTTAACTTGATTGGTCTTTTACAGACTTTGGAAATTATTCTTTCTTTTGCTATCTCTTAGCCAGAAATCAGACTTGTGAAAAAATCCCTTAAAGTGTCCAGGGCCATGAGACCATTACATGATTCATTGAATATTACTTAATTTCTCTATTTTTTTTGCTTCTCATTCACTTCACAAGTAAACATGTTTTTATTTTATTTCAAATTAAAATAGTGGTAATTTTTACATCATAAGTTGAATAAAATTCTGAAATAAAAACCCTGTAATGGCAAAAATAAGTTAGATTCCTGATAGTTCTCTTTCTCATAAAGATTTATATTTTGGTAAACTATAATACTCTATTTAATATTATATTAATTATTTTGTCCCATTTTAAGACAAGCATAATGCTTAAGTCTGCTGAGTACTTTGCTTCCCTCATGCTGTTCACATTTCTGTTTTCTTCATTTCCTGTCATGCATCTCATATCACACCCTGTCTCTCCGTGACTTTCCTTTTAATTAAAGTTCTGCTACTTTATATAACAAGATGTTCCCCCAGCTTTCCTGGATTACATTTTATAAGCAACCTACTGCATGCACAAAATCAATAAAGACCTTTATCTTAGTGCAAGTTTCTTAGGAAACCATGTTTGTTGGGCCCTATGAGGCCCGGGTGTGAGGCCTAGTGGAACTTTCTGAGCCTGACTAGAGTTTGGCAACCTGTCTTTGGCCTACTTCCGCTTAGGAGTGACTCAGCAAGGCCTAAGGCAAAACTGCCTCTGCCCAGCTACTGATGACGTGGTGAAATACTATTGGCCCTTACACCTTTTTCCCATCCTGAGACCCACCCTCTTTCTCAAAACTATATATACACCTTTCCATTACAATAAAACGAGTTCCTGCCTCGACAGACTCCCGGCCCAGTGTGTTTTTTCTCTCCGGTGTTTTAGGGGGGAGGGGTCTGGGCTGCCGACACCCGTCATTCCGCTCAGCCTCAAGAGGAGCCACTGGCCAGGCTCTCTCTTCCATTCTACCTGCCGGGAGGGAAAGGAACTGGCAATGTTTAAGTTCCAATGCTTTGTTGAGTGTGGGCTGATAGAAGTGTGGAATTCCAGGGATGAATGAAAGTAATAAAAAGAAAATATATACCAAAGAGAGAATAATAAATGCAATATACTGTATTATCAAGCTGTGCAGGGTTTAATGATAAAGGGTAGGTTTTTGATCATATGGGCCTTCCCCAAGAGCTATATAAAACTATATATCTCAAAACACTATATGGGAATAGAAAATAATGGGGTTTATTTAATAAAACATTCTTTTTTTCACTACATCTCTCTGTACCATGTTTGTCCCATAGAAAATTAAGTCTTATAATCTCCAGGTATTGTTACTGAGTTTCCCCAGATAAACACTAGGAAAGAACATCTGGCCTCATCTATGCTAGGAAGGGGTGGGGAGGAAGTAATACCTTTCACAGGTTATCTGAGTAGAACTTATTGTTATTATCACTGAGATCTATTTCTTTGGAAAAAAAAGCTAAAACTCTAAAACTTATTTTGCCCAAAGTTCTCACTTTGATAAAAAACCAGCTTACAAAGAATAACAATAATGTTGGAAAAGTATCTCCATCTGAGAGACTATGGGGAAGAAAACCATCCCTCCAGCTTTTAGAAGATTGTGTTAAGCAATGAACCATGATACATAACAATAACCATCTATTGCACACTGAGTATGCAGCTCAGAAGTTTCCATGCACTAGAAATTCCTGGTGCACCCAAGAGATATCAGTAGGGAACAATGAACAGAAACTTTCCTAAGCAGGTATATGTCTGTGATACAGTGTTCTACAGTGCCAGGATATTCTGCATAAGATTGTTCTTAGCTTTCACCTCCATTCCATGTACCATTTATACTAGGGAAACACTATTATATACTGCCTGGCCTTGCAAGAGGGAAACTATCAAAGATTTTTTTTTTTTTTTGAAATAGACATTTGTTTGTTGATTGGTTAGTTTTTATTTTGTTTTGTTCTTATGTTATTTCATTGTTTGGAGGCAGGATCTTTTATATAACCTAGAGTGGCTTTGAATTCACTCCCTAGATCAGAGTGGATTGAAATTCATGATCCTCGTGCCTCAAAGTCCCAAGTCCTGGAGTTATACTTACATTCCAGTATGCCTGGAAGGAAATTGAAGTTTCTGTTCTCTCAACTCATCTTTGGTTTGAACCACTTCATCACTTTATCATTTAACTCAGTTTACTAAAATCAGTTTACTACACATTAGCTACTCTTTATCTGAGGGCTTTATTAGGAGATAACTCAGTCACTATACTGAAGAGGATGAAGTGCGCAAGAGAACTTATACCTCAAGAAGCACCCCTTAGTTAATGATATGCAGTCTATAGGGCCCTAGTTAAATGAGCTCCTATTGTTTTATAATACCACTTAACTTAGTTATATAATTTTTATGGCTTTGTCTTTTTCCTTATCTTCCTTCCATATCCCTAATGCTAGTCAGCTTTACATTATTACTACAAAATACCTAAGATAATAAACATATAAAGACAAAAGGCCTATTTTTTAGCCCATGATTGGTCAGCCATGATGCTTTGAACCTGAGATGAGACAACACATCATTGCAGGAAGTGCATGATAGTAAAATTTCTCACCTTATATCTATTTTTAAAAAGACACAAAAATGTAGGAATCGGGTCTCAGATTTTCCCTTAATGTCCTTCCCCTACTGATCTAAGGATCTCCCAACAAGTCCTACCTTCTGAAGTTTCCAGATAACCTTTCTCCACCCCTCAACAGTGTCACCTGAGGACCATGCTTTTAATATGTGTTCCTTTGGAGACCTTCAAGATCTAACTAAAGTATCTAATACATTTCTTAGAAAAAATCCAAATAAAATACTTGACTTGGGTTCTTCCCTTTGGGGAATTCTAGTAACATTGACTACTACTTTGACTTTCTTATAGCTTTTTTTCCCTTTGTTGTAATTTTGATGACAATTTTTACACATTGACAAATTTTATACATGTAGATAATTTATTTTGATTATAACTATTACTTTATTTCTCCCTCTGCCCCTGTAACTCAAAACCTTCTTTATAGATAATACCTATACTTTGTTCCTCTTTCTCTCTCTCTTTCTGTGGTGTGTGTGTGTGTGTGTGTGTGTGTGTAGATACACTGAGTATAATCAGGGCTTCTTGCACGAGCATGAGTGAGAGGCTATTTGCCAGAGCACATGCAACTTACTAATAGAATAAAATTCATTGAAGAAAATCCATATGGATTCTTTCAAAACTATTGGAGCTAATCTGCCATTGTTCTATAAAAGCAATCATAAACAATGTTTAAACAATTTTTCTCATGCTAGGGATGGAAGCCAGAAACTTGCACATGCTAAGCAAGTATTCTACTACTGAGCTGCATTCTATCTTTTACCTTTTTAAAGACAGAGTTGGCTATAAAACCTCCATGTAGCCCATGCTGGCCTTGAACTTAGTGATCCGCCTGCCTCTGCTTCCATTGTGCTGCAATTATAGGTGGGAGTCTTCAAGTCTGGCTTTGACTGTGTTTATTATTTATTTTAATATTTATTGACAGCCTCCATATATATATATACAATGGTAGAAAGCCATTCCAACAATCCCCCATTTTCTCCCTTCCCTATCCCTTCTCCACTTAATCTTTTATTTTTTTCAAATAACAACTGTCATCACTTCCCCTACTATTATGAATAGGTAACATCAGCCCCTTGTGAGGTCATGAATGCTACAGCTAATTTATGTTTGTAAGACAGTATTGCAAAGCATGCTTCTCCTTACTTTGTCTCTTACATTCTTGCTGTCATCTCTTCTGTAATGGTTCCTGAGCCTTGGAGGGTGTGATAGAGTTGTCTCAGTTAGTGCTAAATACTGTACTGTCTCTTCTTAGCATTGTGGTAAGTTTTGAGTCATGTTAGTGGCCACCATCATCTGAAAAAAAGAAGTTCCTCTAACAGAAAGTGAGAGTAACATTAATATGTGGGCATACAAACAAGTATTCAGAGTGTAATTTGGTTAGAATTATGTAACTATTTAGCAAAAACAAAATTATGAATTAATCCCTAGAGCTTATGACCTCCCCAGCCATAGGCTTTTAATGAGGTGTTCAGTATCAGGCATGAATTTCCTCCCATGGAGTGAGCCTCAAATCCAATCAAGGAGCAGCTGGATTTCCCATAACAGACATGCCACCATTACACCAGTGGGCACATTTGACCTGAATGACAAAATGTGAAATTTATAGGGTCCATTGCTGATTAAGAATGTTGATGATGTTTCTCTCCCAAAATGTTGCATAACTCTTTCCAGCATCATAACAGCTAGTTTGACAGTGTTTAAATATAGCATCATTTTAAAAAAATGGAGATAGAGTGGGTTTGATACACAGACCAGACATTGATACACCTACTCATTTATTTATTTATTTTAGAGAGGCAGATAGATGATAGATAGATAGATAGATAGATAGATAGATAGATAGATGGATGATATATAGATGATACATAGAGAGCACACCAGGGCCTCCAGCTACTGCAAATAAACTCCAGATGCATGTGCCACCTGTGCATCTGGCTTAGGTGGGTCCTGGGGAATAGAACCTGGTCCTTTGGCTTTGTAGGCAAGTGCCTTAATCATTAAGCCATCTCTCCAGCCCTCATACACATACTTAGAAGAAAATATACATTTATTATAATTATAAGGCTATATTAACAGAAGAAAGAATTATGCTTTACCTGTTTTTGTAAATGTTTTATGAGCAGAAAGAAGTGGTTACACCATACTTTAAGTACATATAACCACTATATATTTCCACTGTATATCATTTAAGCATTGTAGCTTGCAGGATATACTGATTATTCATTTTGTTGGAGACTTGTAATCCACAGAAGCTCACCCAGCACAATAAGGGCTAGTAAGTAGGGAGCTAGCTTCCATATCAATTCTGTATGATCTCTCAATGTCCTGGAACCAGTCTGTGATGTCTTTGGCAACAGCATCTTACCTTTTAATTCTGGTGGGTCACCAAGGGCTTTAACAATGGACTTCGTTGTTTAGAGGGGGCTCACAGAGTGTGTGGAGTAACACAATTCTGGTTTGTTTTGCTTTTATATCTTCCTGCCTTTAATTCTAAAACTAGGTGTGTGGTGGGGGGGTGTGTGCGTGCCCGCAAGCGCGCGCTGCGGAAGGCATGCTCCAAAAAGCCTGAGTTGAGACCCTGTGCTTGACATGGATCCGACCCCCGTGGTCTCCTCTGGCTCATTTAGCTTGGCAAGGACATCTACTTCTTTCAGCCATACAGCTCATGTTTGTTGCCATGATCTTTCTGGTTTCTCTCCTTATCTTGGCTTGTTCTTTCTCTTCTGTGAATGATCTGCAGGCCAGCTTCTGAGGCGATTTTGTGGAATAGTATTATGCACGTAATAGGAGATGTGTTCCTAGACCAAACAAAAATGGAATAGAAAACAATGGGTTTATTACAACAACAATAAGTGGTGGGAGCCCCCTCAGGCTACTTGTGAGGGGTGTAGATTTGATCCTAAAAGCTCACTTCCTCCAGGTGGTCAATATCAGTGTGACCCTAAGAGTGGGAGAGTGAGACTTAGGATCTGGGACAGGAGAGACTACAGAGGAAAATGGGCTGATGAGTTAGGTTTTATTATTTAGCTGTTAGGGATTTGAGACCCTATGACTGTTTATCAAAAGATGAGAAAATACAACTTCATAAAGATTTAATTCAGGCATATGCTTAGCAAATACAGTTTGGATGTAATGATTATGTTATAAAGTATTGTTTGCAGAAAGGAAAAGAAAGACTTACTGAGTTAACTATAATTGAATAATAGGCACCTGTTGTAGCCAATCTGTCTCTCACCTTTGCTAACTTGCAACTGACAATAGGATCAACATTTAATAAAGAATGAAAAAGAAACCGCAAGGAGCTAGTGCCCCATGATTCAAAAAAAAGAATTGGTCAAAGTGTTTTTCAAAGGTGTTTTTCACAGTTAATGGTTAACAGTGCTTGCTCATAAAGATTGTAAGGGATGGGGTTACCTTTTCTAGAAATATTATGTATTTGTAATTTTAAAGAAGACGTTTTTCACAGCTAATAGTTAATAGTACTTGCTCATAAAGATTGTAAGGGATGGGGTTAACTTTCCTGGAAATATTATGTACTTGTTTCAAAGGTTATGCATGTGTGTCAAATTTGGACACAGTTTTGTTTTTGCCTTTTTCCTTCTGAATCCTATTTCTTTGTATGAGAAAAAATAAAAGACAGGTTTTGTGGCAAGAAGCAGAGAGAGAGAGAAGTCAGAGAGAGAGAAGTCAAATGGTTGGCTGCTGAAGCCCAACCTGTCAGCCTAAGTTTCGTTATCACCACTCCTGTTCATCCCAGCTTCGTGGTCTCACCCCTTGTTGATGCTAGGACTGGACCCCAGCGTGTGTGTGTATGTGTGTGTGTGTGTGTGTGTGTGTGTGTGTGTGTGTCAACTGGGCCTATAGTGTTTTTTCTGCATCCTTTTAATATATGTTGCTTCTTTATATTTGGAGACGGGAGGAGAGTGAAGGATGTAAAGATACTCATATATAACCATTACCTTTCATATCCTACCCTGATTTTTCTAATTTGGTCTGCTGCTTTGGTATGTATTTGGTGTAGCAAAATTCAGGAAACGTGTATATCAGCTTTATACTAGAATACTCTATCACTGAGGACTACTGCAGAGCAGTAGCTCGGGACCTCTCTTTTTTGTTTTCTGACAATACTCCTTATCTCAAGTCTCTTCTTGGAATTTCCTGTCCCAAAATTTTTATTTTATTTTATTTTATTTTAGTTTTTATTAGTATGGACATACTTAGTATGGAAACAACACATGTTGGTACCATCCATTCCCTCATCCCTGTTCCCCTTCTCAAGGGGCCCTCCTTATTGGGGTTGCAGGGTATCCCTAACATTTGATCACTTAGTGGTCTGAGAAATTCTGAAGCTCCTCTTTGGAGTCATGGAATTGATTCTGTCCTTCCTCCAAGGTCTATATATAGTTTACCTTCATGTTTTTCTCCTAAGGCATGGCTGTTTGGATTGTTGGTGACCTCAGTCCCTGCCATTGATATATACACATCCCCAACATCTTATATCTCCAGATAGAAATTGTTCCAAGTCTTTCTATTCACTATGTTATCACTAAACTCAAGGAAATGGCTGAAAAACTATGTCCCAAAGCTTTTTAACAACTACTTTGAGCTGTGTCATATCCTGATTAGGAATTAGAAAAAGAAAACCCCCTGTACACTCTAACAAATGCATGAATCACCATCACTGTCATTACTTAAATGTAAGAAGAGACATGTTACAATGAAGGAAAGGAGCCTTTTATGTTGGACTCCTGCATATCTTTTTGTTGGATTTCAGGCAATTCGATGTATGGGAAGTACAGTTGATTCTGTTGCCTTTAATCTCCTTCAAGAAGATGATGTTTACATAAAATTCTTCACAGGGGTTTGTAGCTATTATTTTTACAATTGTTTTACCAATTGTGTATTTATATCCATGTCTTAACCAATAAGAAAAATACTATTCAGCATCCTATTACTCCAGTTTCTCACACATAAAATGAAGGTTTTACATAAATATAACCTCCAAGTATTTCCTTCAGTTCCATTAATTTATGTATCAGGTACCCGTTATTTAACTTGTGCTAAATCACTCCATTCCTCTGAAACTCATTTATCTTACCAAACTTTATAGATGTATAAAAATACTTATATAACTCATTTTATTTATTTATAGTCTTTTTCACTATTACACCATGAAGCCATAAATAGCAGAACTATATTATGTCATTCCTATGTTAATATAATGCACTAAGCCCTAATAAATGTTGTTTGAATGAAATTTTATTATTTTTTAATATTTTATTAATATAAAAATTATTGTTAACTGGTCATCAGCACTGGCTTGTAGAAAGAAAAGAGATAGAATAATATCAATGACTAAACCAATGGAATCACACACCATGCTATGATTTTACCAGCTTTAAAAGTCAATTTTTTTTGATACAGGAGATCATTAGGAGCCAAGGCTGGGTCACAAACTTATAGTTATAGTCCTGCCTTAACCTCCCAACTGTTGGGATTACAAGCATGTACAACCACATATGGCTCCAGAAAAACAGCTGTCTACTTCATAAAACAAAAACTCTTTCTGGGAAAGCAAAATGAAAGTGATAAGTTAGTTGTTCCTCAATGGGCACCCTAAAAATGTTTCTTAGGAACAATATGAGTGAGAGATCAGGTAGAAAAAATTACTTCCAGATACATACTCTTATAACTATCTTGATATAATAAGATATGAAATAAATATCTTACCACTTTGTCTGAAGTTATAATAAATACCTTCAGCTGTAAGTAGTTGGTATAGCATGCTGAGACAGTAGACTCATACAATTAGGCCCATGGTTTTTGGAGGAAGTAATACCTTACCTCTTAGCAAAATTAGTCCTCTCTGTATTTCAGCTTTCTCATATGTAAAAGGAAATAATAATAGAATCTTCTTCATAAATTCATTATAGAGGAGAAATGAGTAAATAGGTCAACATATGGCTACTTTCTACAATGTCATTTTCAATCTCAATATGACCAAATTTATTAAATTTGTGATCATCTCAAACAACTAATAAACACATGCATGCAGACTCAGAGTTTCTAAAAACAACAGTAAAAGCTTATCTCGGGTGATCATGAGTTTCTTAATGGTTCTGGGATGATACTATGGATGAATCTGAGCCATTTGAAAACTCATCTAGAATTTTTCATATTTATGATTTTTTGGTAAAACTCTTGAAGATAGCCCAGTGTGTACAAAATTGATGTTTTATTCTTCATTACTATACATTTGCATATAGTGTATCTGTCAAGCTGGAACACCACAAAGACACTATACATATGTTCTAAGTTTTAGTCTTATAGCAACTGTCCAAAACTGGACTTGGAGAGTCACTTCTTCATTTGTTCCTCTCACCAATGTAGTCACATTGAATAAATTTCCTTTCTCTACTTTTCATCAAAGAAAGAAGAAAAATCTATGAAATATTGAGTCTTTTTTTTTTTCAGATCATACTTGTCAGAGGTACCACTTAGGGATGGAACACCTAGGAGGTGAATAATGTTTCAACATCACCAGGGTCCTTAAATTGGATGGATCAGTATTGTCTGGGAAATAGGAAGTGTTTAAAAAGAGAAGATGCCAGATTGGAATTTAAATATACATCCAATTTCCTGCTTAATTTTCTATTTAAAACACTGAATTAGTTTCTTTCTTGGGGCATTCTCAAATTGTATAAACTTGAAATCTCACAAAATCTGAACTTACCTGTTGTTACTCATTTTTTTAGTTATTGAGGTAAGTTCTATTTGTTCTCATATCCTTTCTTTAGTACACTTAACTTATATAACATCTTTTTGGCCTCTTCAATTCCATCAGAAAGAAAATATTTCCATGTTATTTTCTTTTTTATGAATCAATAAGAGTTGATATAAACTAGAAGTGAAGATTTATTTGAATGTCACTGAGAGAAATATAAGTCTGTGTTTACTACTGCATTATCTTAAGTTGGGGCTGAAGCAGATTTATCTATCATTGATTGTCTATCTGTCTAGCTATTATCTATCAACTATCAGTCATCTATCTATAAATCTATCATCTATCAATCTATCTATCTTTCATCTATCATTCATATATTTAAAGCAATCAATATTAGCCTTTCCTGATATCTTAAGTTTTGTTTTTGCTAAGCTTTTATTTGCACATCTGCTCTTATGAATATACAAATGCAGTGTCAGTTGCAAAGGTTATATTTTGAACACTCAGAAAATAACCAGAAAGTAATAGGTATTGTGTTGTCAGATACTTGTGCAATAAGGCCATGATTGCAACTTATTTTTTTATATTTTTCTAAATCATTCTGAGAACTAATTGTTTCCTTGAGGAAATGAGCATTTGAGCAAAGGAAGTAAACTATAGTTTTGGAATGAGGGCATCGGTATGAGAAGTAATAAAATCCAGCCATTTAAGGTCCTCTACTATAAATTTTACAGAGAAATAAGGGTTTGACTAAGTTTGCTTTTTCTGAAAAAGTTACTACCCAGAAATACTGTGTAGGCAAAAAATTGGGTTAATAATTTTCTTCATTTTCTTGAAAGTTTTCCAAGAGAATGTTTTAAATCTGTAACACCGATACTTGACTTTCTGATTATACTCACCTGAAACAGTTTTGAGGAGGAATCACTGAACATTTTTCACCATATTCTAGAAGCCTAGCTCAGAGATAACAGGCATCCAGACAGACATTCACATAAACCTAAACAAATGCATTTGTGTGTATCTCTGTATAATATTTTATTTTAAACATTTTATTTTTATTTATTTATTTATTTAGTGACAGAGAGAGGGAAAGAGAGAGAGCAGAGTGAGAATGGGCACAACAGGGCTTCTAGCCACTAAAAATGAACTCCAGATTCATGTGCCCCCTTGTGCATCTGGCTTACGTGGGACCTGGAGAACCGAACTGGGATCCTTAGGTTTCACAGGCAAATGCCTTAACTGCTAAGCCATCTCTCCATCCCACGCTATTTTATTACAATGGCTTTGTAGTATAACTTTAGATCAGGTATGGTGATGCCTCCAGAGGTGCTTCTTTTGCTGAGGATGAGCTTGGATATCTGAGGCCTTCTGCCTTTCCATATGAATTTTGAGATAGTTTTTTCTATCTCATTGAAAAAGGAAGTTGGGATTTTTATTGGCATTGCATTGAATCTATAAAGTGCTTTTGGTAAAATTGCCATTTTCACAATGTTAATTCTACCAATCCAGGAACATGGGAGGTCTTTCCATTTTTGTAGGACTTCCTCAATTTCTTTTTTGAAAGTTTTTATGTTTTCATTGTATAGGTCTTTCACTTCCTTAGTTAATGTTATTCCAAGGTATTTTATTTTCTTTGTCGCAATTGAAAATGGGACGATGTTAGTTATTTCTTTTTCTGTCTCTTTGTCCTTTGCATACAGAAAGGCTACTGATTTCTGTGCATTGATTTTGTATCCTGCTACTTTGCTGAAGGCGCTAATCACCTTTAAGAGTTTTGAGATGGAAGTTCTCGGGTCACTAATGTATAGAATCATGTCATCTGCAAATAGGGCTAACTTAACTTCTTCATTTCCAATTTGTATCCCTTTGATTTCTTTCTCCTGTCTTATTGCTTGAGCTAATACTTCTAGCACTATGTTGAAGAGCAGAGGTGAGAGTGGACACCCCTGCCTTGTTCCTGACCTCAATGGGAATTCCTTCAGTCTCTCCCCATTAAGAATTACTTGGGCTTTAGGTGCTTTATATATCGCCTTTATTATGTTGAGATATAGGCCGTCCATGCCTATTCTCTCCAATGTTTTGATCATGAAGTGATGTTGTATTTTGTCAAAGGCCTTTTCTGCATCTATCGAAATGATCATGTGGTTTTTGTGTTTCAGCTTGTTTATGTGGTGTATTACATTGACCGATTTCCGTATGTTGAACCACCCCTGTGTTCCAGGGATGAAGCCTACTTGATCGAGGTGGATAATGCTTTTAATGTACTGTTGAGTTCGGTTTGCAAGAATTTTGTTCAGGATCTTTGCGTCTATGTTCATCAGAGAAATGGGCCTATAATTTTCTTTTCTTGTGGCGTCCCTGCCTGGTTTTGGAATTAGGGTGATACTAGCTTCATAGAAGGAGTTGGGGATCTCTCCCTGTTCTCCTATTGTGTGGCACAGTTTGAGAAGTATTGGTTTCAGTTCTTCCATGAAGGTTTGGTAGAACTCCGCTGAGAATCCATCTGGTCCTGGACTCTTCTTTTTGGGGAGGTGTTTGATTACTTCTTCAATCTCGAAGGGTGTGATGGGTCTGTTTAGGAAGTTAATCTGCTCTGGGCTTAGCTTTGGTAGGTGGTATGTGTCTAGGAATTCATCCATTTCCTCCATATTCTCCTGTTTTATGGAGTAGAGGTTTTTGAAATAAGTCCTAATAATTCTTCCTATTTCACTCATGTCTGTTGTGATCTCTCCTTTTCATTTCTAATTTTGTTGATTTGAAGTGTTTCTTTTTTTCGCTTAATCAAATTGGCCAGGGGTGTATCAATCTTGTTAAGTTTTTCAAAGAACCAGCTCTTTGTTTCATCAATTTTCTTAATTGTCCTCTTAGTTTCCAATTCATTAATTTCTGCTCTGATCTTAATTATTTCTTTCCGTCTGGAGCTTTTGGGGTTGGCTTCTTCTAGCTTTTCCAATGCCTTTAGGTGGATGGTTAGGTTATTGATTTGGGATCTCTCTCTTTGTTATGAGGGCATTTAGTGCTATGATTTTCCCCTAAGAACTGCCTTCATTGTGTCCCATAAGTTTTGGTATGATGTGTTGTCATTGTCATTGAATTCTAGAAATTTTGCAATTTCATTCTTTATTTCATCCACAACCCATTTATTGTTTAAAAGTGTGTTGTTCAATTTCTAGGAGGTAGAGGGATTCCTGGTGTACTTTTTGTTGTTAATTTCTAGCATTACAGCATTGTGATCTGATATCATGCAGGAAATTACATTAATTTTCTTGAAAATATGGAGGCATGCTTTGTGGCCCAGTACATGATCTATTTTAGAGAAGGCCCCATGGGCTGCTGAGAAGAATGTGTAATCTGTAGATTTTGGGTGGAATGTTCTGTATATGTCTGTTAGGTCCAGTTGCTCTATGGTGTTGTTGAGCTCTCTTACTTCCCTACTAATTTTCTGTTTGGACGATCTATCCATTGTTGATAGTGGAGTATTGAAGTCCCCAACTATGATGGTGTTGGTGTTTATTTCTGTTTTGTTGCCAAGTAGATTTTGCTTTATGAATTGTGGTGCACCTGTGTTTGGTGCATAAATATTGATGATTGTGATATCCTCTTGTTGGATTGTTCCCTTAATAAGTAAGAAGTGGCCTTCTTTGTCTTTTTTGGTTACTTCCGGTTTGAAGTCTATTTTATCCGATATAAGTATAGCTACGCCCTTTTTTTTTCTTATTTGTGTTTGCTTGGAATATCATTTTCCACCCTTTTACCCTGAGAAGGTGTCTGTCTTTAGTGGTGAGGTGGGTTTCTTGAAGACAGCAAATTGAGGGGTCCAGTTTTCTGATCCACCCTGTTAGCTTATGTCTTTTGATGGGTGAATTAAGGCCATTAATATTCAGAGATATAATTTTGAGGTTTGATTTAATACCTGCCATATTGTGGTGGGTTGTGGTCTTTGTTTTTTTTTTTTTTTTTTTTTTTTTTGGTTAATGTGGACTGCTCCTTGGGGGCTCTTGAGATTGGTTATTTGTTTCTTCTGTGTGGAGAATTCCCTGAAGTATTTTCTGTAGGTTTGGCTTTGTGTTCATGTAGTTGTAAAGATGATTTTTATCGTGGAACGTTTTTCTTTCACCATCTATTATGAGGGATACTTTTGCTGGGTAGAGTAGTTGTGGCTGGAAGCCATGGGTTCTTAGATTTTGTAGTGTTCCATTCCAGGCCCTTCTAGCCTTTAGGGTTTCCATTGAGAAGTCTGAGGTAATTCTAATGGGGTTCCCTTTATATGTAATGTGCTGTTTTTCCCTGGCTGCTTTTAGGATTTTCTCTTTGTACTTGATGTTTAGAGTCTTAAAGATAATGTGTCTTGGAGAATTTCTTCTTTGGTCCAATCTGTTTGGAGTTCTGGTAGCTTCTTGTAATTTGATGGGATTTTCTTTTGAGAGAGTGGGAAAGTTTTCTTCAATTATTTTGTTGAATAAGCTTTCCATTCCTTTGGTCAGTGTTTCTTCCCCCTCTGGAATACCCATGATCCTAATGTTTGACGCTTAAGGGTGTCCCACATTTCCCTCATGTTCTGTTCACAGAAATTTTTGAACTTGTTAAAATTTTTGGACTCACGAACTGTTTCTTCTGTTTTGTCTTCCAGTTCTGAGTTTCTGTCTTCCACTTGATTTACTCTGTTCTTAAGAGCTTCTATAGAGTTTTGGGCTTGTTCAATTTGGTTCATATTTTCTATGGTTTTTTTATGTATAGTTTCCATCCCTCTGTCTAGTTCCCTTTTTGTGTCATTTTCCGACTTTCTTAATGCTTCTTGAAGTTCATCCTTGCATTTCTTTATGTCTTCATTGAACTTAGCCAGCTGGTTATTAAGGGCCTCTTTTTGTTCGTTCTCCTTCAAATCATTTAATTGTCTTTGGAGCCCTTCCTGGTTCCTTTCTATTAGGTCTAATCTAGCAAGGATACCATTCATACAGTTGTTGGCTCTTTGTTGAGTTTCTGAGAGTTGTGCTATTTGCTTGGCCAGGGTTGCATAGCTTGTCTCTTCATTTTGGGGTTCTGATTCTATTGTCTCTTCTCTGCTTTGATTTGAGACATCCTTTACAGGACTAGGTAGTGTAACTGGATTTACTTGCATCTGGTTTTTCATGCTATTCCTTTTTCTCTGTAGTCTGCCCATAGCAATGGTTTAGAAGCCTTGTGTATGAAATGTAATGTAAGCCTACTGTCCTGGGGTGGGGTGGGGTGGGGTGCAGTGGTGATTGTCTGGGCAGTGGTCCCTGGAGTTCTGCCGGTTGGGGTGGGGGACACTGGCCTGCTGGCCTGTGTTCTTTTTGGAGGTGGGAGGGGTAGGGGACCACAACCACCCTAGTTGAGCTCAGGCAGGGTAGGGCAGGGACAATGGCTTACTTCCCTGGATTCCTGATCTGCCCCGGGTGGGGGAATAATGGCACCTGATTGATGCGGGCGTTCCAGCGGAGGGGCCGCTGCGCCTCAGGGAGGTGATGCGGACATCCCGGGAGTTACTCGGACTGCCAGGGTCCGCCAGGCTGTGGCTGGTAATGGCCGGCGGTTTGGGTCACGCCCACCCAGGAGGAACTAACCCGCGGTGTTCCCTGTCCTAGAGTGTGGGAATCAGTGGATTCCTTATTTATTCACTCAGGAGGGGCCACTGCGTCTCAGGGGGGTGATGCCGGTGTCCCAGCCGTTACTCGGACCGGGAGGGGCCGCTGCGCCTCAGAGAGGTGGTGCGGACGTCCCGGGAGTTGCTCGGACTGCCAGGGTCCGCCAGGCTGTAGCTGGTAATGGCCGGCGGTTTGGGTCACGCCCACCCAGGAGGAACTAACCCGCGGTGTTCCCTGTCCTAGAGCGTGGGAATCAGTGGATTCCTTATTTTTTCACTCAGGAGGGGCCACTGCGTCTCAGGGGGGTGATGCCGGTGTCCCAGCCGTTACTCGGACCGGGAGGGGCCGCTGCGCCTCAGACAGGTGGTGCGGACGTCCCGTGAGTTGCTCGGACTGCCAGGGTCCGCCAGGCTGTAGCTGGTAGAGGCCGGCGGTTTGGGTCACTCCTGCCCAGGAGGAACTAACCCGCGATGTTCCCTGTCCTAGAGAGTGGGAATCAGTGGATTCCTTATTTTTTCACCCACCCCCTCCCTCTGGCAGCATGCAAAGGCCAGCAAACCCTTTCAGGAATCTTTTTAAAAGCTTAAAAATCTTGCTTTTACTTCCCTGTAAGGTGAGTCGGAGTTAGGTGGACGCCATCTTCCTCCAGACTCCCCATCCCACGCTATTTTAATCACAGACTGGAAGTATATTTTCATCTGGAAGTCTCTGACCCAGCACTCAGGAGGCAGAGGTAGGAGGATCTCTGTGAGTTCAAGGCCACCCTGACACTACATAGTGAATTCCAGGTCAGCCTGAGCTACAGTGAAACCCTACCTGGAAAAAACAACAAAAAAAGTTATATCAAAACCTCAAATAAATTTAAGTAATGCAAGAAAAAATAATACAGTATTTTATCCTTGTACAAAAAGCCATTGAAATTTGCTATGTAAATGATTCAACTTTACAATCAAGTTAAAAGAGCATTGATTGTACTCTAGTTGTAACTTTGCCACATATATGATCATATACCATGGAAATTCTCAACAAAATGTGATCATTACGTATCAGTCCTTAGAGAAAGCCAAGTGAATAAGAGTCCTATAAAGATTTCCTGAGAAGAAAATCAGAATATGTATATATACATTCAGGGAATGAGTTCTACATGAGGGCACAGTTAAAACAAGTTCTAGGCTGGGTTCTTGAAAGGAAAGAATTATGTATGACTTCCAAGTGTATACATAGGAAAACAGACCTCAGAGAAGGCCAAGTGAAAATTATTCCTGTGCTATATTCCTAAGAGGAGAAAACAGAAAGTACAAGTTTATGTATGCTTATGGAATTATAGACCAGAGAAGACATGGTGAAAGGTCATTAAAAGGTGCAGGATTCATAAGACTAAGGCTATATTTATGAATCATACTCTGGAAAAAATGGAAGAATTTTTATGTTAGATTACTAAGAGGAAATTTAGGGAAATTCTTGCATTTGTGCTGTCTATCGAAAAAAAAAAAAAAGGCTAAGTGTAAAGAGCCTTATAAGGTTCTTGAGAAGTAAGGAAATTAGGTATCTTGTATGTGTGTACTCAGGGAATCAGGCCAAATGGAAGGACAACTGAAATTGAGTTTTGAGCATAATTCCTAAAGGTAAAGGGCAAGAATGTTCCTACATATTTGTACTAAGGAAACAACCCATAAAGCAAACCAAGTGAAAGGTGCCTAGTAGTGAATTCCCAAGGGGAAATAAAAGGCAACAAGTACTTAGTATTTCAGTACTGAAAGAGCAAGCTGTGAGAGAAAGCCAGATAAAAGGGATTCTTATACAGAATTTATGAATGGAAAGGACCAAAAAGGCCTGTACCAGTGCTTTCTGGGGAAAAAAAGAAAAAAAATAAAGTTAAATGAGTGAGGTTGGAATCTGGATTCCTAAGTTAAATATGAGAGATGTCCTGTAGGTACGCACTCAGAGAATCATCTCTGAGAGAAGATTCAAGTTTAAGGGACACCTAAAAGGGAAGAGAAGGAAAAGGGGTATTGTGATAGTAGTTCTTAGTTACTTTTGTTGTCACCTGGTGAAAATAATTTTTTTAACATAGGACCAAATAAACTTATATTTTGAAACAATAATTGCCAGTCAAAAACAATTTAGAGTCTGAAAATTTAAATTCTAGCTATATATAGCACTAAACCATATTTTTGTAATACTGTCATTGACAAGAAGTTACTTTTGTTTTTAGCCATTCTACTATCTTCATTGAGGATTATTCTACATCATAGCATTTAAATAGTAAAACATACACATTTTATATTTTAAAAAATTACATTTATATACCTTTAAGTTTTCTATAACATGTCATAGTCCTTACTTCCACAAAAGTGGCTAGAATTATAAATGTATTATAAAATTCAATCTTAGGGTTTTATTTTGAGAGAAGGTCTCGCTATGCAGCCCAAGTTGGCCTTAAATGTACTCTATAGCATAGGTAGGCCTCTAGTTTACAGCAATCCTCTTGATCTAGCCTCACAAGTGTTGGGATTATGGGTATGTGCTCTTGTGTTCAGATATCCTTTTACCTTTAATGCAAATCTAGTCAGATTCCTAGTTTTCAAGTCTGACTGACCTGGATTTGTAATTCAGTGTGAGATTGGAGAGAATATTTTTATTTGAATGTTATTAAACCATTATAAGTAAAATGAATACAACAGTGTAGCCTTCCTTAAAGGTTTGTTATGATCAGTGAAATTATCCATATAAAATATTCTGGTGAATAATAATTATTAGGAAATGTTAAGATGGTGATGAAGACAATAAATAACACATTACCACTTCAAGAAAGTAGAGGAAAGAAAGAATAACAAGTAGATAAGTAGCTACATTTCATTTGTGATTTATCTATCTCACAAAATGCCTAGTTATTTTTCCACTTAACTGAGTGCGTTTTAGGTAAGAGCTACCCAGATGTTATATATATATAGAAACATGATTGAAAGATTGTATCACACACAGAAGGACATAGCATGCAAACGAATATTTAAAAAAAAACACACACACTTTTTTGCGGACAGTGTGTAGGCAGGCTTGGTGAACTGAAGTGTGTGGGCCAGACCCATCTCCTGGCTCCTCCCACCTCCAGGGTCTGAGTTCCTTGCTCACACAGTGTCTGGGTAGACATGGTGGCCTGGAGTGAGTAGGACAGACCCCTGTTTCTGGGCTCTTCACACCTCACACCTTCTGGGTGCCTGCTTGGACAGGACAGTGTGCAGGTAGGTGCCCAGGTCTGGAGGGGGTAGGGCAGACCCCTGCTTCCGGGCTCCTTCCACCTCCCCAGTCTGAGTTCCTTGCTAGCACAGTATATGGGCATGTGTAGTGGTCAGGAGTGAGTAGTGCAGACCCATGTTTCCTGGATCCTCCCACCTTCTGGACTCCTTGTGCTGCTCTGTGTGCTGGAGGGTGCTAAGGGGAGTAGGCCAGATCCCTGTTCCCTTGCTCAACCAATCTCAAGAACCAAAATGAAGAAGATCACAATAACCAAAATATACCAGGCTCAAAAAAGTACAAAACACAAGAAAGCACCAAAACCCATAAAACACTTCATCATGGCAGGAATTAATTCAAGCCTCACAGTAATAACCTTAAGTATTAATGGTCTTAATTCACCCATCAAAAGACACAGGTTTTCAGGATGGATCAACAAATTGGACCCTTCTATCTGCTGTCTTCAAGAAACCTACCTCACCACCAAAGATAGATCCTCATGGTGAAAGGTTGGAAAATGATATTCCAAGCAAATAGAAATTAAAAAAAACAAGCAGATATTGCTATATTAATGTCTGACAAAATAGACTTACAACCAAAAGTGATAAAAAAAGAACAAAGAATGCCACTTCTTACTCATGAAGGGAATGACTCAACATGAGAACACCACAGTCATATATATATATATATATATCTCAAACACAGTGGCACCACAGTTTATAAAACAAAATCTGATCAACAATAAAACAGAAATAAACACCAATACCATCATAGTCAGAGACTTCAATACTCCACTATCATCAATAGACATATCATCCAAGAAGAAAATCAACAGGGAAATAATAGAGCTCAACAACATAATAGATCAATTAGACATAATGGATATCTACAGAATGTTCCACCCAACTCTATAGAATACACATTCTTCTTAGCACCCCACAGAACCATCTCCAAAATTGACCATATATTAGGCCATAAGGTGTGCCTTCATAAACTCAGGAAAATTGAAGTAACTTCCTGCATTATATCAGGTCACAATGCTTTAAAGCCAGCAATTAACAACAAGAGGCGCATCAAGAACACCACCAGCTCCTGGAGACTAAGCAACACACTTTTAAACAATGAATGTGTCATGGAAGAAATCAAAAAAGAAATTGTAAAATTCCCCAAATTGAATGATAATGAAAACACAACCTACCAAAATGTAAGAGACACAATGAAGGCTTTCCTAAAGGGAAAATTTATAGCCCTAAATGCCTTCATGGTGAAGACAGTGAGATCCCAAATCAATAACCTGACTGTCCACCTAAAGAAACTGGAAAAACAAGAAAAATCCAACCGAAAGGCCTCCAGACGGAAAAAAAAAATAAGATTCAAGCAGAAATCAATGAATTGGAAACTAAGAAAACTGTTAAAAAAATCAATGAAATGAAGAGCTGGATCTTTGGAAAAATAAACAAGATTGACAAATCCCTGGCCAAATTAATCAAGCAAAAAAAAAGGAGAAGACTCACATTAACAAAATCAGAAATGAAAGAGGAGAGATCACAACAGATATCAATGAAATTGGAAGAATCATCAGAGCATACTTCCAAAACCTCTATTGCTCAAAATTAAATAATTTGGAAGAAATGGATGAATTCCTAGACACAAATAGTCTATCAAAACTAAACTCAGAGCAGAATAATCTAAACAAACCTATCACAACTATGGAGATTGAAAAGGTAATCAAAAACCTCCCCCACAGGAAAAATCCAGGCCCAGATGGCTTCTCAGCTGAATTCTATCAAACCTTCATAGAAGAATGGAAACCAATTTTTTAAAAACTGTTCCACATAATTGGAGAACAGAAAATCATCCCTGATTCCTTTTATGAAGCTAGCATTACCTTAATACCAAAACCAGACAGAGATGCAACAAGGAAAGAAAATTATAGACATATATCCCTAATAAACTTAGGTGCAAAGATCCTGAACAAAGTCCTCGCAAACCAAATTCAATAACAACATCAAAAGAATTATCCACCTTGATGAAGTAGGTGTCATCCCAGGGATGCAGGGATGGTTTAACAAAACTAAATCAGTCAATGTAATACACCACATAAATAAACTGAACCACATGATCATCTCAATTGATGCAGAGAAGGCCTTTGACAAAATACAACACCATGTCAATATGAAAACACTGGAAAAGCATAGGCATGGAGGGTTTATATCTCAACACAATAAAGGCTATATATAAAGCTCCTAAAGCCCAAATAATATTTAATGGGGAAAAACTCAAGGAGTTCCCACTGAGATTAGGAACAACACAAGAGTGCCCACTCTCACCACTGATCTTCAACATAGTACTAGAAGTACTACCCTATGCAATAAGACAGGAGAAAGAAAAAGAAGGGATTCAAATTGGAAAAGAAGAAGTCAAGATAGCTCTATTTGCAGATGACATGAACCTATACATAAGTGACCCAAAAGTCCTTATTGCAAAACTTCTAAACATGATAAATTCCTTCAACAAAGTGGCAGAATACAAAATCAATGCATAAAATCAGTAGCTTTTCTACATGCTAAGGACAAATACACAAAGAAGGAAATCAGGGAGGCTGTCCCATTTTCAATAGCAACATAAAACATTAAATACCATGGAATAACACTAACCAAGGATGTGAAAGACCTACATAAATGAAATCATAAAAACAGAAATAAGGGCCAAGGGAGCAGAATTGAAGACCCAGACATTGTGCAAGCAACTACACCTCCTTGATCTTTGACAAAGTTGCCAGTAATGTAGACTTGAGAAAAGAGAGCATCTTCATCAAATTGTGTGAAGAAATTGGATGAACATATGTAGAAAAATGAAATTAGACCCATTCATTCGCCATACACAAAAGTCAAGTCCAGATGGGTTAAAGACCTCAATATAAGACCTGAAACTCTTCAATTACTGGAAAAAATAGACACTCTCCATGATGTAGGATTGGGAAAAGACTTCCAGAACAAAATCCCAGTAGCCAAGAAAATTAAACAAGCACTCAACCAATGGGATCTCATGAAGCTAGAAAGCTTTCACACAAACATACCATAAGCAGAGCCAATAGATTATCCACTGAATGGAAGAAAATCTTTGCCAGCTCTAAAACTGACAGAAACCTCATATCTATAATCTACAAAGACCTCAAAAAACTAAGCAATAAAAAATCAAACAGCCCACTCCAAAAGTGTGGCAGATAACTAAATAGGTAGTTCTCAGAGGAAGAATTACAAATGGCTAACACATACTTAAGAAAATGTTCAACATCCCTCCCCATTAGGGAAATGTAAATTAAAACTATGAGATTCCACCTTATCCCAGTAAGGATAGCAAACATTAAAAAAATCAAATGAGAACAAATGTTGGCGAGGAAGTGAAGAAATAGGAACACTCATTCACCGTTGGTGGGAATGTAAGCTGGTACAACCACCATGGAGACTCCTGAAATGGATGCATATAGAGTTACCAACAGACCCTGTTATCCCCTCACTGGGCATTTACCCTAAAAGATCCACTTCTCAGTTCAGAGATATTTGCTCAACCATGTTTATAGTTGCTCAATCCATAATAGCTAAAAACTGGAATCAACCCAGGTGCCCATTATTTGATCATTGGATGAAAAGATACCAAGATGTGGTATATCTACACAATGGAATTGTACTCAGCAGTAAGAAGCAAGGACACATTGAAATCTGTAGAAAAATGGTCAAACTTGGAACAAATCATTCTAGGTGAACTCACACAATCACAGAAAGACAACCATCACAAGATCTCACTCATCTTCAGTTCCTAACCTGGATTAGCCTGAGTTGTTTTCATAACTGAATAGCATCTTGTGGCCTGGACAATAGGGAGGTTAGGGCTCGGGGGAAGGGAAAGTATGGGGAGGACATAAAACTGAACCCAAATTTAACTGGTACCACAGAATTCTATATGCTGGAAGTTAGTATAAATCCTCAATAGGACCTTAGGGGGCATACCTGAATCAAAGGGCCCTGGAATAGGTGAGACAAACCTAGCCTCAAATTTCTCCTGTTTCTCTTTCTTCTCTGTATTTTTCTTTTTTTCTTTTCTATTAGTGCTGACCTGTAATTCCCTGAACCAGGATATGGTCTACATCAACAATGAACTGTTTTCAGAGAGAACTACTTGTCTCCCAAAACAAATAAGACAGACTTATGTCAGAGCACTTGATTAACCACCAGAGGCTAATGGTAAGTCCTACTGCTGAAGACACCAAATGCTATTGGCATGGACCATGGTAAGACCTGGTTGGAATCTGGAGGAGAGCCAGTCCCTAGACAATTAGCTCATCTAGTGCTGGAAGAGATTCTGGGGGCAAGTAGCCAACATCTGTCCAAGCAACTCAAAGTCTAAGCAACTCAGAAGCAAACAACCTGATGGAATGCTCACACAAGTGCAATAGTGGCCATGGTGGGTAACAAACTTCTCTTGGATTGACTAACAGTTCCACTCAGTAGAAAGGAAACCATATCTGGAACTGGGAAACATATCAGAATCATATCCAGATAATGATTCCTCTTTCCATTGTTAATCTCCCACTAACCTTAGACCATAAGAGAGTCTATACCCTTTTAATTCTCTCTAAATTAATAATGGTTATCCCATTAAACTGGTGCTGACTTCATTCTTCGTTGGAGAATATGCTTCTCTTTTTCAGACAGGAGCTGGACCTGAGGATATAAATGACTCAGTGCACTCCACCCTGGCCCCAGTTGAAACCACAGAGGAACTGGGGAAACGAACAACAGTGCTGCTTTCTTAGTGAATCTAATATCAGCAAAAGGGTGATAGAGATAGATACTGAGGACAATCAACACCTACCAAACCAGAGATCTAGAGACTCCTAAGTGCCCATCACTGAAGTAGACTTAAAATGCTCCCAGGATGGCTCAGGCAATTTTGTGGAAGAGGGAGCAGAAAGATTGTTAGAGCCACAAGTTGGAACAGTTTGCACAGAGACATGGCCCTCTTCCCATAGTGCATAACCTACAATCCCCATGGGGTTGACCTGCATCCCCAACAAGGAAGGCCTCTTCAGAAAAGGGGCAGGGAGGAGAGAAAGGATGGTACCAACATGGGTTGATTACATACAAAATATGTCCATATCTAATAAAAAATAACAAAAACCCACAGCTACATATAGAGTGTGTGCTAAACACAGTGCATGTACCATGTGTTAGGGTGTAGATGATATGATAGTGCCTATACCAGTGTTTAAAGTGTAGGTAATATAGCACTACATATTGCATGAGTTACTGTGCATGTGTAGGTCAGATAGCATACATTTAGAATACAGATGATACTTCAACGGAAGTAACATTTATGACAAGTGCAAGTCATACTACAATGCATGCTGCATAATACACAATGCAATGCATGAGTGTGTTGGTTTGAGTCAGATGTCCTCCATAAACTCATGTGTTTTCAATAATTGATCCATAGCTAGTGGCAATTTGGGAGGTGGAGCCTTGCTGGAGGAGGTTTGTTTTGGGGAACAGGCTTTGGGGTATTATAGCTTGTTCTCCCTTATCAAAGCTTGGCTCACACCCTTGATGCTGTTTTTTACCTGCTGTGGCTAGCAGATAATGTACACCCACTGCTTATGCTATGCTTTCCCATGTCATCACAAAGATTCTCTTCACCACTATATGCAAAATAAAAATCTCTCTTCTGCCCCAGGCTGTCCTGGAATTCACTCTGTAGTCTCAGGGTGGCTTTGAACTACTGGGATAGAGCAAGACCCTACCTCAAAACCCCATCCCCCCAAAAAATCTCTCTTCTGCTGTTTTTGGTCAATATTTTTAATTCCAGCAACATGAAGGTAAACAGGTAAGTACAACAGAAAATTGTTATCAGAGGTGTGAGGTCATTACTGCTAGAAACCTGATTGCATGGCTTTTGTTCTTTTGGAACTAATTTGTAGGGGGAACTACAGAATAATTTTGGACTGAGAGATGCCTGCTAATGATGTATGCAGAGCTTCAGGAACCATTTTGGTGAGAGTTGAAAGTCCTAAATGTAGAAAGAATTGTGGAATGCGAGGCTTGGCTTATGAGGCAAAAGCTCTGTCTAGACAAGGCTAGAGGCAGCCTGTATGAGAAGCTGGCTGTGCTCTTCCTGTGCCCTGAGAATTTAAGCAGAGTTTAGTTTAAAGAAACTGGGGTGAGCAGAAGGATATGGCACATAAAGAGAGTTTGGGGAAGGAAACTGCAGTTGGTTTCAGATGCAATTGTTTGAAGATTTCCCATCATTCAGCCAGCTGTTCTGTATTGGAACAGTAAGAAGAATCCTGAAGACATTCACTGCTCTTTTAAGTCTGTTTTATTCCTCTCTGGATTGAAAAATTTGGAAACTAACCTGTTACGATGAAAGTATAAAAATGCAGGAAAATACTGTCATTGGTTTTGCAATGCAGTAGATTTTTGGACATGTCCCCTAGATAATGTGGAGCAGGGACATAATCCCTAAATAGAGGACATAGAGGTCATGCCATAGACCTATGGGTTTGAATGATCCTAGCATTTCGGAGATACAAAGACTATAGAATAGCCACCAGGCAGAGCTGCTGGCTCAGGACAGAGGTTTGTATGGGCTGTGGACAGCCTAGATGGAGGGACAGAAGAGGACCCCAGAGTATTTGTCACTGGTCTTGGTTACTAGACAAGGAATAGCAGGAGTTGATTATTTTCCCTAGTTGTTTTAGATCTTGGATTAGATTGTATTCAGCCTGTCCTTGCCATAATTTCTTTTGCATTTTGAATGTTTACTCTGTGGCATTATGTGTATATAAATTGTTTTGGTTTTATAGGCTCACAGTTAAGAGACTTTGAACTGTGGGGATATTTGAACAGTGCTGAAGTTGACAAAAACTATGGAAATTTTAAAATTTGGACTAAATGAATTTTTAAATTGTAAAATGGTTGAGTTTTTGGAAGCCAGGGGCAGAATGTGGTGATTCATTTAAGATGGCTTTCATAAACTCATGTGTTTTGAATGTTTGGTAGCCAGATGGTGACAATTTTAGGGGTGGAGCCTTGCTGGAGGAGGTATGTTGCTGGGGGTGAGTTAAAGGGTATCTTATTTTATTTTATCCAGCTCCTTCTTATTAGTTGACTCACTCTCTTGCTGCTGTTTTTCACCTGTTGTAACAAGGAGGTGATGTCCAGCCTCTGCTCATGCCATGCTTTCCCCTGCTGTTACAAATCTTACCCTTGAAACTATAAGCATAAATAAAATCATTCCTTCCATTATCTGTTTTTGGTGAGGTGTTTTATCATAGCAATGCAAAGGTAACTACACCAATGTGTTTACGGTGTAGGAGATACTCCAATGCATATGGCATATGTGTAGAGTGTACTCAATATCACACTGCATATATCATATTTTTGAGGGTATTGATAGCCCTGTACATGTAGAATGTGTTTTAAATGTAGGCAATTCCATAGTGCATGTGGAATTTGTTTAAAACATATATAATAATAGAGTGCCTTGGTCATGTTTATAATTTAGGGAATGCAGTGGTGTATTTAGTTAATATAGCATGAACTTAGGGTGCATATGATATTGTAATGCATGTAGCATGTGTTTAGGGTGCAGGCAATAATACATGTTTTGAGGGTAGGTATGTGGCATATATTTAGCTTATAGGAAATACTTCAGTGCAAGTAGCATGTGTTTAGACTCCCTATTGCACATAGCATTTGTTTACATTGTGAAATAGGGTCAAAAAGAATGTTGGAGCTACAGGGTACATAGGCATACTTTGGGATGCTGTCCTTGTGCCATGACATGACTGATGCATTCATGATATCTCTAGAAGACCCTCATCATTCTAGGAGCATCCAAATTTTGACAGGAAGGATGGAGAAGGAAAGTTAGGAAACAGAAAAGATAGAGGAAGGACACCCTTATAAAGGAGGTTCATCACAGCATGGGTGTACTTGAGAAGGAACAAAAAAAGTATAAACAGAATGGAACATAAGCAATAGCTGTTCATGTATTAAAGTTCTCAAAAATCCATAATATCATTACCCGTAATGCTTTCTCTCTCTTCTACTCATCCTCTTTCCTTTCCTCCCTGTTATGTATCTCTTTACTTCATACAGATCAATTTCTGAATAAACTTTCACCATCTACCTTATGGCAATGGCGCTGAAACATGATTATCACATCTTTATTAATAAGAAAATGGCATAACGGTAGACCACTGCTCAAAGAAAGCAAAAAGCTTTAATTGAGAAAATTCATACATGTTCATATTAGAAAGTTTTGTTATTGTGACATCTGCAAAACCACACTTAGCATGTTTCCTGGAGTTGGGAAAAGATTGCTTGCATAAGCATTTTCATGGTAACTTCCACTGGATTCTTTGCTTTTGACATTTATTGGAAGACTAAGATGAAGAAGCATCACAATTGAAATAAATGAACTCAAGCTGCTTTATGTCTAATCAGTCATATAATCAACACAACACATAAGTTGAGGTTGTGCTTTACATGCTCAAAAATGGCAGGCAGGAATGATTCCCTGTTAGATGGTGTAGCTATTATTATAACGAGCAAAGTTTTCTTTGTGTCACCTAAAAAGTGTGAGCCAGAGTAAAGAAGTGATCTTTGCTGGTTCCTTTTAAGTTTCTCTGGAGAGCCTTCTCAAGCAACATTGAAGGATCATTAAAAGCCAGCCATTCAATGAAACAATAGTGCTCCAGTCCCCAGAATCTGCTTTTCATTTTGCCTTATTTTTTACCTTTTGTTTCCACTAATCTCCTGGTTGACTCCTCCTTTGATCATCAACTGTTTCTTATTCTTTGAATTACCCACTTACCAACACTCAAACACATGGGTTTGCTCTTTGACTTGTTGCTTCCCTCTCCTTTGACCCCAATTATTCACTTATACCTTGACTGCGTGCTAGAATTCTGATTCTAGTGTTTCTCCTCTTTGATTCACATGTGCTTTTTGGACCACAAATATTCAGGTTTTCATTTCTAACTGACCCACACCAAGTCAGATCTTGATTTCTAAGCACAACTATTATTAATATGCTTGTTTTCTTTAATCTTTTCCTCATTGATTCTATACTGGTCAGCCACATCTCCAGCTACGTATGTGTAATGTTTTTAAGCAAACCAAGTCACAGAACAAATGTGTACATCCATGGAATACAACTATGGTGATGTCTGATTTTATGTATTAATTTAACCCCGTTACAGAGTGCCCAGAGAACTCTTTGAACATTTATGCAGTAGTTAGGTTTTATGTGCTCTAGTAAACAATTCCTTACCCTTAATCATTCAAGCAACCCTGATTAAACTCAGTGAACACACACAGACACAGGAAAAATAAGACAACAAAGCAGAAGAAAGACTAGTTGGGAAGAAGGGCTTCAGTGAAATGAGAACGAGGAGGATCATCAAGAGAAAGTAATGAGAGCAGATTATGATCAAAATGAATTATATACATGAATAAGAATTGTCAAAAATAATAAAAATAAGAAACAATAGTTTCAGGAATACCTTTTTGATTGTTTCTGAAAGTGATTACTCACATGAATTAGTGAAATTAATAAAACAGCCATCCCAAAAGAAGATGATTACTATCCTATCCACTAAAGATCTGAAAGAGGCATAAAAATTTTGGATTTGAGTACCCCATGACTGACTGCTGAGCTAGGCCATTCATATTCTCATCCTCTTGGTGCTCCTGGTCTTTAGGCCCTTATACCTATCTGGAATATACACTAAGGCATGTCTAATTCTTATCTTTCATACCACATTACTGCCTTTCCTGAATTTCTAGCTTGAAGAGAGCAGGCAACTCAAGTGCCATAATACTTTATAATAAGCGTTCCTTCTCCCCAACCTAATGCACCCCCCTATTGTTTCTGTAGACAATCTGGATAATACAACAACGAATATAGATAGATACAATGAGGCTTGCCTTGCTTGAGGTTAGAAAATGGAAAAAGGAATTATAAGCTCATATTAAATTTAAATACTTTAAAATTTACCAAGTTTAGATAAAGCTGACAGAAACCTGCTATATAATAAATCATGAAGCTTGTAAAAATTAGTCAAACTACCTATCTTCATAAAAATTATGTACTATGGACATGTAAAATATGTTGCTTGCAATAGAAAATACTAGTAAAATTTTAAATGGCATTCTAATACCCATGTTATCATTTGCTACACAGGAAACCACTCTAAAGTTTAGTGTTGTAAAATTAATTATTATTATTTGAAGATGTCTTACAGTTTTGTGGGTTTTCTTGGCTTAGTTATTTTATTGGCTTCATTTGGAAATAACCTCCCATGCTATTACAGTCACACAGTAACTGGGAGCGTCTAAGATGCTTTACTTACATGCTTGACTGCTTGTGAACACCTGGAATGTCGGGCTCAGCTGGTATACTGTGGTAGCCAATTCTCTTTATCTTCCAATTCTGAGAAAATAAAAATTCATCAAGTTGAGCTTATTTCCAAACAAAGTAAGAATTGAGGAAATAGCTTCCTTCTTCAATTCTATTTTATTTACTAAGAAACAGGTTTTCCCTGAGACTGAGATCTTCTTGGTATACAACTTGCATTTAAAAAAATTTTTTATTGACAACTTCTATACTTACATACAAAAAATGCATGATATTTCCCTCCCCTACCCCTATACCCCTTTAGAACTCCAATCTCCATCATATCCCCTCCCTCTCTCCATTAGTCTCTCTTTTAATTTGATGTCATCATCTTTTTCTTCTATTATGAGGGTATTGCTAGGCACTGTAAGGTCATGGATATCAAAGCCAATTTCTGTCTGGACAGTTGCATTGTAAGGAGTCGTACCCTTCCTTTGGCTCTTCCATTCTATCCGCCCCCTCTTCCGCAATGCTCCCTGAGCCTTGGAGGGTGTGACAGAGATGTTTCAGTTCTGGGCACTCCTCCATCCCTTCTTCTCAGCACTATGTTGCCTTTTGGATTATCCCAGTGGTCATCACCATCTGAAAAGAGAAGCTTCTCTAACCAGAAGTGAGAGTAGCGTTAATATGTGAATATGAACATTGAGTGTAGTGCTTTCAGGGAAGCTGGTGGGAATAATATATACATTTAGTCAGACAAGAGCAGGCTTTATACCCCTAAGGCTCATGACCTCCCCTGCCATAGACTTTTGCTTAGGATATTCAGTACCAAGTATGTATTCCCTCCCATAGAGAGTGCCTTCAGTCCAATTATGGAGCAGTTGGTTATCCCAAGAGCAGACATGCCACTATTGCACCCATTCAGTCTTTGGGCCTATATGGCCAAACTTGAATATTCAGTGTCCACTATTTTCACTGCTGATGACTTCTGTCTCCCATACGGCTGCATGCAGTGAAGCTTTTTCCAGCTTTCTGTTGGCTGCTCAACAGGGAGAAGTTTTTCTGCTCAGCACCAGCTTGCTTTCTCAGTGACCTTGCCTCTCAGGCAAGAGGTGTCTTCAGCAATAGGGTCTTACTATCTGTTTCTCAAGGGAAACCAAGGATTGGCAATAACCTTTAATGTTTTGGAGGCTTCCAGGACCTCCTTGGCCAACAACTCATTGGAAGGTATACCATCCCAGGCACTGAAAATTTTCTAGTAACAGTCTATAGCTTCTAGATGTGTCATTATATATTATATATATATTATATAAGTCTTATTCATAATATCTTAAATTTTGGTTGACCCCCCCCCGCCCTTCTTTAATGCATTCTCTTCCCATGGCCTCACTTAGGCCATTCCCCTCCCTGTAATCTGTTCTTCTACTTAGTATGTACAAACCATACAGTTAAATCCTTCCCTCCCCTACCTCCTTTATAGCCTTATACCAGTTTACTGGTTTCTGGTACCAATTTTTGGTTCCAGTTCACACACAAGTCTATACATTTGTAGCTAGGATCCACATATGAGAGAGAACATGTGACGTTTGGCTTTCTGAGCCTGGGTTACCTCACTTAGTATAATCCTTTCCAGATCCATCCATTTCCCTGCAAATTTCATAATTTCATTTTTCTTTACCACTGAATAGAACTCCATTGTGTAAATGTACCACATTTTTATTATCCATTCATGTGGAGGGACATCTCTTCTCACTACCTTAAAGATACTTGTACAACCATGTTTATTGCTGCTCTATTCACAATAGCTAGGAAATGGAACCAGCCTAGATGTCCCTCCACAACTTGCAGTCTTAGTCCAAGCTTTTCTATCTTGCTAGTCCTGAATAGGTTTTTGTCTCTTGGGAGAAAGGGACTTCTTATACCTTTCAATTTCAGCTTTGTGTTAATGTACTGAATGTCAGAATTACTGTTTAGGTTATGTATTGTATGGAAGTTGACATTGTTTTTTTTTTTAAAAGGGTTGTTTTTTCTATGCATTTGGTTAGGCAAAAAACCTCCAAGTCCAGGTATTGTGCTAGAGTTATTTCTCATGTGGTGTCATACAAGTGAAAATAAAGACCTCAACCATAGACTGTTGGAACACAATTTTCCATGTGTCTCTCACATTTCTTCACAGCTTAGAAGCAGATATTTTTTACTTGTATTTATTCTAATTATCTTTTCCATAATGTGCATATTATGAAGAAACCTAGGAGATAGAGTTAGTATCCCTTTGTTCAAAAAAAGAACAGAACTACTATTTTTTGGGTGGTACTTTTTTGGTTTTTCAAGGTAGGGCCTGGCTCTAGCCCAGCTGACCTGGAATTCACTATGTAGTCTCAGGCTGGCCTCAAATTCACAGCGATCCTCCTACCTCTGCCTCCCAAGTGCTGGGATTGAATGTGTGTGCCACTATGCATGGCAGAGATTTACTGTTATACAATATAATTAACACAATATTTCACTCTACAGAGTGAAGCACAGGAAAAATTACTATCCAGTATATAATGGCTGGGGGTTCTAAAAGCTCAGGGTTGCTGTTTGGAAATTTGGACCACTGTTTAGGGAAACAATCCCAGGCTCCCATTTTAACTTGTGTGGAACTTTGGGCAGCAACAAGTGATACAGATACTTTGATGATCAAGCTACTCATTGTGTTGAGTAATAATTTCTCTCCTTGCAGGTTTTCTGACAACATCTTTGAAACACACCAACCTGTTAGTTTTGAGGTATAGGAAATTCTAAATCCTTCACAGTTCTTGATACAGTCTATTTGGGAACTTGAGTCCAAAATTCAGGTATTAATACATTTAACTTCTTAAAAATAATTCTACTCTAGTGGTAGATTGAACATCTTAAAACTTGTGATTATGCTGGGCTTAGATATGTGAACAGGTTTTGGAAATTTAAACTTGTCAAAAATATATGAAAACTTTTTAATATCACACATCATATGAGGTGAGTCCTAGCTTGTATTTATGCTGGTACCAAGTGTTGAGTTAACTTACCATATGAATTTTGACAGAGAATTAACATAATGGGAACTTCAAAAAATTTTGCCAAATATATTGAATAGCTCTATAGTTTCCATATCGCAATTCTTGAATAGTTCAATCTTCCCATTAAATTCATGAGAATAGGGAGTGGGAAGGAAGAAAAAAATGAAAGATGGAAGGAAGGAAGAAAGGAAAGAAGGAAAAAAAGGAAGGAAGGAAGGAAGGAAGGAAGGAAGGAAGGAAGGAAGGAAGGAAGGAAGGAAGGGAGGATATGTGAAATATATCCCTGCTTTTACCAGTATATTGCATTCCTGTTTACAGACATTATAAACAATGCACAGATGATGCTTTGAATATTAACTGAGAATACCCCACACTAAAATTTCCTTTGGAGTCCTGTACCTTTTGATAGTCTGATAGAAATCAGCATTGGCAGTGTAGAGAGTGCCATATTTTAAGATCAAATCTAAGTGGAACTTCAATGAGGCGTGAAATTACATTTCCCTAGTCTTCTTTGGCAAACCAATAACCACAGATGAAGCCTTCTCATCTCCGAATCAAGCTAGGAACTGTGCCCATTTGGTGAATGAAACAACTACACTAGCTCTTTAACTAAATACACAATTAGCATAAAAGATAGCAAAATGGTTAAGGCAACAATACACCTGAAAACATTAAAAATTAAGAAAGATTATTACAATTTAGTTATGGAAACAATGACACTTGGTAATCATATTTTATTTTTTAATATTTTATTTTTATTTATTTATTTGAGAGAGGGAAAGAGACAGAGAGAGAGAGAAAGAATGGGCATGCCAGGGCCTCAAGCCACTGTAAATGAACTCCAGATGCATGCTCTAGCTTGTGCATCTGGCTTATGTGGTTACTGGGGAATCAAACCGAGGTCCTTTGGCTTTGCAGGCTAGCACCTTAACTGCTAAGCCATCTTTCGAGCCCCGGCAATGATATTTTAAACATCATTACTAAGAATGAAGTATGACTGATAGGTAAAAGGGAAAAATAACAACTCCACACCAAGAAAAGAGCCTTCACAAAGACAGATGGCTAGTGTGGTGGGTTGGATATGGAATGTCCCCCATAGACTTGTGTTTGAATGCTTGATCCCCAGTTGATGCTGCTGTTTGGGAAGTTTATAGAAGGTTAAGGAAGTGAAACCTTTCTGGGGAAAATGTGCCACTAGGGGTAGATCTTGAAGAGATGTAGTCAAACCTCACTTGTGCTTTTCTACTTCCTCTCTGCTGTCAAAATGTGACATCAGCTCTCTGCTCTTACAATTCCTTCCCTACCATGTTTCAAATCTGTCAGCAGAAATAAACCCTTTGGTTCCAGAAGCTGCTTCTGGTTGGTTATTTTTTCCCCAGCAATGAGAAAGACAATTGGTGCCAGAAGTGGGCTTATTGCTGCATTAAATAAGAACATGTGGTTCTTAATCATTATAAATTGGTTTTCAGGAGGAACAAGGAAGGTTTTGGAAGGAAGTATATTTGGTCACTAATACATCGTCCTTGCCCTCCTTTCTTCCAAGAAGGATTTGGATCTTTGGTCTAGAAAAGCTTTACAGTGCTACAATCAGAGAATAATAGACAATTCTATATGCTGGGAATCTGAAATATCAGAAGCTGAAAGAAATTTGGACTATGGAGATTTGACTTATAATGTGTCAGGGTGTGGTAGTTTGAATAGATGGCCCCAATATATTCAGTGTTTTATTAGTTTGTAGTTTAAATCTGCAGCCACTTGTCTGGAGGAGGTGTCAGTGGGAGGATCTTAAGGTGTGGTGATGGGTTTGAAATTCCAATCTAAAGATATACAAAGTGCCTAGTTCCACCTGGAGTTCCTGAAGTGTTCTGTGTGGCTTTTGGCTTTGGGCTTGTATTTTTTTCTCTATCTGCTTGGACTCTTGAAAGCAGGCCAGCTTCTTCCAACATTATGAAATTTCCCTTGGACCTGTAAGCTTCAAGAAATCCCTTCCTCCATAATGGTGCCCGGTCTGGAAGTTCATCTAAGTGAAACTGAAGCTGTCTACTACACAGGGGGGAAAACTTTATGGGGAACTGTGTTAGAGAAAATGCAAGTAATATTCTGGAAAATAAACAGGGTGTATTCTGCCCATGTTCTGAGAATTTAAGAAAATTTGAATTTAAAAGTAATGGATGAATGTGGTTGTGTCACATGTGAAAAGACTTGGTCCATGGGAGGCGTCCAGGTCAGCCCTCCTCCAATTGTTCCACTCCACGTCTAGCTCTGGCTGGGACTCCCACAGGCTGCTCCTTCTACTCACAGTGGGTATCAACACAAACAGGGACATAGAGTCTGTCTCTCAAAGTTGAGTGACAGTGTTCTGAGCTTTTGCTGGGGTAAAAACCCCATTTAACTTTTTTTAAAAATTAAAAAACACCCATTTTCTCCTCAGTCACTCTAGCTGCTGATAGCCACCTTAGGGTTAGCTCCTATGAAAAACACAGCAAACAATCACATCATAACAACAATTCAAAACAACCCAATGTATCACATTATGAGGATGTTTTAACAGGTATATTGGCTAAAAGACTGTTGGTATAATTTCCAAGTCAAATAAGCAAAAAGTTGAAACAAACAAAACTTAGCAAAATATCATACCAGTGCTCTCAGACAATACTCCTCTAAAGATCTAATAGGAATTGCTGGGTTCTTATCAGTAGGTTCCATACATCTCCAAGAGAAATTTAGCATAATGGCAACAGAATGAAGGTCATGTATACTCATACGTTGTATCATGGTGGGATGCATATAATGTTTGTTAGAGACATACATGGCTATTAAAAATCTGACTACCACAAAAGGCACTTGTTCATGCCATTGGCTAGTAATATATATTGTCAAATTGTGGTGAAGGAAATGGCACAGAAATGTAGCAAAGAAGGAATCATTTTGTTCATGCCTGATTCCAATTACTAGTGACCATCTCTGTTTACAAAAGTAGCAAGTGAATGGTGGGTTGTATACAATCAATCAACACAATGTATGTCTAGCCTCATAGTCAAAGCAATGTTTCTAACATTCTCTAACAATCTGTTTCCCAAATGGACAGGACAAAACCTAACTTTGGAAAGATATTTCATATCAGGCATGTTCCAACAGGCGTTTTATGGACCAGCTAGTCTTCTTATCAATAGTGTTGTGCAATCCCCATCTGCAAAAGAAAAATAATACTCACAACCAATTAGCATAATGATGCAAGTACATGCATAGAGAAGTTGTTTAAACTAATGAAGCGGGTTCCAAGTGCAAATACATGTTGTGCACAGGTGTGCCAGTCTTCCAAGTGTGTTCAAAATGGTACAATGTCCAATGTCTTGCACCTTAGAGATCCAAGCCAGAGTGTTGGTCTCTAAAACATGTGCCAAATGAGACACATTATCAACCTGTTTATCATATCTGTGGAACTATTCTTTGATAGCATTGTCCATGCTGGTAAACTGCCTCTGGTTATGCTGTAGGAGGTCAGTTAGCTTTTATATAGAGGCTTATAGGTTAGCTTCGTATGTTGTGGAGCCAAAGACATGAGATTATGATGCTGTTATTGTGGAAGTTCAAGTCATGGAATTGGTTGAGAAGTTGGTGGTCGCCTTATATGTGTTAGACAGCAAATGGCATCCTTCAGGTAACTGCCATAAGGATGATGGGTATTCCCAATATGTAACATTGTAAAAGTAAGTGATGGGACTTCCAGTTAAGATGACAACATACGAACCATGCTAAAACAGCCTAGGGGAGAAAAAAAAAAAAAACAGCAAAATATACTCTTCTAAAAAGTGAGGTGTATAGTAAATTATCAACCACAGCAGAGAAGTAGGAGACATCCAGAGCATCTAGAGCCCAGAGGAGCAGGCAGAAGCAGTGGCAAGTTTCATGCAGCTGCAGCCGCCAGGCTGCACCTGAGCCACAGGATTTTAAAGCCAGGTGAGAGGATTATCCAATCACACCAGCCTCTTTGCAAACTCAAGAAACACGGAAGGAGGACGGCAGAGACCAATGGTGCAGCTTGTGAGGAAGAGGATTGCATGGATCAGCGGGAACAGACTTCAGCCACTATCCACAGCCTCCCCTCCTCTACCACCAGCACAAGTGCTAGTAATCACCAGAGACCTGGGGAAGGGAGCTCACCTACACAGTGCCCAGCATGATCAGAGCAGTGATCCACACACAGCCAGCCTTCCTGAGCCCACAGCACAGCAAATAAGGACCCAAGCAGCCATGCAGCATAGCTGAGATCAAAGCTGTCCCAAAAGGTAACTGGGATTACATCAGGTCAGTACCCACCAAATAAGCCTGGTATATAGGCTTGCATCAGAAGGGCTAATTGCACAATCCATGTCAGGGTAAATTATATGTTAAATCTGATGCATGCTTGGATTTGACATTTTTAAATAAGGTATATTTTGGGCTGCTCATTTGTTGCTTCCTGATTTATATTGCCTTTGTTTCCTCTTCTGTCATTCATTGGGGAAGGGTGTCAATTGGTCACAAGCTGACCTTGGGACCCTCTACAGACCAGAAATCTTAGCCTCCCAGTTGACAGGATTAAGGGTGTAACGCAACACACAGCCTTAGGGACTGTGACTTTGTTAGATGATCAGTTTCTCATAATACCTACGTTTTCATAAAGACTCTGTGCTGTTTTCCATTGAATGGGTACATTCTTTAGTTAACATTTTAGAATTTGTATTCTGTACCATTCAGTCTACTTGAATACTCTTATAGCCGGCAAACCCAACACCTAAAGTCACTTTTCTGCTTACTCTGAGAGTCTTAAGAGCCACGCCTAGCACCTTTAGCTCCTACCCTGAAGATATATAACATCAGATTGATTGATACATCTAATATTACTACAAACAATTGGAAAACCCAAGCATTAAGTTAATCCAAGATGCAAAAACCTCTACATTATAATACAAGAAACACAAAAATCAAGACAATATAAATCCACCAAAAAGTATTAACGCATCAGAAATGACCTTCAGTGAGACTGAATTAGAGGAAATGCCAGAGAAAGATTTCAAAAGAATGATTATAAATATGTTCAAAGAACTCAAAGAGGAAATCAAAGGGTTCAAAGACCTCAAAGAGGAAATCAAAGGAATCAAAAAACACACAAGAAACAAATTTAATGAAATAAGGAGGTCAATACTAGACATAATTAAGGAAATAGAAATAATAAAGAAAACCCAGTCAGAAATACTAGCAATAAAGAACAGAGTCAGTGAAATAAAAAACTCTGTAGAAAACCTCTCTAGTAGAAGAAGATAACAGAATATCTAAACTAAAAGACCAGATGGCAGATCTAATACAGTCCAACAAAGATAAAGACAAATTAATAGGAAGGGATGAATGGGAATTTCAAGATATTCAGGACACTATGAAAAGATCAAATATAAGAATTCAGTGTATAGTAGAAGGAGAAGAATTTCACTCCAAAGGCATAGTAGGTGTTTTCAACAAAATTATAGAAGAAAAGTTCCCCCAAATTGGGAAAGAGATGCCAATGCAGATACAGGAAGCCTTTAGAACACCAAACAGACAAAACCTGGAAAGAACCTCTCTCCGCCTTATTATAATTAAACTACCAAACATACAAACCAAAGAAAATATATTGAAAGCAGCTAGAGAGAAAAAGCAAGTCACCTACAAAGGCAAGCCCATCAGGATCACAGCAGATTACTCAACACAAACTTTAAAAGCCAGAAGGGCTTGGAGTGATGTATTCCAAGTTCTGAAAGATAACAACTGTCAACCAAGGTTACTTTATCTTGCAAAGCTATCCATTCAAATAGATGGAGAAATAAGGACATTCCACAGCAAAATCGGGCTAAAGGAATATTTGAAGACAAAACCAGGTCTACAGAAATTACTTTAAAGGATCCTCCATGCTGAAAAGAAAGAAAAGCACACATATTAGGAACCTGGAAAAAAAACAAACAAACAAACCATACTCCAATACTAGTTAATACAAGATAGCAAAGGCAAAACTGGAAGAAAACAAAACAAGAAAAATAGCAAAAATAAATACACACCTTTCAATAACAACTCTTAATATCAATGGCCTGAATGCCCCAACCAAAAGACATAGGTTTGCAGACTGGGTTAAAAAGCAGGATCCTTCAATTTGTTTCCTCCAAGAAACTCACCTTTGTACAAAGGATGGACACTATCTTAGGGTGAAAGGTTGGAAAATGGTGTTTCAAGAAACTGGGCCTAGAAAACAGGCAGGGGTCGCCATCCTAATATCTGAGAGGTCTGAGAGGTCAGACTTCAGCCCAAAATTAGTTAGAAATGATAAGGAAGGTCACTTTATATTGATTAAAGTAATGTTCCAACAGGAGGACATTACTATCCTAAACATATATGCACCTAATGTGGGGGCTCCCAATTTCATCACATGCTATTAGAACTAAGGTCACAGATCACCCCAAACACTCTTGTAGTGGACGACTTGAAAACCCCGCTCTCACTAATTGACAGGTCATACCAGCAAAAAGTAAACAGCGATGCTTCTGGATTAAATGAGGTCATAGAACAAATGGAACTAATACATATATACACGACATTTCATCCAAATGCTGAAGAATACATTTTTTTTCAGCAGCACATGGAACATTCTCTAAAATAGACTATATATTAGGACACAAAGCAAATCTTAACAAATGCAAGAAAATTGAAATAATTTCTTGCACTCTGTCTGATCACAATGGGATCAAAGTACAAATCAATAACAAGAAAAGCTATAGAGCATACACAAATTCATGGAAACTAAACAATACACTACTAAATGATGAATGGTTCAATGAAGAAATCAAGAAGGAAATAAAAAAATTCATGGAGTCAAATGATAATGAGAAAACAACATACCAAATCCTTTGGGACACTATGAAGGCAGTCTTAAGAGGGAAATGTATAGGTTTAAGTGCCTATATTAAGAAATTATAAAGGTTGCAGGTCAACAACTTAATGTTACACCTTAAGGCCTTGGAAAAGGAAGAACAAGGCAAACCAAAAATTAGTAGATTGGAAGAAATAATAGAGATTAGGGCAGAAATTAATGAAATAGAAACCAAAAAATCAATCCAAAGAATCAGTGAAACAAAGAATTGGTTCTTTGAAAGGATAAACAAGATTGATAAACCTTTAGCAAATCTGACCAAAAGAAAGAGAGAACAGACACAAATTAATAAAATCAGAGATGAAAAAGGCACCATTACAACAGATACCAGAGAAATTGTACAAAATCATAGGGACATACTATAAGAACATATACTCCACTAATTTTGAATATCTGAAAGAAATGGATGCTTTCCTTAATTGATATGACCTACCTAAATTAAATCAAGATGAGATTAACCACTTAAATAGGAATATAACAAGTATGGAGATCCAAGCAGTTATAAAAAAAAAATCTCCCAACTAAAAAAAGTCCAGGCCCAGATGGAGTCACTGCTGAATTTTACCAGACCTTCATGGAAGAACTAACACCAATGCTTCTTACACTTTTCCATAAAATAGAAGAGAAAGGAATCCTACCAAACTGCTTCTATGAAGCCAGTATCACCCAGATCCCAAAACCAGACAAAGATAGAACAAAAAAGGAATATCACACACCAATATCCCTCATGAACATAGATGCAAAAATTCTCAATAAAATACTGGCAAACAGAATACAAGAATATATTAGAAAGATCATTCATCCCGACCAAGTATGCTTTATTCCAGAGATGCAGGGATGGTTCAACATATGCAAATCAATAAATGCAATACATTATATAAATGGACTGAAGGACAAAAATCACATGATCATCTCATTAGATCCAGAAAAAGCATTTGACAAAATCCAACATCCCTTCATGATAAAAGTACTACAGAGACTGGGAATAGAAGGAATATATCTCAACATAATAAAGGCTATTTATGCCAAACCCACAGCCAACCTAATACTAAATGAAGAAAAACTTGAAGCTTTTCCACTAAAATCAGGCACAAGACAAGGATGTCCACTGTCCCCATTTTTTAAATATAGTACTGGAAGTCTTATCCATAGCAGTAAGGCAAGAGACACACATAAAAGGGATACACATTGGAAAGGAAGAAATCAAGTTATCATTATTTGCAGATGATATGATACTATACATAAAGCACCCTAAAGACTCTACTAGCATACTGTTAGAGCTGATAAACACCTATATCCATGTAGCAGGATACAAAATAAACAGACAGAAATCAGTAGCCTTCCTATATGCTAACAACAAACATACTGAGGATTAAATCAGAGAATCACTCCCATTCACAATTGCATCAAAAATAAATAAATAAATAAAGTACCTTGGGATAAATCTAACCAAGGAAGTGAAGGATGTCTACAAGGAGAATGTTAAAACACTCATGCAAGAAACTGCAGAAGGGACTTTCGGGTAAGATGGCAGCATAGGAGCCACACCAAACAGGATCAGGGAGGGAGTTAAGCAAAACTACACTCTTCTTTGGAAAAGAGCATAATATTTTCTCTGGGAAACAGTGGATAAGCAGAAGACAGCCAGAAACCCACTGTGGAGAGTGCGGCCCCGACCCACAGCAGCCCACTCCACAGCAGCTCCAAGCCTCCACTGCAACCCGTTGCTCCAAGCCGCTGCCAAGAACAGCTGAGCCTCCGCTGCAGCTGCTGCCACCCAAAAAAAGAGGGGGGACTTTGCAACCTCATCAGTCTCCTCACAGAGTCTAGAAAACGAAGAAAAATCTGCTGAGCTACTGAAAGAGAAACGGGACCATTGTGAGCTACTACAGGCTTCCTGAACTCGCCCATCCCCCAACCATCAGATCCCCAGAGAATTGGCAGAATTGAGCAACTAGCTGTAGCTCTGAACCACATCGCCAACACCCGACCCAGCAAAGCTGAGCCAAGTTCCACAGCTCAGGGAATGAGGTGGGCACTCAGCTTTGTGAGTTTGAAAGCCACACCAAAAGGTAACAAAGGATTGCATTGGAAGTGCTAACCTCTCTTTCCAGGTCAGGGCAGGTTATGGGTTACATATTTGTGGTTGGCCTTACCATTTTCAAATAAGCGGAATATAAGAGGTTGAATATTGCTGCCTGTAAGACTTTTAGATTTAAAGGGCCTTTATCTTTGACATCTGTCATTATTGAGGGCAAGGTCTGATTCCCTAGCTGACAGGATTAAGGGTGTGGGGCAACACACACCCTTAGGGATTTTGACCCTATAAGACTGTTTGTTTCAATTCCCACACTTGTATGCTCTGTGCTCATGTTAATTGAATGTGTATTTTGCTCTGTTGAAGTTTAGAACTTGCTACTAAATTGTTCCACCAATCCACTACAATACTTGCTTAACAAGCAAATTCAACAGCTAGGATTACTTCTGAGGTTGGACTTGGCTACAAGTGCTACACTTGGCATCTTAAACTCATATCCTTAAATTATATAAAGGTGGATCACAACACGTAAGAACAATGCAGATAAATAGAAAACCTAAGCATCAAATCAATCCAGGATGCAAAAGTCACTACATTATAATACAAGAAACAAAGAATCAAGACAATGCAATCTCACCAAAAATTACGAATACATCAGAATTGTTCATCAATGAGACTGTTCAAGATGAAATTTCTGACAAAGATTTCAAAAGAATGATGATATCTATAATCAAAGAAATGAAAGAAGAAATGAAAGGAATCAGAGAAGAAAACAAAGGAAATGAAGAAATCAAACTCTTGGAAGAGAATACAGAAAAACAGTTTAATGAAATAAAAAGGTCATTACAGGACATGAATAAGGAAATAGAAATACTGAAGAAAAACCAGGCTGAAATCCTAGCTCTGAAGAACACAGTCAGTGAAATAAAAAACTCTGTGGAAAGTCTCACCAGTAGAATGGATGAAGGAGAGGACAGAATACCTAAACTAGAAGACCAGATGGCAGAACTAACACAGTCCAACAAAGAGAAAGACAAGCTAATAGAAAGGTATGAATGGGAACTCCAAGACATCCGGGACACTATGAAAAGATCAAACATAAGAATTCAAGGTATAGCAGACAGGGAAGAATTTCAATCCAGAGGCTTAGTAGGTGTTTTCCACAAAATCATAGAAGAAAAATTTTCCCAAATTGGGAAAGAAATGCCAATGCAGATACAAGAAGCATCTAGAACACCAAACAGACAAAACCTAGAAAGATCCTCTTCTCACCATGTTATGATTAAACTACTAAACACACAAACCAAAGAAAATATATTGAAAGCAGTTAGAGAGAAAATGCAAATGACCTTCAAAGGGAACCCTATCAGGATCACAGCAGATTACTCAACACAAACTTTAAAAGCCAGAAGGGCCTGGAGTGATGTATTCCAAGTTCTGAAAGATAAAAACTGTCAGCCAACAAAGCTATCTATCCAAATTTATGGAGAAATAAGGACATTTCATAACAAAGACAGGCTAAAGGAATTTATGGTAACTAAACCAGCTCTACAGAAAATACTTGCAGGAATCATTCATGCTGAAGAGAAAGCAAAACACACACAGCAGGAAATAGGGAAAAAATAAACCATACACAAATAGCAGGTAAAACAAGTGAGTAAAGGAAAAACCAGGAAGAGCTACAAAACAAGAAAAATGGAGAGATCAAATATATATCTTTCAATAATAACTCTTAATATCAATGGCCTCAATGCCACAACCAGAAGACATAGACTTGCAGACTGGATTAAAAAGCAGGATCCTACCATCTGTTGCATCCAGGAAACTCACCTCTCATTAAAAGATAGAAACATTCTTAGGGTGAAAATTTTGAAAAAGGTACTTCAATCAAATGGGCCTAGGAAACAAGCAGGGGTTGCTATCCTAATTTCTGACAGGATAGACTTCAAACCAATATTAGTGAGGAAAGATAAAGAAGGTCACTTCATACTGATTAAAGGAACAATCCAACAGGAGGACATCACAATCCTAAACATATATGCACCCAACATGGAGGCTCCCAATTTCATCAAACAAACACTATTAGACTTAAGGTCAGAGATAACTCCTAACACAATAGTAGTGGGTGACTTCAAAACCCCACTCTCATCACTTGACAGGTCTACCCAACAAAAAATAAACAGAGAGACATCTGCATTAAATGATATCATGGAACAAATGGACCTAACAGATATATACAGAACATTCCATCCAAATGCTGCAGAATATACATTCCTCTCAGCAGCACATGGGACATTATCTAAAATAGACCATATAATAGGACACAAATCAAAACTTAACAAATACAGGAAAACTGAAATAATCCCTTGTATGCTATCTGACCACAATGGGATTAAACTGTAAATCAGCAACAAGAAAAACTACAGAGCATACAGAAATTCATGGAGACTAAAAAGTACATTCTTGGACAATGTATGGGTCATTGAAGAAATTAAAAATGAAATAAAGAAATTCATAGAATCAAATGATGATGAGAATACAACATACCAAAACCTTTGGGACACAATGAAGGCAGTCCTACAAGGGAAATTTGTAGCCCTAAGTACCGATATTAAGAAATTAGACAGTTCACAACTAAACAATTTAATGCTTCACCTTAAGGCCTTGGAAAGAGAAGAACAAGGCAAACCAATAATCAGTAGATGGGAAGAAATAATAAAGGTTAGGGCAGAAATGAATGAAATGGAAACAAACAAACATTAAAAAAAACAATAAAAAAATCAATGAAACAAGGAGTTGGTTCTTTGAAAGGATAAACAAGATTGACAAACCCTTAGCAAATCTGACCGAAAGAAAGAGAGAAGAGACAAAAATTGATAAAATTAGAGATGAAAAAGGCAACATCACATCAGATACCAAAGAAATTCAGAAAATCATGTGGACATACTTTAAGAATATATATGCCTCTAAGTTTGAAAACCTGAAAGAAATGGATGATTTCCTTGATTCATATGACCTACAAAAATTAAATCAAGATGAGGTAAACCATTTAAATAGACCTATAACAACCACAGAGATCCAAGCAGTTATAAAAAGTCTCCCAACTAAAAAAAAGCCCAGGCCCAGATGGATTCACTGCTGAATTTTACCAGAAAAACATTCCTGGATGATCTAACACCAATGCTTCTCAAACTTTTCCATAAAATAGAAAAGGAAGGAATTCTAACACAAATCCTTCTATGAAGCCAGCATCACCCTGATACCCAAAGCGGACAAAGACAGATCAACAAAAGAAAATTACAGACCAATCTCCCTCATGAACATAGATGCAAAAATTCTCAACAAAATACTGGCAAACAGAATACAAGAATTTATCAGAAAGATTATTCACCCTGACCAAGTAGGCTTTATCCCAGAGATGAAGGGATGGTTCAACATACACAAATCCATAAATGTAATACACCATATAAATGGTCTGAAGGACAAAAATCACATGGTCATCTCAATAGATGCAAAAAAAGCATTTGACAAAATCCAACCACCTTTATGGTGAAAGTACTACAGAAAGTGAGAATAGAAGGAACATATCTCAACATAATAGAAGCTATTTATGACAAACCTACATCCAACATAATAGTAAATGGGGAAAAATCTGAAGCTTTTCCTCTAAATCAGGAACAAGACAAGGATGTCCACCTTCCCCACTACTATTTAATATAGTCCTGGAAGTCTTAGCCATAGCAATAAGGCAAGAGACACTCATAAAACGGATACAAATTGGAAGGGAAGAGATCAAACTATCATTATTTGCAGATGATATGATTCTGTACATAACAGACCCTAAAGACTCTACCAGCAAACTGTTAGAGCTGATAAACACTTTTAGCAATGTAGCAGGATACAAAATAAACACACAGAAATCAGTAGCTTTTCTATACACTAACAACAAACGTGCAGAGGATGAAATCAGGGAATCTCTCCCATTCACAATTGCCTCAAAAAATACCTTGGAATAAACTTAACCAATGAAGTGAAGGATCTCTACAATGAGAACTTTAAAAAGCTCGAGCGACAAATTGCTGAAGACACAAGGAAATGGAAAGACATCCCATGCTCCTGGATTGGAAGAATCAATATTGTGAAAATGTCAACCTTACCAAAAGCAATCTACACATTTAATGCGATCCCCATTAAAATCCCAATAGCATTCTTCACAGAAATAGAAAAAAACAATCCTAAAATTCATCTGGAAACACAAAAAACCTCGAATAGCCAAAAGAATTTTGTGCAACAATAATCAGGTGGGTGGTATAACCATACCCGATTTTAAATTATATTACAAAGCCATAGTAACAAAAACAGCATGGTACTGGCACAAAGACAGATCAATGGAACAGAATAGAAGACACAAATATTAATCCAGGCAGCCGCAGCCACATGATTTTTGACAAAAATGCCAAAAATATTCATTGGAGAAAAGATAGCCTCTTTAACAAGTGGTGCTGGGAAAACTGGACATCTGTATGTAAAAGGATAAACATACATCCTTTTCTCTCTCCATGCAAAAGAGTGAAGTCCAAATGGATCAGGGACCTTAATATCAGACCTGAAACTCTCAAACTGCTAGAGGAAAAGGTAGAGGAAACCCTTCAACACATTGGCCTAGGCAAGGACTTTGTGAATATAACTCCAATTGTTCAGGGAATAAAACCACTAATCAACCATTGGGACCTTATGAAACGACAAAGCTTTTGTACAGCAAAGGACACTGTGAATAGAGCAAAAAGACAACCTACAGAATGGGAGAAAATCTTTTCCAGCTATACATCTGACAGAGGATTAATATCCAGAATATACAAAGACCTCAAAAAACAGAATAATAAGAATTCAAACAACCCAGTTAAAAAAGGGCTATTGAACTAAATAGAGAATTCTCAGAAGATGAAATACAGATGGCATATAAACATCTAAAAAAGTGTTCCACATCCTTAGCCATCAGGGAAATGCAAATTAAAACCACTTTGAGATTCCATTTCACTCCTGTCAGAATGGCTACCATCAAGAAAACAAATGACAATAAGTGTTGGTGTGGATGCGGAAAAAGAGGAACACTTCTACACTGTTGGTTTGAGTATAATCTGTCCAGCCATTGTGGAAATCAGTGTGGAGGTTCTTCAGACAGCTAAAAAAAAATTTACCATGTGATCCAGCTATAGCATTCCTGGGCATATATCCAAAGGACTCTTCTCACTACCTTAGAGATACTTGCACAACCTGCTTATTGATGCTCTATTTACAATAGCTAGGAAATGGAAGCAGCCTGATGTCCCTCCACAGATGAATGGATAATAAAGATGTGGTACATTTACACAATGGAGCTCTATTCAGTGGTAAGAAAAATGAAATTATGAAATTTTCAGGGAAATGGATGGATCTGGAAAGGGTTATACTCAGTGAGGTAACCCAGGCTCAGAAAGCCAAACATCACATGCTCTCTCTCATATGTGGATCCTAGCTACAAATGTATAGACTTGTGTATAAACTGGAATCTAAAATTGGTCTTAGAAGCCAGGGAGGACAGGGAGGAGGATAATGGAGTCAACACTATGAATGTAAAATCAGAATAATATAAATAAAAAATAAGTTATAAATAAAACTAACCAAAAACAAATCAAGCCAGTAAGCTGGTAGAAGGCTATAATGAGGGAGGAGAGGAAAGGACTTAAGTGGATGGTATTGTACATATGTAAGTAGAAGAATATATTACAGTGAGGGGAAAGGCCCAAGTGAGCCCATGGGAAGAGAATGCATAAAATAAGGGTGGGGGAGGGTCAATAAAAATTCAAGATAATCTCAGACTTATGCAAGCATACTTTTTTGAATAATGGCACATCCAGAAGCTATAGACTGTTACTAGAAAATTTTCAGTGTCTGATGGGATACCTTCCAGTGAGTAGTTGGCCAAGGAGGTCCTGGTATCCTCCTAAACATTAAAGGCTATTGCCAAAGCCCTTGGTTGCCCTTGAGAAACAGATGATAAGACCCTATTGCTGAAGACATCTCTTGCCTGAGAGGCAAGGTCACTGAGAAAGCAAGTTGGTGCTGAGCAGAAAACCTTCTCTCTGTAGACCAGCCAACTAAAAGCTGGAAAAAGCTGCACTGCATGCAGCTGTATGGGTGACAGAAGTCATCAGCGGTGAAAACAGTGGACACTGGAAAACTCAAGTTTGGCCAGACAGGCCCAATGACTGAATGGGTACAATAGTGGCATGTCTGCCCTGGGGGAAACCAACTGCTCCCTGATTGGACTGAAGGCGCTCTCTATGGGAGGGAATATATGCCTGGTACTGAAAAAACTAATCACAAGTTTGTGGCAGTTGAGGTCATGAGCCTTAGGAGTATAAAGCCTGCTCTTGTCTGGCTAAATGCATGTATTATTCCCACCAAACTGCCCTGAAAGCACTACACTTAATGTTCATATTCACATATTAAAGCTACTCTCACTTCTGGTTAGAGAAGCTTCTCTTTTCAGATGGTGATGACCACTGGGATGACCCAAAAGGCAACATAGTGCTAAGAAGAAGGGATGGAAGAGTGTCCAGCATTGAAACATCTCTGTCACACCCTCCAAGGCTCATGGTCCATTGCGGAAGAGGGTGCGTAAAGAATGTAAGAGCCAAAGGAAGGGTACGACTCCTTACAATGCAACTGTCCAGACAGAAATTGGCCTTGATATCCATGACCTTGCAGAGCCTAGCAATACTTTTGCAAGACCCTCATAATAGGAGCAAAAGATGATGACATCAAATTAAAAGAGAGACTCATGGAGAGAGGGAGAGGATATGACAGAGAATGGAGTTCTGAAGGGGAATGGGGGAGGGGTTGGAAATATCATAGTTTTATGTCTGTAAGTATAGAAGTTGTCAATAAAAACAAATTTTAAAAAATGTGGTCTGCATTGGACTGATGCCTTAGTATAAGAAACAGACCAATAAGGCAAATTAAGCCAGGTGGTTTGTGATGGAGTTGGATAATAGAGTCATGCATCTATGACCTAAATAATGAGAAGAATTTCAGGCAACTACTGAAAGAAAGGAAGAGACAAGAAAATTTTATTTCCTCACTGATTCCAAAGAGAACATGGGCCTGTCACCTTCCTAATTTTTGGACTTTAAGATGGCAAAACAGAGAGAATAGTTGTTTGTTATTAGTGGTGCCACAAATCATAGATGGCATTTTGTTATAACATGTTCCAATCCAGCATATCTTAAATGTTTTTCATGATGGCCTTCTCCAAATCACATTATGCATGATTACATAAAAAGGCTTACAAACTGAGTTTTTCTGATTCAATGTGATCATGATCCAATTTTTTTTTAAAAATCCTTGTTTCATGAACATAATTTGCATTGGAATATTTATAGTTTTATGTTATCCTTACAATAAATGCCATTATTTTGACATATTTGCTCATTTGCAAAGTAACAAAAGTGAATTTGTTCCAAATCAAAGTCATATTTCTCTTTTTTAAACATTTTGATAATTGTCATACATATCCATAATATGTTTTAATCATAATTGCCTCCCAATTCCTTTGGCTCCCTTTACCTCATTCCATTCTATTGATTCCCCTCTACTTTCCAAATATTCCCTCTTCTATTTTAGTGTGTTTCCCTTCCATCATCCATGCTGAAATGTTAATGGGCCCAATATTGTGCAGATAACAATAGGCACTGGCAAGATCACAAATGTAATTGCTACTTCATGTCCAGAAGATATCACTGCAAAACATTTCTCTCCATCCTCTGGCTCTTCCATTCTAACTGCCTCCTCTCCTATGATATTCCTTGAGCCTTGCAATATGTGGTTGAGATAACTTATTTAACAATGAATACTCAAAAGTCACTTATTTACAGCATACTGATGAGTTTGGGTCCTTATAATAGTCACGACATCAGCATAAAAAGTGTCTCTGACCAAAGTTGAAAGCATCACTTATACATATATCATATATCACTTATGCATAAAAATATTTAGATGATAAATTGATGTGCACAACAAATCCATTTAGCAAAACTTCAACAGTACTAGCTTTCTTCCTAGGGTAAATGATCTTCCTAGCCATAGAATTTTGAGCAGGATTTTAGTACCTACCATGAATTCCCTCTCATGGAGTAGGCCTCAAATCTAATTAGAAAGCAAGAGAGCACTTGGTTACTCTCATCACAGTCATGAAATTATTGCACCAGTGTACACATCTTGTCTGGCTGATTGGTTTTGAATCATGCAGATTAGATTTAGGACTAGGTATTATAATTACATTCATGTTGCTGGGAAAAAAAAAAAAAAAAAACACCTAACCAAAAGCAGCTGATGGGAGGAAAGTTGTTTATTTTGGCTTACAGTCTCAAATGGAAGCCTCATGATGGCAGAGGAAAGATGGTATGAGCAGAGGCTTGACATCACCCTCTCCACAGCAGGTACACACTAGCAGCAGGAGAGTGAGTGGAACTCTAGTAAAGGGGAAGTGGCTATAACATCCCCTAAGCCCATTCCCAACAACATACCTCTTCTATCAAGGCTTTTTCTCTCAAATTGCCATCAGCTGTGGATCAAACGTTCATAATCCATGAGTTCCCAGGTGATGGCACTTTGGAAGGTGGAGACTTACTGTCACTGGGGGCAGGCTTAGGGGTATTATAGCCCCCTTGCTAAAGTTCAGCTCAAACTCGAGTTGCTGTCTTCTACCTGCTGTGGTAGAGGTAATTTCCAGCCTCTGTTCATGCCATGTGCCCTGCCACCATGAAGCTTTCCCTTGAGACTGTAAGACAAATTAAACAAAACTTTCATACTATCAGCTGATTTTGGTCAGGTGCTTTATTCCAGCAATGAGAAGGTAATTATAATATCTTCTATTACAAGGGTTAATTGACTGGGTTTAGTAGTTTCAATTCGCAGCTGTTGTCTTTTAATACTTTTAATACATCATTCCAAGCCTTTCTGGCTTTTATAATTTCCATTGAAAAACTGGATGGTATATTGATTGACCTGCCTTTATGTATGACTTTATGTTTTTCTCTTGTAGCTTTCTTTGTTTTGTGTATTACGGGTTTTGATCATAATATGATATGGGTGGTATTTTTAATGGTCCTCTCTGATATTTTTGGTGTTATATATATACCTCTTCTACCTTTAGGGGCACATTTATCATTAAATTGGGACATCTATAATTTTAATAAAAATATTTTCTATGCTATTGGCCTGAAGTGCTCTTCAGCTTCTATGCCCATTATACAAACATTACATTTTGTTTTGAGAGAGAGGAAAAGATAGACAGAGAGAGAGAATGGGCACACCAGGGCATTTCAGTCACTGTGAACAAACTCCAGATGAATGTGGCCCCTTGTGGGCATGTGTGACATTGCATGCTTGCATCATTGTTGCGTCTGGCTATATGTGGGATCTGTATGATTCCAACAGGAGTTCTTAGGCTTCACAGGCATGCACCTTAACCACTAAGCCCCCTCTCCATCCCAGAATGCTACATCTTTTTATAGTGTCCCAAACACCTCTGATGTTTCATTCATACAATTTTTAAAACTTATTGATTTTGACTAATTGATACAGTTGCTCTGCCTTTATTTCAAACTCTGATATTCTGTCTTCCACTTGATTTGTATGATTTGTGTAGTTTTCTGTGGAGATTTTAATTTAGCTTTTATTTTTCATTTACAGCTTAGTTTCAGCTTGGTTTTACTTTTAGATTTCTATCTTTTAATTAAGCTCAATTTTCACATCAAGGATGGACTTCATTTCATTTAGCTGCTTGTTTGTGTCCTCTTGGTATTCATTTAGGCATTTATTTGTGTTTTCTTTTAATGTATTCATGGTTTCACTTAAGGATTTATCCACATACTCTTTGAGTTCTTTGTTCTTTTGTATTCTTGTGTTGAGTTACCTCTAAGTTTCTCTGATGGGGTTTTCTACTATGTAACTGGTAATTCTTGTGGAAGACCTATTAGCTTTTTTCACATCATCTATTTTGCTTTGAGAATTACCAACCAGGAGAGTATGTTGACAAGGTTTTCCTAGCAATCTATGTTAAGTGAGTATTTGAAATGATATTTGGTATTTCTTTGTGTTCACATGTCTTTGCTCTGCTTTGTGCTGCTTGGAGTTCAATCTTGGAGATGCTTGTTGCTGCATCATGGATGGGATAGGTGAGGTCATCTCAGCTTGGTTTCAGGTGTGCTGCAAAACATGCTGGACCCTGACTCCAAAGATGGAAAATTAGCCACATAAGGAGAAGGATGTAATAATGGGTGCTAAAAGAAACTGTGGCCTGAACTTACAAGGGGCAGACCTCCAACTCAAATGAGAAAAATGTTGGTATCAGGGTTGAGGAGGCAAGAGTGCTAGGGAGAACCTGTGTGACTGAAATCACCTGGTGCTAGTCCTCAACCCCAATCCAAAGTCATAGTTCTAAGATTTGCTATGCCCTTATTATTATTTGATATGTTATTAAAAGTAAGTGTGGTGGTTTTGTTTTGTTTTTAATATATTTTATTTATTTATTTGACAGAGAGTAGGAGGGACAAAGAGACAGAGAGAGGGAGAGAGAGAGAATGGGCATGCCAGGGCCTCCATCCACTGCAAACAAACTCCAGATGCATGTGCCCCCTTGTGCATCTAGCTTACATGGGTCCTGGAGAGTTGAACTGGGATTCTTTGGCTTTGCAGGCAAATGCCTTAATTGCTAAACCATCTCTCCAGCCCCAAATGTAGTGTGGTATTTTTGATTAGTGGTATTCTTTTTTCCCATTACACTAAGCCTCTAATGTCCATTTCAAACATTCAATTCTATCTCTACATATTTCAAATAATTATATGATTTTAAATACATTTTAACTAAAGATTTAATATCCTTAGATTTGAGGTTCTCAAGAATTTTGAGGGAAAGTTCCAGATATTTCCTGTATACACTTTATTCTGCACATTTATAGCCTCCCCACCTTCTGTGGTGGTTTGAGTCAGGTGTCCACCATAAACAGGTATTCTGAATGCTAGTCTCTCCAGCTGATGACAATTGGAAATTAAAGCCTCCTGTAGGCAGAGTGTTGTTGGGGGTCGGCTTATGGGTTTTATAAGAAATGCAGGAAAGAGAGGGTCAGTCATTGAATTTGCAACACGGTCTTGTGTTTTGGAAAAAGAAATGGGCAGTGTATAGCAGTTTTACTGGATGGCGTGCATGGAGACCCAAAGGAGCCATGCGATGAATAGTGGGTTCAGTGGAGACCCAGTGGAGATGCCGGGATCATGAGATGGCTGCTAAGGAAAGCTGCTAGCCTGATGAAGTTGTCCAGGACTGTGTGTTGCCTAGATGGAGGGGCAGAATTGGAATACCAGAGACTTGTTGCTGGACAGCATTATTAGACTTGTAGATTTGTTGCTGGCTAGAATTGTTGAACTTGGAGCTACAGAGTTTGATGTTTTCCCTGGTTGTTTTAAATCTTGAATTGGCTGAATATTTCTTTGCTATGCCCAAAGCTATCTTTTTGCACTGTGAATGTGTATTCTGTGCCATTATGGGTTTTGTTTTTGAGGTTATTTATTTATTTATTTATTTTTGGTATTATGGCTCAGTTAAAAGACCTTATATTATGGATATGTATGAACATCATTGGAATTGATAAAAACTATGGGAACTCTTAAAGTTGTACTGAATGCACTGTATTTTATATCATGTATGCCTATCAGTTTATGGGATCCAGGGGCTGAATATGGTGGTTTGATTCAGGTGTCCCCCATAAACTTAGGTATTCTGAATGCTAGGTTCCTAGCTGATGGCAATTGAAATTAAAGCCTCCTGGTGGCAGAGTATTGTTGAGGGTGGGCTTATGCATTTTATAACAAGTTTCACCTTGGAAGTGTTTGGTACACTCTTCTGTTGCTATTGTCCACCTTATGTTGCCCAGGGGTTGATATCCACCCTCTGCTCATGCCATCATTTTCCCCTGCCATGATAGAGCTTCCCCTTGAGCCTATAAGCCAAAATAACCTTTTTTTTCCCCCAAAAGCTGCTCTCGGTCAGGTTATTTCTGCCAGCAATGTGAACCTGACTGAAACATATTCCATCAGAGAAAAAATATTTCCACATTTTACCTATTAACTCTTTTCCTGCCCAATCTATACTTCTTTGGCTTTCTTTACTTTTTTACATTTTCTAGAAAGTCACTTAATGAGAATCATAAAGTGTTTATTTATTTAATTAGAATCATATGGATAGCTTTTGATAGGGATACTACCCCAAATATGACTATAGTGGATTGGAATATGCTAAAACTAATATACCTTTGTACCATGAGGACTATTTTGAGCTGGTAATTTAAAAAATTGCAGAGGAGAAGCTCAGAAAACAAGGTTGGAAGGTACATCACTCCACAGATAAGAGGATAACCAAAATATATTGTATACTTATATAGTGTAAAATTACTCAGTCATAAAAAGAAATGAACTATTGATATATAAAATATGTATATTTCAAAACATGCACATTGGGAGATATCAACTCAAACACATACATGTACACATACACATACTATTGGGCATTAATGGATTGGAATTGGTTTGCAAGAGGAATATGGAAGGATTTAGAACTTTGGGCTAGAGAAATCTTGCAGTATTCTAAGCAGAGCTTGAAGGATGGTTCAGATGAGAGCTTGAAGGACATAAAGGCTAAGAGAATTGTGGATGGTAAAGGTTTAGATAATGAGGTTTTAGAGGCAGAAAGAAGACTGTTGAGAAATGGGTTAGAAGCTGAATTCTTACAGTGTCTTTAGAACTTGAGCAAAGTTGAATTTAAAAGTAATAGAGTAGTGTGTTTGGTTGATGAAAAAATAAAGCAGGAAGATATGAAGTTTGACACAGAAAAATGTGAACAGGTTGGGATCCTGGGTAAGGAGACTTCTACTTTTAGCTGCTACTGTTAGGATATTGAAGAAGGGTAAACTTCTCTGCATTGGGACATTGGGATGAATGCTAATTCTTCTGAAAGGAGGGAACTTAAACAAAGAATGTTAAAAAAATTCCTGATCATCAAGGTCATATTGTATTTCCCTCTTCCTTTACAAATTTGTTAGCCTACCTAGAAAGGTTTTTTGAAATTATAAAAAATTCAGGAAATATGGTCATGGAGTGTCACCAGTGTCCCAGGGGCCAATGAGGCTGGGCAATGTGAAAGGCAGGATTGAGGTCGTTGTAAGGAGGCACTATGAGACCATTGTATTGTGCTGTGAAAATGAACTGTGGGTTGCACTGGAGACCCTAGAATTTTGGAGTGCTATGAATATAGGACAGTCACAAAGGGAAGTTGCTGGCTTGAGTGTAAGCATGACATGGGGGGAAGAACTACACAAGTATTTTGGAATCCAGAGGATTTTATAACAAGTTCTAGATGCCAGACATGAGACTGCAGAATTTTATGTTTATCCTGCTGGTTATCTATCTTGAATGATTTAATCTTCCCTTGACATGCCACGACTCCTCCTCTTGGAAGTGGGAATGTTTACTTTGTGCCATTATTGTTTGAAGTACATGATTTGTGTTATAATTTTACAAGATTCATGGTTGAGAGTCTGTGTTGAGTTTCAGAAGACACTTTGGACCTCTGAACATTGTCTGGATTCATAAAGACTATGGAGACTATTAAAGTTGGGCTGAATTCATTTTGTATTATGATATGGCTATTAGTCTATGGAGATCAAGGGCTAAATGTGGTAGTTTGAAGTGAATGTTCTCCCATAGCCTCATGTGTTTTGAATACTTTGTTCTAAGCTGTTGGCTATTTTATAATGGTGCGGAGTCTTTGGGAGGTGAGCCTTTGCTAAAGGAGCTGTGGTTAAGGTATTCAGGTATGGAGCTACAGAAGAAGAAACAGATACAGATGAGTTGGTGCAGAGGACCTGAAAGACAAGAGTAGTTGAGTTGAGCTCTTGACTTCCCATAGTCTGCTTATATTCATTTCATAAGATCATATCAGGGCAATCATAGTGTGTCACAAACACAATTGCAAAAGAATGTGCTTTTAATTAGTTAGCTTGTTTAAACAAAAACACTCTACACAAATACTAACAGAGTGATTATACTCAGAGTGACCTCAGTTCCAGCAAGATGTTCTCAAGAACAAACAAGAACAGGTTTTCCAGAAGGTTTGCCTTCTAATTACACTGTGTGCAGTGCTTCTTCTGTGCCTTGTTTTCTCATTGAACTCAAGCTGGAAGACTGATAGCCACATATTATTTATTGGCTGATTATAGTGTATCATTGGGGCCAAGTCTTGAGAGCTATAATTCCAACCCTAGTGGGCTTGATAGCTCAGATCACTCAGACTACTTCCTTCCCACTTCCTGATTATGTGGAGATGTGACCCAAGCTTTATTCTAAGTTCTCTCATGCTTTTGATACCACAATGAAGCTTCCCCTCAAAACTGTAAGCTGAAATAAACCATTTACTCATATGCGCTTCTTGGGTTAGGTATTTTTGTCCTCACAATGAGAAGGTAATTGCAGCACAGAAGACGTGTTTATTTTGGATTACTGATTGAGAGGATACAGAGCATCATGGTAGAGAAAGCATTGCATCAGAAGCATGAAGTAGATGGTCAAATTCAGTCTACCATCACGAAGCAGATAATGATGAATTTCTTGTACTCAACTCTCCTTTTGTTGTTGTTTTGTTTTCAAGGTAGGGTTTCACTTTAGTCCATGCTGACCTAGAATTTACCATGTATTCTCAGGCTGGCCTCAAACTCATGGTGATCCTCCTACCTTTGCCTCCCAAGTGCTGGGATTAAAGGTGTGCACCACCACGCCTGACTCAACACTTTTTATACATTCTAGTACTTTACCCCATGGCATTGTGCCATTCACCATTATGTTTAGTTGTCCCAACTCAGTTAACTTCATCTATATAATCTTTCATAGATATGCCCAGAGACTTGTGATTCTTAATTCTGTCAAGTTGAGAACTGATATTAACCATTAAAATTTGCAAATCTTTACTTCCAAATAAAGTCAATATCTGAGATACTGGAATTAGGATTTCAAAACATTTTTTTTGCCAGGTGTGGTGGTATACACCTGTAATCCTAGCACTTGGGAGGCAGAGATAGGAGGATTGCCATGAGTTTGAGGCAACCCTGAGAATACAGAGTGAACTCCAGGTCAGCCTGGGCTAGAGTGAAAAAAAAAAACGACTCTTGGAAATTATATTTGAATTCATGGTGCATCTATAAGTCAGAATGTTATTCAAATTTTATATAACATATTCATGATTTTAAGCAAGGATGATATAAAATATTAAGTTCTGTATAATCACATTTATAATACATTATGATATATAACATATAATATATATGAATAAATTTAGAATCACAAATATATATGGTGTGTGTATATGATTTTTGTAAGGACTAAAATATTAATATGTATCATTTTGTGGTGACATGATTATAAATTTCTTAAATAATAAGCTAATTACATTATAAAAATAGAATTATCTTTGTGAGACATGGAATAAAAATAGTTAATTATTTTAGATGATAGCTAGAAGATTTTCATCATGTGTAAATAATATGTTTCAATAGTGCTATTGTACCATTGCTTCAAAGAAGGCTCTTTAAATGTCTATACATTAGGAGTATAATTGAATCAAGTAATTTTGGCATAGCACTTCAGTTGATAGAAATATGCATGATTGTTTCACTGAGTCTAGACATTCAGATCCTATAAATGTTATCAAATCCCTTAAAATCAGTTTAGATGTGTTATCTTTTATTCATCATATTATTTCCACACAAAGCCAAGAGCTTGACAGTGATATAGCAACTGAGACCAAAACATAAGGTTTTCAGAGCATGACAAGAGCAATTATATTTTATCTTAAAAGTACTTTAGACATTCTACATTCATAGTTTGAAGTATGGTACAAAATTGCAAGGGAGAAAACGCTGAGGTATAATTAGATGAAACACAATATAATTCTTATAGTAATATAATTCTTATAATAAAGAGCTCAAGGTGTGTCATTTTGCATGTGTGTGTATATGTGTAGTATATGCATATGCACATGAATGAGCTGATGGATGCACTCTGTGTATTTGTATGTGTGTGAGTGTGTGTGTGTAGACTAGAGACAATTTTGCATGTCTTCCTCTATCTTTAATTTGCATATTTCCTTGAGACAGAGATTCTCACTCAACCTACAGCTGTCCTTTTTGTTCTGATTGGCTGACCAGTGACCCCCTGTGATGACCTGGTTTCCATTCCATAAAAGACTGCATTTATTAGCATGGAGTCCACACCGAGCTATCAATGTAAGTTCTGAGGAATTGAACTCAGAATGAATCAGGCCCTCTCAGGCAATTATACTTGTATGGCAATCGGTATTATTTACTGAGCCATCTCCATGGCTCCTGGAAGTATACTATGAGTGGAAAACTAGCTAGTATGTTTTTTTTTAGTTATCATGATAACCCCCAAAAGAGGCAAAATTAAGAAATATTCATGAAAAGTCAAGATTAATTTTTGCACTTTCTGGATTGAGAAGAGGCAGACAACATTAAACTGATTTTCACCACACAATGACATAAAGCCCCAGCCCTTACACTTATACCACTATTTCCCACCAATAATAAAGATTTGGTAACTCACGTGTGTGCAGGCACACTTGTATGTGGGAAGCTATACTTCAGGTAACATCCACTTTTTGCGTGACAGGGTCTTGAATTGGCCTGGAGCTTGCCAAATAGGTAACTTGGTTGGCTTACAAGCCCAAGTATCTTCCTGTCTCTGCATCCCAAGTATTGAGATAACAAGTGTCTGTCACAAAGTTTTACATGGGTTTTGGGGAATACAACTCAGATTCTCATGTTTACATTGAAAGAATTTTACTGACTGAGCTATGTCCTCAGCTCAAACTTATTAACACTTATTTCAACACAAAACAAACTTATATCTAAACTTTCTCTGGGAAAATATTTTTGTAATATTTTATATGTATATATGTAAGTCATGAAACTGGAAAGGGGACCATGAGAGAGTAGGAAGAGATCTTAATAGAGGGGAACAAAGAGGGTAATATAAGCAGAAGGGAAGACTATATGGGAGGAGTAAGGGGCCAAGCAGGGGAGATAGGCAAGGTTATTGGGGAAAGGAATGAAAAAGAACAGTGCATTTACATTTATGCATATAAATGGCATAATAAAACCTATTAATTTTCATGCTTAAAAATTAATGAAAATAGCCGGGCGTGGTGGCGCACGCCTTTAATCCCAGCACTTGGGAGGCAGAGGTAGGAGGATCACCGAGAGTTCAAGGCCACCCTGAGAAGACATAGTGACTTCCAGGTCAGCCTGAGCCAGAGTGAGACCTTACCTCGCAAAACCAAAAAAAAAAAAATTAATGAAAATGTATCAATACTATTTACACACAAATAAGTACACACATTACTTATCTCTTTCTACCTATCATCTATCTAAAACAAAATATGTATGTTGCCTTGAGTTTGTTTCAACAGAGACCAAGAGAATAAGAGAATAGTTGGAAACACACAAATAAGTACACACATTACTTATCTCTTTCTACCTATCATCTATCTAAAACAAAATATGTATGTTGCCTTGAGTTTGTTTCAACAGAGACCAAGAGAATAAGAAAATAGTTGGAAACACTTAAGTATTTGATAGGTTTGCTAATTACAATTTAACTAATAAAGTATCATATATTAGGAGAAATATTTTAAGATATATAATTTTGCAAATTTTTAAGATTTGTATTTGGAATTTTATTATATGAACATATTACAAAATGGTCATATTCTCACTGGGTTGGCCTCTTACATCCCTTCTCCTATGTGTCCATTCCCCTGAGGGTCCTCTTAAGTCGGGTATCAGTAGTCACTAAAGGGTCATGTTTGTACCATGAAGTCCCAGTGGGGAGAACCATGCCTTACAGTATACCTTATGACCCTATGAATCTTATATTCTTTCCTCCCCATCTTACACAATGTTCCATGAGTCTTGGAGGTTTTTTATAAGTCTACTTTAGTGTTGAACTCTTTTTTTTCTTCTTTTTTTTATTGACAACAAAATATACTTACATACAAGAAGTGCATGGTATTTCCCTCCCCTCTCCCATTCCCCTTTAGAACTCCACTCCCCATCATATCCCCTCACTCTCTCCATTAGTCTCTCTTTTAATTTGATGTCATCATCTTTTACTTATATTATGAGGGTCTTGCAGAGGTATTGCTAGGCACAGCAAGGTCATGGATATCAAGGCCAATTTCTGTCTGGGCAGTTGCATTGTAAGGAGACGTACCCTTCCTTTGGCTCTTCTATTCTATCCGCCCCCTCTTACGCAATGGTCCCTGAGCCTTGGAGGGTGCGACAAAGGTGTTTCAGTGAAGGGCACTCCTCCATCTCTTCTTCTCAGCACTATGTTGCCTTTTGGATCATCCCAGTGGTCATCGCCATCTGAAAAGAGAAGCTTTTCTAACCAGAAGTGAGAGTAGCATTAACATGTGAATATGAACATTAAGTGTATTATTTTCCAGGCAGCTTGGTGGGAATAGTATATACATTTAGACAAGAGCATGCTTTATACCCCTAAGGCTCATGACCTTACCTACCATAGACTTTTGCTTAGGTTTTTCAGTACCAGGTATGTATTCCCTCCCATAGAGAGGGCCTTCAGTCCAATTATGGAGCAGTAGGTTACCCCACGAGTAGGCATGCCACTATTGCACCCGTTCAGTCTTTGGGCCTGTCTGGCCAAATTTGAATATTCAGCGTCCACTGTTTTCACTGCTGATGACTTCTGTCTCCCATACTCTGCATGCAGTGCAGCTTTTTCCAGCTTTCAGTTGGCTGGTCTACAGGGAGAAGGTTTTCTGCTCAGCATCAGCTTGCTTTCTCAGTGACCTTGCCTCTCAGGCAAGAGATGTCTTCAGCAATAGGGTCTTACTATCTGTTTCTCGACGGAAACCAAGGGCTTTGGCAAATGCCCTTAATGTTTTGGAGGCTACCGGGAACTCCTTGGCCAACAACTCACTGGAAGGTATCCCATCCCAGGCACTGAAAATTTTCTAGTAACAGTCTACAGCTTCTAGATGTACCATTATTCAAAAAAGTAATTTTACATAAGTCTTATTCACAATATTTTGAAATTAGATTGACTCTCCCCCTGCCCTTCTTTTATGCATTCTCTACTCATGGCCTCACTTAGGCCATTCCCCTCCTTGTAATCAGTTCTTCCACTTACATATGTGCAATACCATACACTTAAGTCCTTCCCTTTCCTCCCTCCCTTATAGCCTTTTACCAGCTTACTGGTTTCTGGTACCAATTTTTGGTTCCAGTTCACACACAAGTCTGTATATTTTTAGCTAGGATCCACATATGAGAGAGAACATGTGACATTTGGCTTTCTGAGCCTGGGTTACCTCACTTAGTATAATCCTTTCCAGATCCATCCATTTGCCTGAAAATTTCATAATTTCATTTTTCTTTACCGCTGAGTAGAACTCCGTTGTGTAAATGTACCACATCTTTATTATCCATTCATTTGTGGTGGGACATCTAGGCTGCTTCCATTTCCTAGCTATTGTGAATAGAGCAGCAATGAACATGGTTTTGCAAGTATCTCTAAGGTAGTGAGAAGAGTCTTCTGGATATATGCCTAGGAGTGCTATAGCTGGATCATATGGTAAATCTATTTCTAGCTGTCTCAAGAACCTCCACACTGATTTCCACAATGGTTGGACCAGATTACATTCCCACCAACAGTGTAGAAGTGTTCCTCTTTTTCCGCATCCACGCCAACACTTATTATCATTTGTTTTCTTGATGGTAGCCATTCTGACAGGAGTGAAATGGAATCTCAATGTGGTTTTAATTTGCATTTCCCTGATGGCTAAGGATGTGGAACATTTTTTAGGTGTTTATATGCCATCTGTATTTCATCTTCTGTGAATTCTCTATTTAGTTCCGTAGCCCATTTTTTAACTGGGTTGTTTGAATTCTTATTGTTCTGTTTTTTGAGGTCTTTGTATATTCTGGATATTAATCCTCTGTCAGATGTATAGCTGGCAAAGATTTTCTCCCATTCTGTAGGTTGTCTTTTTGCTCTATTCACAGTGTCCTTTGCTGTACAAAAGCTTTGTAATTTCATAAGGTCCCATTGGTTAATTAGTGGTTTTATTCCCTGAGCAATTGGGGTTATATTCAGAAAGTCCTTACCTATGCCAATATGTTGAAGGGTTTCCCCTACCTTTTCCTCTAGCAGGTTCAGAGTTTCAGGTCTGATATCAAGATCCCTGATCCATTTGGACTTGACTCTTGCGCATGGAGAAAGACAAGGATCTATGTTTATCCTTTTACATACAGATGTCCAGTTTTCCCAGCACCACTTGTTAAAGAGGCTATCTTTTCTCCAATTAATATTTTTGGCATTTTTGTCAAAAATCAGGTGGCTGTAGTTGCTTGGATCAATATTTGCGTCTTCTATTCTGTTCCATTGATCTACCTGTCTGTCCTTGTGCCAGTACCATGCTGTTTTTGTTACTATGGCTTTGTAATATAACTTAAAATCAGGTATGGTTATAACACCTGCCTGATTTTTGTTACGCAAAATTATTTTGGCTATTCGAGGTTTTTTGTGTTTCCAGATGAATTTTAATATTGTTTTTTTCTATTTCTCTGAAGAAAGCTATTGGGATTTTAATAGGGATTGCATTAAATGTATAGATTGCTTTTGGTAAGATTGACATTTTCACAATATTGATTCTTCCAATCCAGGAGCATGGGATGTCTTTCCATTTCCTTGTGTCTTCTGTAATTTGTCGCTCGAGTTTTTTAAAGTTCTCATTGTAGAGATCCTTCACTTCATTGGTTAAGTTTATTCCAAGGTATTTTATTCTTTTTTTTGAGGCAATTGTGAATGGGATAGATTCCCTGATTTCATCCTCTGCACGTTTGTTGTTAGTGTATAGAAAAGCTACTGATTTCTGTGTGTTTATTTTGTATCCTGCTACATTGCTAAAAGTGTTTATCAGCTCTAACAGTTTGCATGTAGAGACTTTAGGGTCTGTTAGGTATAGAATCATATCGTCTGCAAATAATGATAATTTGATCTCTTCCCTTCCAATTTGTATCCCCTTTATGAGTGTCTCTTGCCTTATTGCTGTGGCCAAGACTTCCAGTACTATATTAAATAGTAGTGGGGAAAGTGGACACCCTTGTCTTGTTCCTGAATTTAGAGGAAAAGCTTCAAGTTTTTCCCTGTTTAGTATTATGTTGGCTGTAGGTTTGTCATAAATAGCTTTTACTATGTTGAGCTATGTTCCTTCTATTCCAAGTTTCTGTAATACTTTCACCATGAAGGGGTGTTGGATTTTGTCAAATGCCTTTTCTGCATCTATTGAGATGACCATGTGATTTTTGTCCTTCAGACCATTTATATGGTGTATTACATTTATGGATTTGCGTATGTTGAACCATCCCTGCATCTCTGGGATAAAGCCTACTTGGTCAGGGTGAATAATCTTTCTGATAAATTCTTGTATTCTGTTTGCCAGTATTTTGTTGAGAATTTTTGCATCTATGTTCATGAGGGAGATTGGTCTATAATTTTCTTTTTTTGATCTGTCTTTGTCCGGTTTGGGTATCAGGGTGATGATGGCTTCATAGAACGATTTTGGTAGAATTCCTTCCTTTTCTATTTTATGGAAAAGATTGAGAAGTATTGGTGTTAGATCTTACAGGAATGTCTGGTAAAATTCAGCAGTGAATCCATCTGGGCCTGGGCTTTTTTTAGTTGGGAGACTTTTTATAACTGCTTGGATCTCTGTGGTTGTTATAGTTCTATTTAAATGGTTTATCTCATCTTGATTTAATTTTGGTAGGTCATATGAATCAAGGAAATCATCCATTTCTTTCAGGTTTTCAAACTTAGAGGAATATATTTTCTTAAAGTATGTCCGCATGATTTTCTGAATTTCTTTGGTATCTGTTGTGATGATGCCTTTTTCATCTCTAATTTTATCAATTTTTGTCTCTTCTCTCTTTCTTTTGGTCATATTTGCTAAGGGTTTGTCAATCTTGTTTATCCTTTCAAAGAACAAACTCTTTGTTTCATTGATTTTTTTGATTTTTTTGTTTCCATTTCATTAATTTCTGCCCTAACCTTTATTATTTCTTCCCGTCTACTAATTTTTGGTTTGCCTTGTTCTTCTTTTTCCAAGGCCTTAAGGTGAAGCATTAAATTGTTTAGTTGCGAACTCTCCAATTTCTTAATATAGGCACTTAGAGCTATAAATTTCCCTCGCAGGACTGCCTTCATTGTGTCCCAAAGGTTTTGGTATGTTGTATTCTCATCATTTGATTCTACGAATTTCTTGATTTCCTTTTTAATTTCTTCAATGACCCATACATCATTCAATAAAGTGCTGTTTAGTCTCCATGAATTTCTTTATGCTCTGTAGTTTTTCTTGTTGCTGATTTGCAGTTTAATCCCATTGTGGTCAGAAAGTGCACAAGGGATTATTTCAATTTTCCTGTATTTGTTCAGATTTGATTTGTGTCCTAGTATATGGTCTATTTTAGAGAATGTCCCATGTGCTGCTGAGAAAAATGTATATTCTGCAGTATTTGGATGGAATGTTCTGTATATATCTGTTAGGTCCATTTGTTCCACGATATCATTTAATGCAGATGTCTCTCTGTTTATTTTTTGTTGGGTAGACCTGTCAAGTGATGAGAGTGGGGTATTGAAGTCACCCACTACTATTGTGTTAGGAGATATCTCTGACCTTAATTCTAATAGTGTTTGTTTGATGAAGTTGGGACCCCCCCATGTTAGGGGCATATATGTTTAGGATTGCAATGTCCTCCTGTTGGAGTGTTCCTTTAATCAGTATAAAGTGACCTTCTTTATCTTTCCTCACAAATGTTGGGTTGAAGTCTATCTTGTCAGAAATTAGGATAGCAACCCCTGCTTGTTTTCTAGGCCCATTTGCTTGAAATACCTTTTTCCAACCTTTCACCCTAAGAAAGTTTCTATTTTTTATTGAGAGATGAGTTTCCTGGAGGCAACAGATGCTTTTTAATCCAGTCTGCAAGTCTGTGTCTTTTGATGGATGTAATGATTAAGTTTTAAAGTATTGCTTGCAGAAAGGAAAAGAAAGACTTCTGAGATAACTTTAATTGAATAATAGGCACCTGTTGTAGCCAATCTGTCCCTCACCTTTGCTAACTTGCAACTGAAAATAGGATCGACATTTAACAAAGAATGAAAAAGAAACCATAGGGAGCTATTGCCCCATGATTCAGAAAAGAATTGGTTAAGGTGTTTTTCACAGTTAATGGTTAACAGTGCTTGCTCATAAAGATTGTAAGGGATGGGGTTAACTTTTCTGGAAACATTATGTATTTGTAATTTTAAAGAAAATTTTTTCACAGCTAATGGTTAATAGTGCTTGCTCATAATGATTGTAAGGGATTGGGCTAACTTTCCTGGAAATATTATGTACTTGTAATTTTAAAGATTATGCATGCGTGTCAAATTTGGACACTTTTGTTTTTGCCCTTTTCCTTTTGAATCCTATTTCCTTGTATGAGAAAAATAAAAGATTGAGGTTTTGTAGCAAGAGGCAGTGAGAGCAGCACAGCAGAGCGAGAGAGCAGAGCAAGCAAGCAAACGAGTGAGAGAAAAGCCACAGAGAATGAGAATGAAAGAGGAGAAAAAGAAAATGGAAAAGAAAAAGAAGAGAGAGAGAGAGAATGAATGAGAGTGAATGAGAGAGTGAATGAGTGAGTGAGAGAGAATGAATGAGAGAGAGAATGAGTAAGAGAGAGAGAATCAAATGGCTCGCTGCTGAAGCCCGACCTGTCAGCTTGTACCAACATGTCCTAAGTTTCGTTTTGTTTCGTTTTGGCTGCTCCCATTCATGGTCTCACCCCTTGTTGATGCTAGGGCTGGACCTGGCAGGTAATTTGATTTGAAATAGCTGCATTTTATTTAAAGAATACAATATAGGAACATAAGGGATATATATATATATATATATATATATATATATATATATATATATAATATAATTTTTTAAATTCACTAAATACCACATGTATTTCTAAGTAACAAATATAAGAATTATGTATTATGTGCTAAAGTTATCATTAATCCTTTAAAGACTCAATGGCAATATCTATATAAGAAACTGAGTTTTAATAGCAACACTGCCTCTTAAAATATTGCTGCTATTAAAATCTTGCCTCAGTTTTACTAAGTATGTGCTCCTGTAATTTAAAAGTCAAAATATTCCAATAGCATATCCAAAATTCATTAACACACACACACCCCTCTGGGTTATGAAGATAGCTTAGTGGTTCAAGGTGCTTTCTTTCAAAACCTGCCTGCCTTAGTTTGATTTACCAGCACTCATGTAAAGCCAGATACAAAGTGGCCCATGCATGTGTCTGTGACAACCGGAGGTGGAACCAGGACAATCTACAATTCAAGGGTCAGTGTTCCTTTGCAGTGACAACAGATCCTGTCTCAATAATGGTAGAAGAACACAAATACCTCTAGGTCATCCTTTCAACTCCACATGCATTCTGTGGCACACACTTGCCTATACACACACACACACACAACAAAATGATGAAAAATAACCCATAGAACTCAGAAATAACCTATGACAGATTATTCAAATAATAGAGTAAATTAATATTGTAAAAGATCAGAAAACATTAGCATGTTATGATTAAATCATAATTCTTTTAAAACATACCAAACTATGAGAAAATAATCAATAAAATATTCAATTAAATTTGAGACCAAGAAATATTATGGATTTTTTTTATTTATTCTTTTTCACTAAAGGAGCGCCCTTAATAGGAGAAGATGGTCCTGTAATTCGGAGTTTAGCATTTTCATGGATAAAATTGTGTGGAATAACTGACATGTTGACATAGTTCTTCTTAGTACTCTCAATTTTAGCTTTTACATTTGTGTATGAACTGGGTGATGGAGGTAACCCATTTATTTCATACAACCAGTATATTTCATCTGTCTGCAAATAAAATAAAGAAGGAGAGATATAAGAAGACAGATTGGATAAAAATAGGGGGACATTTATCATGATTAATAGTTTCTTTGTCATATATGATATGGAAAAGTTACAAAAGTGTGGTTTTTAATTACAATGACAAGTAGTTAATGAAAAAATAAATTAAGCAAAGCTTTTGACTATGAATTAAGGGCCATTTACTAAATTACATCTCTCAGATAATGTCTGCTTTTTTGTTGAACTAATGTGTACCCCTGACGTAAAGGACAGCGATCTATTTTGTAACCACAAAACCACTACACAGTATGAACTTAATTCATGAAAACGATGAATTTCAAGATGAACTTATGCATGAAAATTTAATTAACTCTATAGAAATTACTAGTATAATAAGCTGATCTGAATTTTGCATTATGAAATTATATAACTTTTCAACTCACTGGTTCACTTCCATTCTTGGGATTACTTTTCAAAAATATTTCATGTATGTATGTATTTTCTCAGTTAAATAAATAAATAAATTGAGAGAGAAAGAGACTATGGCTGTGTCAGGGTCTCTTGCCACTGCAAATGAATTCCAGGTATGATTTTTGTAAATCATTCTAAGGGATCACACCCTTGAGAACAAGCTACACTGGGATAGCTCTCCTGGGACAGCTCTACTAAGACCAACATGGCTATGACTTTCTTGGCTTTTGACCTTTTAAGGATCATTAATTGGTGTAGTCATATTACTCTTGCTCAGCCTTGTATTTTTAACTTAGTAAGATTGTATCTCCTAGCTATGACTATTTCAAACTAAATCCTTGTGACACAGCGTTTCCAGACAAATACTACTACAGTGAGTCCAAAGCCTCCTATCCAACAAATGGAGAAAATTTTGTGGTTGTTTTTAGGCAGGGACTAATTGTTAGCATGGAGCAAGCTATAGATGACTGATAATCATCTATTTTCCCAAAGGATTTCCAGTGGCCACACATCTCATGGGTGAGTTGTGTCAGAAGAGTATGGTAGGAGAGGGAGGCTTCATGATTAATATATGAAAGAACCAAATGACAGAGAAAAACAAGACTAGAAATCCCTTCTCACTGGGGCTATATATAACAGAGAGCACATCATTAAAAATGCCCTGGATTTCCAAATACAGAAGATAGCACGTGCTTTGTAAAATAACTCACAAATGTTCATGACTCTCATTGCCTAGCATCAGTTGTGTTTCTAACCTTCTTAACTCTGCAGCCTACTTCCATTCCTGGGAGTATCTTTTTCTTTCTGAATAAAGAGTGTGCCTCTATTGCTACTGCTATTTATGTATCCTTGACCCAATTCTTTGTTCTGGAAATGAAAACCTGGAAATTCCAATTAATGTCTTCCAGACTCCCATCAATGCATCTCACAGTTACATAAATCTTATGCATAGGTTCAAATTACCTAGAAGCACATGTAATCACAAATATAAAAAAAAAACCTGAAAGTAGAATAAGACCTCTACTTTAGTTAATTATATTTTATGAATATAGCTTTCCTTGTTTAATATTTTATTATAGATATAAAACTTCCATTGGAGAAAATTAAAGAAATGCTTCACAGGACTGTATGTACTATTAAACATCCTTGTATAAAAATATATATATATATATATATATATATATATATATATATATATTTAAACTTAAAAATTGGAATTCAGAATCAGCAAGAAATTTTAACACTAAATGAATAGTTGTTATTTAGTGATACTGTATAATTACTAGTTTTAGATGTGATAATGCCACACAGTCATTATTTTTATCATTTACAGATTTGGTGGAATATTCACAATCAATACAGCATCTAGGTATTATTTTTAAAGTACTATTGAGTGAAGTAAAGACATGGATAAATAAGTGAAGCAGGATTGGCCATAATTTATAAATCTTCAAACTGAATTATGAGTACATGACAATTATTTAATTTATTTCAGTTCATAGTAAGAATTTTACATAAGCACTGAATGAATAAATTAATATATTTTCTTTTCATAATTGAGTCTCACTATATAGTCCAATTTAACTATCAAATCATAACCCTCCAGCCTTTGCATTCTGAATATTGAGATTACAACTGTATATCAACACTCTTGTCTAAAACAATATTTTCTTAAACATATTTCAATATTAATTTGTTTCCCATATAAGATTTATAAATTTCTAAGTATTAGACATTGGAAAACATGCAGCATGTCAAAAGAGGCTTTATCTTCTTAATTTCTAGATTGGGAGAACTCTTAGAAATTTAAAATATAGGAATAGCTCTCCCAAACAGTATCTAACATTTTGTTAGCAGCATTTATAATTTTTTTTTTCTGACAAAGGCTGTACTAATCATTGTTTGATTTAAAAGTATGGGAATAAGGTCTGGGGAGACGGCTCTGTGGGTAAAATTGCTGTGCAAGCATAAGGACCTGAGTTCAGATCCCTAGGACCAATGCTAAAATGTAGGAATTAGGAATGGTTTCCTATAATCCCAGGACTGGGAAGGTAGAGCCAAGAAATCCATGGGAATTCCACTGAATAACTAGTTAGTCTAGGTGATTTAGTAAGTTCAGCTAGAGATCCTGTCTCTGAAAATAGCACTTGAAAATCAGTATGGACCTTTAACTTCCATGCATACACACACAAAAAAAAATTAAAAATGTCTACAAATCTCTTTGACCATAAGAGTTGTTGTGTTATGACAATATGTCCTTTATACCTGTTGTACTCAATGTAAACTACAGTAATAATATTTTCCAATGTAATTGGAAAGTTTTCTTTACCTAAGATATTCTTACTATATATGTGAAACCCTATACAGAAATTTCCCTTACCAGATAAATTTTCAATATTGCATTTAACTGCTAATGTGTTCTATAGAAATGGCCAATTTACAACATAGTTTTACAGTTCAAAAATTTACCTTTTTTGAGTTTTTTTGTTTGTTTTTGTTTTCAGAGGTAGGGCTTCACTCTAGCTCAGGCTGACCTGGAATTCACTATGTAGTCTCAGGGTCGCCTTGAACTCTCAGCGATCCTCCTACCTCTGCCTCTTGAGTGCTAAGATTAAAAGCATGCACCACCATGCCCAGCATCTTTGAGTAATTTTTAGAAAATGATATGTGACTGCAAAACATGTAGTTTTGATTTTTGTCTCCCACAATTCTTTACTATGGAAGTAAAATAATTCCTTATTTCCCAGATAGTGACAACATTTCATATTACACTCCATATTTAAATTATTTTGCTGAAAAACTGGAAGGTAAAAATAATACATAAATGAAGTATGTTGACTTTCATAAGGCAATGTCATTGTTTATCTGGAGAAATTGGGCAAAACCTTTTCATACTTATTGCACTTAATGCTTTTATTGACAACAAACATCTTTTATTACTGCCCTTAAAGAACTTACCTGTACTACAAGTGTTGCTTGATATTTTTTACCATACATTCGTGGTTTGAATCCAACAACCATGACAATTCCTTTAGTGTAAAATGGAGGAAGTTCTCCAGAATCAGGTTTTACAAAAAATTCCCGATCACTACCAGGTAGGAAATAGGCCATAAATGGTTCATAATATCTGGAAAAAAGTGTGAGTATAATCCATCAAATTTGATTATTGCTTTATTCTGTCTGTGAGAATTTAATCAACAGAGTATGCATCCTGCTGCAACAGGATTGCATTTCAACATTAATGATTAATGCTTACAAAAAATAGAAGTAACTTTTTTTTACATTACTACAGTGTCATTCTTCTCCAAGTAGTAATGTTCAATTCTATAGTTATTTCTTTTTCTTTTCAATCACATGTTCATAGTATAACAAGAAAATATTATATCTATAAAAATTGGCAGAATTCAATGTGCCAAATGTAAATTTATCCATTAGTAGATTAATTCACTTGTAAAACAAGTAACCATTAATATGAAGCCTTTTTGTTTCTATTAATGCTGCATTATATTGGCTTATTCATCATTAGCTTTCAACTTGCTAAGTGATTTAAAAATATTTTACAGGGATGGAGAAATGGCTTAGCGATTAAGGCATTTGCCTGCAAAGCCAAAGGACCCTGGTTCGATTCCCCAGAACCCACTTAAGCCAGATGCACCAGGTGGTAAGAGGGCAGTGAGAGGTGACCAAAATGCATTAAGGGAAGGGAACATGATCAAATTAATGTGTGTTCATATATTAAAGTTCTCAATAAATAAAGGAAAACAAAAAGGCTATATATGACAAACCAAGCTCCAACATTCTAATAAATGGGGGAAAACTTAATGAAATTTCACTAATACCAGATATGAGAAAAGTATGTCTACTTTCTCCATTCTTTTTTGAAAAATATTTCATTTATTTATTTATTTGAGAGAGACACAGAGAGAGAGAGAGAGAGAATGGGCATGCCAGTGCCTCTAACCACTGCTACCAAACCCTAGATGCATGCACCACCCTGTGCATCTGGCTTATATGGGTACTGGGGAATCCAACCTGGGTCCTTAGGCTTTGCAGGCAAGTGACTTAACCACTAAGCCATCTCTCCATGCCCTCTCCATTCTTATTGAATATAGTCCTTGAACTCTTAACCAGAACAATAAGCAAAGATACCAGATAAATGTATATAAGCATGAAAGGAAGAAATTAAATTATTTCTGCTTGTAGAAAATATGTTCTTATATATAAGAAAATGGAAAATCTCCAACAAAAATCTTGGAGAATTACTAAACACTTCCAATCAAGTAGCAGGATACAAAAATCAATATAAAAATCAGTATACTGTTTATATATACTAATAATAAACATGCTGAGAAAGAGTTGATGGAAACAATCTCAGTTTCTATAACTTAAAAAATCAACAAAATCATAGGAATAAACTCAACTAAGGAAGAAGTAAAAGAATTCAACAGGGAAAAAATTTAAAACACAGAAAAATGTCACAAAGACATTAGAAGAGGAAAAATGTTCCATGCTCACTGGTCATCAGAATTAATATGGTGAAAATGACAAATACATTACCAAAAGCAACATAGAGATTTAATGCAATCACCATCAAACTCCAATGGAATTCTTTACAGAAATAGAAACAGATAATTCTAAAATTCATATAGATTTTCAAATGATCCCAAATGAGCAAAACAATTCTGAATAAAGGAAAAATGCTGGGATTATTAAAATATCTCATTACAAATTATACTTACAGAGATATAGTAATAAAATCAGCAAGGTAATGGTAAGAAAAGAGACATATGTGCTAGCTTCTCCAGGCCCCACTGAAAGCTGGGATATATTTTTTTTTTTTTTGGTTTTGCAAGGTAGGGTCTCACTCTGGTCCAGGCTGACCTGGAATTAACTATGTAGTCTCAGGGTGGCCTCGAACTCTCGGCGATCCTCCTACCTCTGCCTCCCGAGTGCTGGGATTAAAGGCGTGCGCCACCACGCCCGGCTGGGATCTTTTTTAAAGAAAAAAAATCCAGGCTAGAGATTGAATTAGGCATGATGACAATGTAAACATGATTGGCCCAAGAACTTTCTGGGAAGCCACTGGGCCTGCTGTTGAAGTTATGTGCATCAGGGGAATAAAATGCATATAAGAAACTTCTCAGCAACATCCTCTTTAAAAGAGGTATAGAAAGGAAATGCAGAAAAAAATCATGTGTTATTAATACACATCTGACCTTATCTGTAATCCTTAGTTCAGGCCCTAGTCAAATTCCTACCATAACAACTAAACACAAGTTTATTAGATAACATTACAGTTTTGCAACTATTATATTCAGACCTCACTAATATTATGATTCAGTTTCCCTCTGTCAGATAAATTATTTTACATGTCAGTGAGTAAGCTGACTTCTCAATTATACATTTTTGATCCCTTGAGACATGGCTGGTCTGATCTATGTTCATCTGATAGAGAAAAAACATTAATTTTAAGTGAGCAATCACTTTAGTTGCAGTCAGAAAATGTATAGGTTGTAAGATAAATGCAATTCAAGGAGCTAGCAGCACTATTCCATCATCATAATTATCATTTCTATTTTATTAGAGTCAAAGTTCATTATTAACATTTTCAGAATAATAAGATACTTCAAGGATAGGCAGTTTAAATGTGTTTTAATCACTTCATAAAATATTAACTCATTTGGGCTATAAAATTAATTTAATATTTCTCATACATTAGTATCTTCTCTATGGGAGCTGATAACCTAGAGACACATTGAAGAATTTGGAAACCCAAGGACTTAATATGATCCCATCTAGAATATTAAGGACAAAGTAAATTTCTGATTCCTTTTATTTATGATCTATTCCAAGATTCAATAAGAGCCACAGGAAGTATAATTAATAGTTAAACTACTGAAATAAGCTACATAGACAAGTGAAAATCAAAGCAAAATTTTACATTGACAGCACATCATTAAGCAGTAAACTGGTGCTGTGGGAGATGAAGACAGTAGGAATTCACAGAAGAAATAAATCTATGAGGTGGACTGGCCAGATATGTGCTAGAACCATAGATATAAAGGATCATTTTGGCTGTGTTGAGATTAGACTGCAAGAAGGACTAGATTTGGAGAAGGACATGAAGCTTTGCAATAATGCAGGCAAAATATTCATGGTATAGATCAATATAGGCTGAATAGTAATGGTGATAGGTATTTGCTTGTTTTATAGATTATATGAGAAGATTTTAGTGGGTTAGATATGACACAAACTAGAAGTGTAAAATCAAAGTTTGCAATTAATTATTTATGGAAATTTAAAAATAGAATTATCACTTAATTAAATGAGAATACTGCATAAAGGCCCATTTTAGAGAGAAATTCAAGAATTTACTTTTGAAACTTTATGTTAATTATGATTCTTCTACTTAAAACAGGGTGTAAATAGAAGAAAAATAAGGCTCTGAGGGACAAAAAAATTTAAAGGTTTAGGTAAATGAAAAGGATTTAGTGAAAGAATCTAAGAATGGTTACAGAGGAGTAAATCCAAGGAAGTATGATAACTGAGGTTGATATGAGAACAGTGGTTCAATACGGGCATAGAATAAGTAAGATTAAAAACAATAATGAATCTTTGCCTTGAAAATAATGTGAACAATGTTTAAAACTCCAAGTGGTGATGGTACTGGGTCTATCATCTGAGTGGATATTATAATCATCAAGGGCCATGCAATGGGTGGTACAAGAAATTGTAACATTAGATGTTGAATAGGGACTTCCTAATATGTATTTCATGACTTTGTAACATACAATAGTAGGGGAAGGGTATTATGCTGATACAATGTTCAATGCTGGTATTCAGGGGAACAGGAAAAAGAAATGTGGAGACACAGTAGTGAGGAGACACCCATCTACAGCATCCAAACAAAACCTAGCTCTCTGGCTAAGAACCACTGGACCTAGTATCACATCTCATTTTATTGCTCTCAGTTAGTAATGCCTTAACTATGTGGCCCCTTAAAATTTGTAAACCCATGTACACATCTGCACTAATATTATTGCTACATAGCTACATTATAAATTGGCAAGCCCTCTAGAATTTTTTTTAATACTTTTTAATTTAAAAAATTTTTTTTTTGGAGAGAGACACAGAGAGAGATAGAGAGATAGGGAGAGGGAGACAGATAGAGATGGGCACGCCAGCAGCCTCCCAGCTGCTGTGAACAAAATCCAGATGTATCCCCCCCCTTTGTGGTCAAGTGCAGCATTGCACCCTTGCATCACTTTGCATCTGGCTAAACGTGGGACCTGGAGATTGGAACCGGGTTCTTAGGCTTAGCAGGCAGGTGCCCCAACTGTTAAGCCTTCTCTCCAGCCCTAGAATGTTTTTGAGATTTCTACTTCATTGACTTATTTTTATGCAGGCATTCCTTTGTTCAAGCGTTTATAGAGAAGCAAGAATGAAGAAACAATGTGAAAATAGAGCCTCTTTATTTTATTATTAAGGGGATTTGTACGGTTTTCTGGGGAGCAGGTTTAGGGGTAGTAAACCAATGCTGAAAAATGAACACCTGTGTTTGGGGGTACATTTAAGTCATTGGTAGAGTGCTTATCATGTGCAAAGCTCTGAGTTCGCCATTCATTACCAAAAAGAAAGAAGAAAGAGAGAGAGAGAAAAGAAAAACAAGACTACTTTAAAGCAAAATGTTATTGTAAGAAGAATTGAAGCTTTCAATGATGATAAATATTTATGGAAATTATCAATTCCTGTTGGGTCTAGTAACATAATCTTGAAATATCAGGTACTATAGAGGTTTAGATAGGAAGATCACAAGTTCAAAGCCTGCATGGGCAAAACTGTCTCAAAACAAAACAAAAATAAATTAAGTAAAAGAGTTGGGTTCAGCTAAGGAGCACTTGACAAGCAGGAGTGAAGTTTGAGGTTCAAGCCCAAGTACTAAAAACAAAAGAACATAAAAGAAAATAAACAAAACCTCCAATTATTGGCTTTCTGTAGATTAATTATGCCAACCATTGTGAAATAAACTTTGCCACTCAAAAAGAAAGAGCTGGTGACTGTATCTAGGAAGAATGTGAGGGAGAGTTTATTGCCTTAGAAGAAGCTTGAAATACTCAAGTCATCACACTCCATCATGGGATGATTGCACAGTTTTAATTTGTCTTAATATTTTCTTACTGAAAGTTTTTCCTTTTTTATATCTATGCCAACATAATGCAAATAAAGTAATATCTTAGAACTTTGAGGGTCTACAGCACAAAATGCCATGCATATTCTAACTGGTTTTCTTAAAACACATATTATGGTAAGTCAACTACAGTGTATACAGTCCACTTACTCAGGACATATTGAGTAGAAAGATGACAAAAAACACTCCTGTTGACAGCCCCAGTTGGGTGTAAATCCCAGTAGGTATAGCCACCTGATCTTTGACAAAAATGCCAATAATAGTCATTGGAGAAAAGACAGCCTATTCAGCAAATAGTGCTCGGAAAACTGGATATATATCTGTAGAAGGATGAAAATAGATCCTTATCTCTCTCCATACACAAGAATTAAGTGCAAATGGATCAAAGACCTTAATATCAGACCAGAAGCTCTGAAACTGCTAGAGGAAAAAGTAAGGGAAATCCTTCAACATATTGGACTTGGCAAAGACTTTCTGAATATAACCCTAGTTGCTCAGGAAATAAAACCACAGATCAACCGCTGGGACCTCATGAAATTACAAAGCTTTTGTACAGCTAAGGACACTGAATAGAGCAAAGAGGCAACCTACAGAATAGGAGAAAATCTTTTCCAGCTATACATCTGACAGAAGGTTAATATCTAGGATATACAAAGAGCTCAAAAAATTAAATAATAAATCAAACAACCCAATTAAAATGGGCTATGGAACTAAATAGAGAATTCTCATCAGAAGAAATACAGATGACATATAAACATCTAAAAAATGTTCTACATCCCTAATTATCAGGGAAATGCAGATTAAAACTACCTTGAGATTCCATCTCACTCCTGTCAGATTGGCTACCAACATGAAAGCAACTATAAACTCTGGCGAGGATGCAGAAAAAGAGGAACCCTTCTACACTGTTGGTGGGAATGCAATCTGGTCCAGCCATTGTGGAAATCAGTGTGGAGGTTCCTGAGACAGTTAAAAATAGATCTACAATATGACACAGCCATACCACTCCTAGGCATATATCCTAAGGACTTGTCTCACTACCTTAGAGATACTTGCTCAACCATGCCACTCTATTCACAATAGCTAGGAAATGGAACCAGCCTAGATGTCTCTCAACTGATGAGTGGATAATTAGAAATATAGAATTAATGAATTATGCTTAAAATAATTTCTTGGAATCTTCATATCTCATAATGGTAAAATAAGGGCATTTTCTATGTAATGGTTATTCTGAAGTGGAGCAGGTGTGCTTAGAAGAGATACTAACAGGAATATTCAGTGAGAAGGGCATGTGATAATGGAAACAGATTGGAGAGATAGGCATACAAGCTAATGAACTTCATGGATTTTCAGCAGTACTACTAGAAGCTAAGACAAAGACATAGACCAGTTTGCTGCTTAAAGATTAGAAAGGAAAGCATGGCTTTTTCAACACCTGTATTTCTGAATTCTAGTCTCTAAAATTGTGAAAAGATAAAGTTTTGTTATTTGAATCACGGTGTTTGTGGTGAGTTGTTACTGTTGCACTCAGAACCTAACATATAAAGAAAATGCTTCTTCATCTTTATGAAGACCACCTTAAAAATTCTATAGCTTACATTGCATGCTATGGTGAAAGCCTAAATGTTTTCATATAAGTTCAGGAACAAAGGACATGAACCAAATGGTTAAGTGCTTTCTTCTCATGTCACTATTTATCAGATCGTTTGCAGCACAAATGGGGAATGAACATGACATTATTTTTTTTTCCTTTTTTTGTGTTTCTAGGGACCTTCTGTGTGCTAGGCCAGTGCTCTGCTACTGAACTATATCCCAAAATGTATGTATATTATGAATTAGTGTCATGAAGCCTTTCTTTCTTTTGCTATTCATCATGATTTTTTCTGTGTTCAGTGAATAATAACCCCCTTATTAAGAATTCACCTGATCTGCGCAAACTCTGGAGTAAAAGAAATTACCTCCAGATATTATAACATGAAATATAAAATCCAAGAGACCATTTATATGCAACTACATCAAAAAATATCATGCAAAATTCTCTTCCAACTGACTGGATGTGGTAAGTAAATTCTCTTTCTCAAAAGGAACTCTGCTATGAAGTTGGAACTCTGTTAGTAAAAACACCATTTCTTTACTCCTGAAATTGATTGAATGTATAGGATATACTGAGAAGTGCATCTTCTGAAGCTTCAGAACATCATAGAAGGCCAGTGCAATAACATGTGAAAGACTCCATATTATGTGGTTTTATTTTTAGGAAATATCCAGAAAATACTATAGTGATAGAAAGGAAATCAGTGTTTGTGTAATAACAGTTGAATGTAATCTGTGTAGGCTACCCAAACATCTCTATTATTTTATTAATTTTATTAAACTAAAATTAAAAATTATTAACAATTAAAATTAACATTTTATTAAACTAAAATTGATCTATAATTGATCTTTGGAAAATACATTGAAAGTTCCCTGAAACACAAATATAAACAAACATAAATGTTATGCTGATTTTTAAAAACTAAACATTTACTTTTGCTTTTCTTTTAATATTAAAGGCCCTATTTTCCAAAATTCAAATAAAAAATTATGAGGGCTATAGTGTTTGGGTCACAGAAATAGCACCATTTTTGCCTAACCAGCTAAAGATGACATGTAGGATTCTCCAATTCAAAATTTTCACAATTCAGTTCATAAGTTAGATTTGTAAAACTAATTAAATGCATATTCATATATATTACCTAGTCCGACTTGTTAGTCTAAATTCTGTAACAGAAGTCTTAAATAAACCAACTCCTTGAATGTCAATGATATCCTCTACTTCAGGTTCTGTAGCAATCAATGTTAAAGGATATCTCCATATTCCATCTGTTATAGATTCGATTTTCAATGTAATATTAGCCCTTTAATACAAAATGAGATTTTTAAAAGTTACTACAGGAAAAGAAGCATAGAAAATAAACACACTGATTTAGTATCTAAGGAAAAAATATAAAGTTTCAGGTCTCAGTAAAAATCACTGAAACAATAATTTTTTTTTAAATGTAGGTGATCATTCTATTTTAGGAGTCATTTTATAGGCAATAGTTTATATTATCATTCTTCTCTATAGTTAATTCCTAAAAGTAAACAATTTGTGTAGAATAGGCTCTACAAATTTTCCATAACCAGGAGAGACTATCATTGTACTTATTAAGTTATGGGTAGACTTTGGCAAATGGGTTTAAATTTTATGGTAATAGATATTTCTATTGGAGATTTTATGCAAACATGACACACTATGGGATTCTCTTAAATTCTTCTTCACAGATAATTTGTGAACATCTACAAAGTTCTACATAATTGAAGCCTTTTAAAAATTAAGTTTCAATTGGAAAGATCACACACAGCTTTCAGAATAATGTATAATAAAGTAGCAGTTGAGTTAAAAAGGAATAACTATTATTTTAAATATTATTGATGTATTTATTTATGAGAGAGAGTGGGAGAGGAGAGTATGGGCATACAAGTGTCTCCTCCCACTTCAAACAAACTCCAGTCAGATGTTCCATTTTGTGTGTCTGGCTTTATGTGGGTACTTGGGAATTGAATCAGGGATGCCAGGCTTTCTAAGCAAACACCTGTAACCACTGAACCATCTCTCCAGCCAGTAGGAAAATTATTAAAGGTAGACATTCAGAGCATTTGGCTATATTAAGACTGGGGACATAGGACAGGAGTTGGTATTGAAGAATAGTTTTATGTTTGTTTGCCTGCTTAGTATAAAAAAGATTTTAAAATATAGCACTGTGATTATAACATCATGATTTGGGATTGGACAACGAAATCAAAAACTGTTTACCTAAAAGGTGTAAGACAACAGCTCAGGTAAGCTTCAGGTAAGTCTACTAAATTCCTCAACCAGTTGGAAAGCAGATGGGCAATATGGTATCATATTTGAGAATAGCATACTGTGAACCGAACCAGCAATTTCACTCTTTTTATTAGAATTTTACTTGAAAATATATCTCCAAGATTTTGAAAAGTATTGTGAAGAAAGATTACTGCAATTGTTTATACTATCAAATATAGTAGATGCAGCTTTTTAAAATGTTATTTCAACAGGATATTGATAAGAAAAGTGTGCTGCACAGAATCAGTAGGCTACTAGGTAGAATCATTTAAGCAGTAATGGGTGATATAGCATCTTAAAGCTAACACATCAAAAACGTAAGCCCTAAACAAATACCCAATATGCTCTTCTGACTTTGAAATGAAATAATATTACTCTTCACTATTTTAAGAATTCATTTTCCTACTTCTACTTTTGCTATTTTACAAGGGTAATTAAGATCTATTCTTTATTTTGGTTTTCCTTTTTAACTATCTCTTCCAATGAACCACACCAAATAAATGGGAGAAACTGATGACTCTGTTCATGTGTGCCCAAAACTCAATTGTAAAGTTATATAATAAAATAACTGAGCATTTAGAGAATGTTATGAATCATTTCCCGTCAGTGTTTTAAACATTTACCCTTCAACAGTTTTTTTATAAATATTTTTCTAGCATTAAAGTGATAGCCCAACACTATGCATCCTCTATGTGAGGGAAAGTGGGGGGTGGGGGAGGGCATGTCAGGGTTTCATATTGCTGTAATCGAATGCCTGTATGGCTTTATATGAGTTCTGGGAATTGAACCTGAGCTGGCAGTCTTTATAAGCAAGCCCTTTTAATGCCTTTGCCTACTATGCTGTCTCCCAAGCCTTCATACTCACCTTAAAAGCATACATTTCTATATTAATTATACAATGGCAAAGTTTCAAAATGAACATAAGCACAGAGTAATACTTGACTTTTTTCCCACTGTCATACTATATTCTGTATTTTGTGTATGTTTAAACTGTACTATTTCTCTGTGCATTAAGGTACAATCAAGTCCTAATTTCAGATGGGACTCATGGTATTAACAGCTACTAAGTATTAGTTGATCACAAAAGTAAGTATAAAGACACTGGGTCTTTGTACAGGAAAATACTAAAAACCTGTTATTTTTATAGATTTACTTTATATGTTACTAGTGATATAGTATTGAGTAGTAAAGGGTAATAAAAGCAGTTGTAATTCCAAACACAGCTTAGGCATTTTCTTCATTTGAAATGTTTCTGTTTTGATAAGTAGCATAAAAAATATCATGTTATTGCACATCACATAGTCATGTTGTCAAAAAGTTGTTACCAGATAAAGAATTCTTTGTAAATATGATATTGTAATGACTTTAAGGAGGTCACAGTTCTTAAAAATTATCTCAGATTTACAAATATTTGGGCTACAATACTCTTCTACTTAGAATTCTATTTAGAATACTTCTTATACTTTAATAGCTACAAATATTATAGCCCCAAGTATTTCTCATATAACATCAAAAATAATATAATACAAATATTGAAAGATAGAAAAATAGTATCAATTAGTTGGAAAGAGTACTAATACCCTGTAAAGAAAAACAGAAATAAATCACGTTTACCTAAATGGTTTTTTTGGTGCAAATATAATATTGAAGAGCAATGATATCAATTCATAATTGACATTAAAATGTTTTCTGTGTAAATATATGGTCACAGTGGATTCTAAATTACTCTTCCAATCATCAGATTCAAATTCTACTTCATACTCAAATTCGCGTCTTCTCAGAGATACTAGGAAAATTGAAGTATATTTTAGTCTCACCAAATATACATAGATTGAACATGAATTTATGTGTCAACATTAGTCATAAGCAGATAATCAGAGGAAAAATGTAATGTTATCTAGACTTATGTTCAAAATGTTTACTACATTGATAGCTACATAATAGTAAGGAAATATTAGTTAAAGGTAAAAAAATTAATGAATACAAGATATAGAAGATAATTTTTAACACCATCTTAAACATTTATAAATAATGCTTATGGAATAAGAAAAGCTAGACAGAAATTAATAATCAATACTACAAAAAAGAAATAATGCAACATGTGTGATATAGCATAAATGTAAACAGATTTTATTTTAATTAAGTTTATTCAATATTGAAAGAGGATCCTTAGCTATTAGAACAGGATTTCCAATCTTGCTGTATTTTAATAAAATGATATTTATTTATTAGTCTTGAAATACTATAGACAATTTGGTTAACAATATTTTCCTAAGCTGGCGGTTAAAAAGTTTTTTGCATGAAGATCATGGTATAAAGGTAAGAAAATTATTACTTGATATAGTCCACACCTGAACTAATTTCTAAAGTTTGTATCTGTTGTATAAAGGTAAGAATTATCTATACTATGGAATTCTACGTAGCAGTAAGGAAAGATGAAATAAGGAAATTAAAAAAAAATGGTCAAACATGGAACAGATCATCCTCAGTGAGCTCACCCAAGCACAAAAAGATAAGTGTCGCATGATCTCGTTTATCTGTCGCTCCTAACCTGAATCCACCTGACATGCGGCCAAACCTAATAAACACTTTGAGGACCAGACAAGAGGGAGGGTGGGATAGAGGGAAGGTAAAGGTGGGAGGGAACGAGAGGGTGGGAGGGAGGACAAGGGGGGTATACAAATTGGGACCCAAAAGGAAAAGACAGTATAAAACCTTTTACTCTGAACAACAGGCTAAAACATTGATCCTTCAGCAGGCCCGCAGAGGGAACACCCGAACCACAGGAAACTGGAGAGAGCATCATGAAGAACAACCTTAATCTTGTCCTGCTTCTCTTTCTCTTCTCTCTCTCTCACCCTCCCTCTTCTCTCTATACTCACTTTCTCTTTTATATTATCTATCTTTTTCTCCCCTCACCTTCCTAGGTGCAGACTTATAACTCCCAGTGCCAGGACGGGGTTAACATCCACAATGAGCTGTTGATCCGAGACACCTATAAAGTTTCCCAAAAAAAGACTTCTGTCAGAGTTCTTGATGACCCACCAAAGGTTAATGGTAAGACCCTACTGTTGAAGACAGCATACGTGTGTGAGACCAAACATGGAGAGACCTGGCCAGAACCTGGAAGAGGGTCAGTCCCCAGACAGTTAGCTAGTCTAGTACCAGAGGGTGCTACACGAGCAACTGGGAGAAAAGGTCCGACATTGGTCCAAACAACTTGCAGTCTAAGATACCCAACAGGAAACAACCTGACGTAGTGCTCAAACAAGTGCAGTAGTGGCAAACAGCCATGATGAGTTACCAACTGCTCTTTATTTGGCTAATAGATCCACTCAGTGGAATGAAACACATTGCTGGAACTGGGAAATAAGTCAAAACCAGGTACAAAAAATGAGCTCAGTCTCCAAGATCAAGATACTACCAAATCTGGGCTAGAAGAGAGCCAACGCATATAAAATTCCCTCCAAAACATAGATGGTCATCCCTTCTATCTAGTACTTCTCTCTCCGTTGGAGAATTTTGTTTATCTTTTTTCAGATGGACAACGAACCTGAAGGGAGGATCAGCTAATCACACCTCACCAAGGCCCCAGCTGAAACCATAGAACAACACAGGGGAAGTGCAAGAATACAGCATTCATGGCGATCACAACACCAGAAAAAGGCTGAAAGAGATAAACACAGAGAACATTCAACTCCAACTAAGCCAGATATCCAGAGACACAGAGGCTCCCAAAACCTCATCACTGAAGCAGAACTAAAATGACCCCAATGTGGCTCAGGGAAATTCACGGAAGAGGGGGCAGAAAGAGTCACAAGTTGGAGCATTATGCACAGAGACTGGGGCCTACCCACCAGAACTCTTGACTACCCCCACAATGCATGACCCACATTCTCCATTGATGAGGGTCCCTTTGGAAGAGGGAGGACAGGGAGGAGGACAATGGAACCAATTCTATGAATGTAAAATTAGAATAATATAAAAAAAATAAATAAATAAATAAATAAATAAAAAGAATTTCAATTCAGAATTGAAAGCTACCTTTTCCTAAGAATTTTAATAGATATCAGACTATTTTTTTTTATAATGGAATTCTATCCAAGAATATGGAAAATTTAATTCTGAAACTTGCAGGAAAATAGATGGATCTGGATAGAATTATTCTAAATGTCATGGCCCAAACCCAGAAAGATCAAAACCACATGTTCTCTATGTAAAGAGGTGAAATGGAAGAGATGTGAGGAGAGTGAAAGGACATGTGTACCATTTAAACAGAAGGATGATGACTATTTATGGATGGGAGTTGGAGTAGAGGAAAATTAGGGGGAGTAGGAATGAGAGTTAGTTAAAACAAGTAGGTATTCTATAATATTCAAGTCACATTAATGCTTACCCACAAAACTTATTAAAACAAAATGCCATAGATTGATTTATATCCCGCACAAGTTCTTTTTCTTTTACCACACATAAATCTGGCCCCTTAAATTACTGTTTTTTATCCTGCTGACAAATATAGATATTTCTATTCATTTTAACCGTTTTTGGTAGAACAAATTCAATGTGTTTATATGTCCTTGGTTAATTTGCTCTTAGAATGGTATATGGAAATATCCCATAGGAATATATATTCAATTAAGTGAAAATGACTTTTAAGTATATTAGGATATTTTGTGAGATGTGAAATTTCCACTTCACTAAAATAACAAAATAAGGAATTTCCATAGTACTAGAGATTAAATCCAGGCCTCTCTGCACATGCAGACTACTCTATGCTTGAGCTAAATCTTCAACTAATAAAAAAATTAAAATATATTTTCCTTCATTGAATTGATATATGTAGGTACTTATTTACTTAAGACTTCATAGGATCTGTAGTATCAGAATGAAACTAAAATTAAGTTAAATTTTAGTTTCAGAGGCTTTCAACCCATGTTCAGGTCTGCTAGTATGGGTGTTATGAGTTAATTTACAATAAAGTTCATTGGTATAGGACACATTCATATTTATTTGGTAGGTTTAAGAAGTGAGCAAAATAGAAACCATTGAAATAATAGGATTTCACAGAGTTTAAGAATAAATGGATGGAACTGACAGTAGTCAATACCACAAGTAGTTCGACTAGTTTTTACATTACTTCTGTGGTAACTTCTACCATCAAGAAGTGCAGGAAGCTATGATAGCATATTAAGGACTACCATGGAGGAGACCAATAGGGCAAAACTACAGGAAGAGTGAAGCTTAGGTAAATGTAAATAGGGAGAGAAACTCTATTCATTGGAACAGCTTATGGGAATTGTATGTAATTATAATCAGCTTGGCTTATTTGACAAGCATTTATGTGGATGGAGAAGAGAAAGTATCAAAATATTTTCAAAAGATTAAGCCATCCATGTAAGCAAGAGTCAATAATTTAGGTCTAGAGAAGAATTTTGGACTTCCAAAAATGAGAAGAGACTAGTGATCAGTATCTAATTTCAGACTTTGTACAACATTTAGTTATCCTATCTTTTCACTATTTTCATAGATGATCCAGAATTATGCAATTTTGTTTTTAAATTTAAAATTTTAAGTCTTGGACTCAATTGCATTCATTAAATTTGAAAGACAACTGGGGTAGCTCAGTGGCAGAATATCCTAGCATGTATAATGCCTTAGGTTCAATGTTCAGAACTACACAAAAATCATAAAAGGTAGAAAAAGAAATCAAAACTGAGTAGAAGTAGAATTATCACTACTACAGTTTTTCTTTTCTCATTGTTGACATAATTACAGTCCATGTTTTATGAATCCTGTGAAACTATAACTCATTTTTGAGAGTAATATGTGAAAACAACAAATATAACAGAGCCTTACTTAAGTACTGACTCGAATGATACATTGTAAATGAAAAATCTTCATTACTGAGCAGTCAGCAGCCTACAGTTCTATGTAAGTCAATAATTCTTATTATAATTTCACTATTGGAATTCTCTTACCATCAATATTTTCATAAATACCAAAAAATGAATTCCTTTTTGGCAATACTAAAAAGTCTGTTGCTTCTTGTGAAGGATGTTGGCCAAAAAAATTACCAATCATTGTTACTTCCACCTTTTCTTCTATCCACTTGTTGGCCTGACATGTTATAACAACTGTAGAAAAGAATGCTTTTTTAGTTAAAGTATTAGGTATGTCATTATTCTTAAGATAAAATGACCTGTTATGAAAAACAAAATGTTACTTAACACAATTTAAATTTTCACTACATATAGCATATACACATGCTTATATAACAGCTATATATTTACCACTGTCATATCTACATATTTACCTTACATATAAATGTAAACATTAAACAATATGTAAAAATAGTATCCAAGGGTTAATCTGCAAGATCTACAATATATTATGAAAGACTATAGGATGATATTAGGATGAACAAATTTGGTTCAGGAACTGATTGTGTCATATCATTAACTCAAATGGCTACACTTAAGCTCTACTTTTATAATAATATTATAGTAAATACCTTGAAATAACAAAAATAATTTTAGTAAACCTTATTTTTAACATTTAAGATATTTCTGATAGACCATTCAAACATGCCTTAAAATTCATACTTACTTAAGCAGAAGAATAAAATTATCTATATATATAAATATATAAACCTGTATATATATATATAAATATATAAACCTGTATATATATATATATATATATATATATATATATATATATATATATGATGCAACCAATTGCTAAAAATTATTGTAATGTGCTCAAAGTCAATCTAAAAATGTGATTATCTATTAATTTTAATTTATTGTGTTAATGAACTATGCTGGAGAAACATTCAAGTATTGAGTTACCTACTTAGCTTGGGAATCTAATTTCTTGTTTGCAATCATTCTTATTAGTTAGAGAAAAATAAACTTTTATGATTTTTAAAATCTCCATCTGAAGTTCTCAAAATCACAATTCAAAAAATAGCTCTTTGTTTTGAAGATCAATACAATGTGTGTTAGTTATAAGGAACTATGCCTAGATACTGGAATAAATGGTTGAGATACTAATATTTTATGTGGTCATTTAAATTTGATTTCTTTTTATAAGTTGATATTGGCCTGAAAATCAGAAAAATCAAGGTACATAGAAGTAAAAAGAATATTATGGACTGAGAACATATAGAAACTAGAGGGAAACCTGTGGTCATTGAGAAAAACAAAGCCATTGAAAACACAGGGATTTTATATGTATCTTAGCCAAATAAATCTCCATGATGACTATGGGACATTCTGGCTATATCTAACATAAAGTTAGTTTTGTTTCCAGGACAACTAAAATATGGATAAGCATCATAACAGAACACTTCTTATGTAAGACTGAATTTCACAGAAACTGAAATATGATTAAAATTGATCCGAGGGAAAAAAAGTACCCAGGAATCTTATAAATCTAGTGTTAGACTCTTGTATAAAGGGGTCTGAAATTAATTTAATTTCAACCCGAGTTGTTATTTGTTTTTCCCAAACAGGACAGTAATACTAAATGGGGTGGTATTATGGAAAAGTTATTAGACTCTATTGAGAAACAGTAATGCTGAAACACTCTCACCAATAGGGCAACTCACAACTTATTTGCTCTAGAAGTTGAAATTCATAAGTATATGAATAAAAGATGGGGTAGAGGAAGGTACATTCTCTTAGAATTCTGTTTTATCTGAATAAAACATACATACCTGGAGGACATTTTGGGAGTGGTGCCTGTGGAAGTCCAACAATAGGATGTATCCAGTGTAATGCTTGGATTTCCTCACAGTTTGCTCCCATGATTCTAAAAAAATGTTAAGAGTTAAAAAAATAAAATACTTATTTGCTCAAATAGTTCTATTCTTTACAAATATAATGGTATTTTTGGACATTTATATATGTATGTGTTGTGCATGTATGTGTATATGTGTGTGTATGTGTGTGTATGTGCATGCATGTGTTGCCATCTGTATAGTGGTCAGAGTGGATGGCTGGTGCTTTCTTCTACTGCTCTTAAGCTGTTTAACTGTTGAAGAAGGGATTTTATGGATTTTCAAAATGTGCTTAACAAAGGATGAGCTGTACATGTGACTCGTGTCTAAGAACTCACATTTTGAAGAATTCCATACTTTTTTAAAAAATGTACTACCACAAGTATCTTAAAATTCTTGATAATTTTTACAAGGGTCTTTTTGTTCTAATTTTCCACTGGTACCCATAAGTTATGTAACTAGTTGTAACTCTAAGAGTGATGAAATGTCTGGCAGACTACAAAATAGATAACTGGATTATATTTAAAATGTGGGATGATATATATAAATGTATGACAAATTAGCAATCTGTTTTTATTAAAGTTTGAAGACCATTATTTAAGCTATAAGAACAGAGAAAACATTTAAAATTCTCATTGTTATTGGAATGTGATTAAATTTCATTTAAACTGAAAATAGAAGTTACCTTAATTCTGACAATTGTATAATAACCTCTAGGTATAGCAGAGTATCATCAATATGGCACAACATCATCACATGGTAAGTGACTATAAGTCCTAGGTTAACCTCAAGATATTATTTCTTGTCATAGCAGTATTTTTCCAGTCAAAAAGGAGATCCTTTGATTATATCTGACTGCATAATTGATAGTACTGAAGATTTATCTCATTACTCTTCAAATAAGTACATTGCATTTATGTATATTAAGCAAATACATTTTACTTCTCTGAACATGTAAATTGAGATAATATAAAACTATGAGCTTTATGTTGTATATGTATCACATATCAAAGAAACATGCCATATTATTGCCAATCAAAACACAAATCAACATCCTTCAATATATTTATTAAAATGTTACCTTTTATTCTCTGCAGTCAGTTCATCAAAATTGTCAACAGGCCAGAGTTTCTTATTTGCTCGCTTCACTTTGACAATAACCAGTGTTTTGTATAATGTCATTGTACTGGGCATAAATAAAACTGGGATATCATGATTTGCTTTAGGAGCTACCACAATTCCTATAAAACATGCAAAATAATTTTAAAATTCACAAATATTTGTAGTATAGTAGGAGGTAAACACTCAATTTTTTCTTGCTTATTAATTTTTAAAAATCACTTCTTGACACAAAGTAAATTATGTTATATTATAAATGTACTTCACTATCTTTTCCTCAAATGTCATCAACTCTATTCAAAAATAAATTTTATCCTATGAGCTCACAAAATGTTAAAAGTGGTGGCTAAGATTACTCAAAGTGGTAAAAAAAAAAACAGAAAACACAAGCATTGTTTCAAATCTTACTTCATTTTAGAGTGAAGAGAGTATAATAGCTTTGCAGTGGAAACACTCTTTTTTATTATTGACAACCTCCATAATTATAGACAATGAACCATGATAATTCCCTCCGCCCTGACTGTCCCCTTCACAACTCCACTCTCCATCATATCCCCTGCCCCACTCTCAATTAGTCTCTCTTTTCTTTTGATGTCATCATCTTTTCCTTCTATTATGAGGGTCTTGTGCAGGTAGTGCCAGGCACTGTGAAGTCATGGATATCCAGGCCATTTTGTGTCTGGAAGAGTACACTGTAAAGAGTCCTATCCTTCCTTTGGCTCTTATATTCTTTCTGCCACCTCTTCCGCAATGGACCCTGCCTTAGAAGGTGTGATAGACACGTTTCAGTGCTTAGCACTTCTCTGCCACTTCTTCTCAACACTATGGTGTCTTTTGAGTCATGCCAGGGGTCACCACCATCTGAAAAGAGAAGCTTCTCTAACCAAAAGTGAGAGTAGCATTAATATATGCATACCCTAATTTTTGACTTTTTAGTTCCTTATATATTTTTAGATCACAATATGCCCAGGTCTTGACTTGGAGCCCTGTCAGTAAAATCTGCTTATCCATGGGGAAAGTTAAAAACTATATTTGTAAATACAAAAGTGGGCTCAGAGTCAAATTATTTTCTAGTGATCTGATTATAATTGTTCAACCTTTACAAAGGACCACTTAAAACTTGTTATACATGGAGCCTACTAAAACCCAAACTCAAGAGATACTGATTTATTTGATATAAACTAGGTCTCAGAACGATGCATGTCTAAGAAGCACCTATGGGATTCAGAAACAGACTATTATGAGACCATACTTTGGGAAAAACTTTTATCTATTGAGCAACATAAAAATATTGATGGATGGTGATATATCCACACTTTTAAACAGTGTGGGTTCCTATGTGAATGGGTGTTTACCTTTATTTTGAAGAGTACCTATTTATTTTCAACATATCAGGGATTACTGATTACAGTCCTTTTTAAAAATTCCGTTAAAAGACTAATAAATATCATAGCCATTTTGAATCAGATAATTATAGTATACTATTAACACAAAGCACTCTTCCAGACACAAAATGGCCTGGATATACATGACCTCACAGTACCTGATACTACCTACATAAGATCATGATAATAGGAGGAAAATATGATGACATCAAAATAAGAGAGAGACTGATTGAGAGGGAGAAGGGGTATGATAAAGAGTAAAGTTTCAAAGGGGAAAGTGGGGAGAGGGAGGGAATTACCATGGGATATTGTCTATAATTATGGAAGTTGTCAATAAAAAAGTAAATTAAAAAAGAATGGAAAGAAAGTGTGAATCCACTGAAACTCAAAGTTCTTGGAAAATGTTAATTTTGAATTTCATTTCTAAATATAAATAATCTAAGGTTAAATACATTATAGTAATAAATGATTAGTATGACTAATAGTTAATATTCATTTAACATTAGCTACGTTCTCAGACTCTGACCAAGCATTATTTACACAATATTTTATTTGCTGGTCATAAACCACCATAAGTTAGGTCTATGACATCATTTTAGTAGTGAGAAACTTACCAAAAGTCATACTGAAAGACTGTACAGTTTAATGAGAGATAGTTTATCCTCATTTTCCCTCATGTGATCTCTATTTTAATGAATTATTGTTGTGTGAAATACAACAGAGTGAATAGGTTTTCTAAAAATGTTACTGTGATTTAATATGAATTTCATTACATTTTGTGTACACAGATATAGGTTAGGACTTAGAAGATATGTTTTAATGCTGCTCCAGGTCTCTTTATTTTGCTACTTAATAATTTTTCATACAATACAAGAGATTTTATTCTATTTTATGTTTATAAAGCTCTGTCCAAGCTACATGAATGTATATCTAAAAGGTGAGAAGTACAAATCTTATGAAGTATATATACTTTTATAGAAATGTCAGTATTCTCTCGAAACAAAATTATTGATCAATTCATTTAAAATGCTTTTGGAAGCCGGGCGTGGTGGCACACACCTTTAATCCCTGCACTCGGGAGGCAGAGGTAGGAGGATCACCATGAGTTCAAGGCCATCCTGAGACTACAGAGTGAATTCCAGGTCAGCCTAAGCTAGTGTGAAACTCTACCTCGAAAAACCAAAAAAAAAAAAAAAAAAAAAAAAAAAAAGCTTTTGGATAAAAACAGCAAAAAAAAAAAAAATGTCTAGTCCATCAAACCATGTATGTATCTCTAAGAAAATCAAACAGGCATAATCCCCCTTTAAAAAAGATTATATCACTACAACAGATTATGTTACCAGTAAAAATGAACTTAGATTTTAAATGGCATAAGAAGTCAAGACAGACAAAAAGGGTAATTCATTTCTTATATCACTATATTTTCTTATAATACTTAATTTGAAAATATGAAAAGATGATGTTACAATAAATATACCCAATCAGTTAAAAGACCAGTGGTCAGTTTTTGCAAAGCCTGTAAGTTTAACTGTATTTGACTATGAAATTCACCATGAGGTTCTTTAATGATAATTATCATTTCACCTGAGAGCAGCATTGATACAAGTCTATTTCTTGGATAGATATAAGTTTGAAAAGCATATCATGATTTCTATGTGAAAATCTATACAGTATTAGAAAAAATGAAAAAGAAAGTCTTTTGGAAACCCTATCATTATGACAACTTATTTTAGTCAGTATTTCTCAAATGCTTAAAAGCATGCAGTTAATTGTTTTTATTTACTTATTTAAAAATATTTTTATATATCATTTATTAGAGAGAGAGAGTGAGAATGGGTGTGCCAGGGCTTCCAGCCACTGCAAATGAACTTTAGACACAGGTGCCGCCATTTGCATATGGCTTACGTGGGACCTGGAGAATAGAACCTGGATCCTTAGGCTTGCAGGCATATGCCTTAACTGCTAAGCCATCTCTCCAGCCCTGTTTTTTATTTATTTTTGCATTTTATCTTTAGTAATACATTGAGTTACTAATCTGGAATAAGATAATTTTTTAAAGTTTCTCTAATATTGAGTAAGGAAATGCTCATGTTCACATAGTCTCAGTTTTAGCGAAGATGACAGTATACCTTGAACAATTTTTTTATGATTTATTTTTTGTTTATATTATTATAATTTTACATTCATATTGGTGTCTCCATTATCCTCCTCCCTGTCCTCCCCCCTCTAAAGGGACCCTCATCAATGGGGAATGTGGGTCATGCATTGTGGGGGTAGTCAAGAGTTATGAGTTATGGGTGATAGGCCAAGTCTCTGTGCATAATGACCCAACTTGTGGCTCTAACACTCTTTCTGCCCCCTCTTCCGTGAATTTCCCTGAGCCACGTTGGGATCATTTTAGTTCTACTTCAGTGATGAGGTTTTGGGAGCCTCTGTGTCTCTGGATATCTGGCTTAGTAGTAGTTGGATGTTCTCTGTGTTTATCTCCTTCAGCCTTTTTCTGGTGTCATGTTAAACAAAATTTTATATTATAGCCTACAGTCAAAGACAAAAGGGTCATTAAGCAACAGGATTCTCTTTAACTTTTAAAATCAAAATGTATTCAATTCAGTCAGAATAATATTCATTCCATTAAGTTTTATTAAGTGGAATAAATTAGTGAAATTTAAATATACAGTTACGCCTGTAGCTCAACTCTCCCTTGAGAAGCCTTCAACCATTCTAGGGTATGTGCTACTCTCTTTGCTTGTATGTCTTTCTCCCTAGCTTTAAAAATTTTTAATCATTGTACATTCTTATATTTTCTTCCCCTCTATTAAAGTCTGTGAGTAGATTTATCTTAAAACCTTTCTTTTAATAAACTCCAACTTTGCTTTAAATAGAGGCTGATATGGATAATTATAATAATAAGTGAATAACTCATCTTATGGAGATGTTAGAAGTTATTGCTGCTTAATACTACTATATTAGTGTTGAGATAATTAGCATTTTATCATATTTACCATAAAATTGCTGTTTGTTTTTTAAAATATTATTTTAAACTTATTAATAATTCTTAAGGCTTGGGAGTATTTGCTTGCTACTTTGTTTGTCTGAGATATTGGGGAATAAAACTGGGGCCTTGAAAATACTAAGTGTACACTAATTATATCATTGAATTGTATCATTAGCCCAAACTTTAGATTTTCAAACAGCTTTTATATGACATTGACTTCTTCCTAATAATCATTAAATAGGCAGGATCAGTATATAAAAGAAATATGTGCATAATTTGTAATAAATTTTGCAGATATGCAAAGATGTAATTCCTCTTTTTTTAAGTCTGAGTACTTTTTTATTATTTTATTTATTTTTGGAAAGAGACACAGAGAGAGAGAGAGACAGACAGAGAGTGAGAGGGAGACAGAGATGGGTGCGCCAGCAGTCTCTCAGCTGCTGTGAATGAAATCCAGATGTGTGCGCCCCCTTGTGGGCAAGTGCGGCATTGTGCCCTTGCCTCACTTGGCATCTGGCTAAACGTGGGACCTGGAGATTGGAACCGCTGGAGAATGGAACCAGCATTCTTAGGCTTAGCAGGCAGGCGCCTTAACCACTAAGCCATCTCTTCAGCCCTAGTCTGAGTACTTTTTAACAAACTAGTTATTTGTAATGTTCTAAGTATTTCTTTAATTCATGCACCCTGTACTAAGTGGTATATTTGAACACCGAAACCTTCAAAATTAAGATACAGAAAAATTACATAAGCCTAGGAGTTCAAGGCCAATTTGTGCAATACAGCAAGATCCAGTCTGATAAAAATGCCCTTAAAAAGAAAATATTTGACAAATATTCCTTATATGCTATTAAACAAAAACAGTACAAATGTAATAAATATACATAAAGATTATATTATCCATGATGTTGTCAACTTACCAATATTTTTTCAAATCTGAAAATAGTTTGTTATTTTAAATATTAATTAAGGCAATATATATGAAAATCATTTTTTAAAGTAGTAGCATAAAGAATCACAAAATAAAAGGTAGAAATTCTGTACCGCGTGTACGACTCAGAGAACTAAACCGGAAGGCAGGATGTTCAGAGAGGAAGGTATCCCAGCAATGGTCAATTACAACATCCTTGGGATGTTCCTTATCTAATTAAAAAAAAGAAACAAGGAGATATTACACTTTAATTCTACAAAGGAAAACAAAAATTCAGTGTAGACAGAAATAGTTTGAATACTATACTTTAAATGGAAACTTAGATAAACATTTTTCAAAAGATGTTTTGGTAGTACTGAGGATTCAACCTAGGGTTGTGCACATGCTAGGCAAGTGCTCTATCACTGAACAACATTGCCAGATCAATCAAAGGATGTTTTTACATGAAAATTAAGTGACAAATTTTGAAGAACATATCCAACACTATATATGTTTATTTCTATAATATTAAAAGTATTTTAAAATCTATTCATGAAGTCTGGAAATTTTAACTATTCAAATAACAGAGATCCTATCTTAGCTTACTACCATCTTAAATGTAATTTATGGATATATATATATATATATATATATATATATATATAATCTAAGAAACATTAATTATAAATTTAAACCAATGAAAGCTAACATATACTTATTAGCTATCTATAAAATGGAATAAATTTATGTGTTAGTCAAAAGCCAATAAACAAATTTTAAAGAGAATGCTGAAAATATTTAATAATAGCTTAATTAGAATCTGTTTTTCTTTTACATAAGGTAGCAAACCAGAGAAAAATTAAAATGTATCAACAAGACATGAAAAGGTAGCTGTCTCTGATTCTGCATCATGAGATAAGCCACCCCTCGCATATTAGCTAGGGTCCAGTTGAAACCAAAGAGGAATTGGCCAGATGAGCAAGAGTGCTGCTTCCATGGTGAGACTGACAACCTGTGTCAAAGTGATGGCAATAGACACTGAGGATACTCAAAACTATCAAAGCTGAAGTCCAGAAACTTCTGAGAAATCAAAACTAAAGTACAATTAAAGGACACCCAGCAAAGCTGAAGGAAGTTTGCAGAAAAGGGGGGAGAAAGAATGTAAAAGAGTGGGAAGGAATATCCAGAGACAGCACTCCCCACAATGACTGACTGCTGCTCTAACAACTCCATGGTGAATACCAGCAATCCCACTGAGGTGGACCCTCAGTGGAGTGGGGGCAGGGAGGAGGGAAATGATAGTATCAATCCATAATGTGTCCATATAAAGTATATTCTTAATAAAAAATGTTTTGAGTTCATTGTATAGATATCAATGTTTTTACAAACTATCATTCTAAAAACTTGCATTAGAATTGTGTGAGATAGTAGGGCCTTACTTCAGATCTAATAAATTAGAATAACAGGGTGGTTCAAAAATATATAAATATAAGCAGTTTCTAAAAAGAAAGTAATAATAAGAAAATAGAATCTTGGATTATTCATCTAAAAGTAGATGTATAATTCTTCTTGGTCTTGTATTCAATATTACAAAATGTCAGGTTTTGTTATGGTTAGAAAAGCAAAGATAAGATAATCCAGTTAAAATGATGCATCAAGCTTTGATACCATAATGTCCTTGGTCATATATATCAAAATTCCCAATACCATTTATTTATGTATTTATTTATTCAGATATATGAAAAATTCAATTTCTGAATTTGGGATCAAGTTTTAGATATAGAGATTTTTCTTACACCTATTTACCTCTTTTTAGGTGCAAAGTCATGCTCACCCCAATTGACAACCTGAAATTATTACTACATATTTAATATAAATGTTTTTTCAAGTATGAATGCACTTTACATAAGGTGCTGAGGACATGTAAGGACAACATTAACATAACCTAACTCTATGATACAAAATAAGGTACAGAGTATTTCTTTGCAATATTCCCTACGTGTGATCAATTTATTATAATTGTGATATATTTATAATTTATTACTTTACTGCTGGTGAACACCAGGGACATAATTACCTCCAAGTGAACAAGAAATCCTTAGTATGCATTATTGACATTGATCATCTGAAAAGGGAAGTTGACATTATCTAATGTACATTATGTTAATTAGTGTATATATCTTTACCCTTAGTGTTATTTTAATTTATTTATTTTTGTTTTTTGTTTTTTGAGGTAGGGTCTCACTCTGGCCCAGGCTGACCTACAATTAACTACGTAGTCTCAGGGTGGCCTCGAACTCACGGCAACCCTCCTACCTATCATTTTATTATTTAAATTTAAATTAAGTTTAAAAAGGGCATGATCTTCATACCTTAGCTATTATAATGGGAAAATAATTAAGTCAGCTAGTTTGTACCCATCAATTACTGATACATGCAATTCATATTATTTTTAGATAAACCACATTGAAGTTTCATGTACAGAATGCTATACAAAATCAGACATAATTTTGTGTATATGTGCTTCAAATAGGGATAGTTTTGAATTTCTTTTTTGTACATTTTTTTTTTTATTTGAGAGGCAGAGAAACAGGGAGAGAGAGAGAGGGAAATGCAGGAAAAAATGAGAGATAAGAGAAGAGGGGAGAATGCAGATCACAAGGAGATAGTTTTGAAATGTGAATTCAGTAACATTCAGCTGAACATAGATGCTTAATATTTGATAACTAAATATTCCAATTTACTAGTATTAACATGTCTGAATAAAATGACACTAAGAAAGTTATTACTGATATTAAAAAGCTCATAAATGAACAAGTCTGTTATATTGTTATAGGAGCAGGGGAACCATTATTCTTAAAATTGTAGCATTGTATACATTAGGCCCTAATTTCTAATGTTTCAACATAGATCCTTGCTTACCACTCAAGTATATCTCTCCTTTTCTTCACATTTATTGTCAGAGGAATAGACATTTGAGAGGAAAGGTTTTAGAATTAGGCACAATTACTGATGAGAGATGACTGTGACAATGGAGTCTATGGCAACAGTTTAGACTAAACAAGACCCAGACAGAAGTCAGCACGTGTGGATCGTGTGAAGCCAGTGTATAATGGCAGAATGATAAAAAGAAAAAACAGAATATCTGAGAAAATGAGAGCAGTAAGGAATATTTATTGCCAAACTGCCTTTCATAGGAGCAAAGGGAGCTTCTTCCCCTACTATACAAGCAAAGAAAGTGGCAAAGGTCATTATTTATAACATTATCACTGGAATATATAAGAAGGTAACTTAGACTGACATTTAAGTATTTCTGAAGACATGTAGACATAGATCATGACTCTATCACATTTATTCACTGTATGGATTTGAAGAATTTCTAAGCCTGAGGGGGTGGAATTCTGGTCAAGATGGCACCTGTCTAAACATGTCTCACCTGGTGGGGAAGGAAAGGCAAGACCATTAGGATTCAGTGTGAGAACATGGAGGAGCAAAGTAGGAAATCTGCTGATTCCCACGCTCTTGGGTAGCCCACCAGTCACCCAATCCTCTCAAGCAGCCATCCTACCTGCAGTCCCAGCTGCAGGTTCTTCCTGCACTAGCTAAGCAGACCCTGGCCAGCAGGCTAGCAGTCCCCCACCCTAGGCTCTGCCCTTGCCACCCCACCACCACACTTGCAAACTCCTCTGTTCCCCTTGTTGCTGCCCCACCCCAAACCCCAAAAGTTTCAGTAAGTTCAAAAATATTTGTGAACAGAACATGAGGGAACTGTGTGATACCCTTAAATGTCCCAACATTCAGATCAGGGGGTACCAGAAGGGGATAAAATTTGGACCAAAGGCATGGAGAACTTATTCAACAAAATTATTGAAGAAAACTTTCCCACTCTCTCAAAAGAAAGTCCCATCAAGTTACAAGAAGCTAACAGAACTCCAAACAGACTTGACCAAAGGAGAAATTTTCCAAGACATATTATCATTAAGACTATAAATATTGATAACAAGGAGAAACTCCTAAATCAGCTGGGGAGAACCAACATATTACATATAAAGGTAACCCCATCAGAATTACTTCAGATTTCTCAATGGAAACCCTGAAAGCCAGAAAGGCCTGGAATGGAACACTACAAAGTCTAATAACTAATGGCGTCCAACCCAAACTACTCTACCTAGCAAAAGTATCCCTCATAATAGATGGTGTAAGAAAAACTTTCCATGATAAAACTCAGCTGTACAACTATATGAACACAAAACCATCCCTACAGAGAGTACTTCAGGGAATTCTCCAAACAGAAGAATCAAATAACCAACCTCAAGAGCCTACAAGAAACAGATCACAATAACCAAACTCAGAGAAGGCACAAAAAACTTCAAATTCCAAAACAAAAACCTCACCTAACCACATAAACCACCACATTATGGCAGGGACTAAATCAAACGTCACAGTTATTTCCCTAAATATTAATTGTCTTAATTCACCCATCAAGAGACATAAGCTAACAGGGTAGATCAGAATATTAGACCCCTCAATTTGCTATCTTCAAAAAACCCACTGCATCACCTCCTCAGGGTAAAAGGGTGGAAAGTGATATTGTCAGCATATCGGGCAGATTCAGGTTAGGATATGCTGACATACCTAATAAGCATCCTTAGGACAGGACAATAGGGAGGGTGGAATGGTAGGGGAGGATAAGGGTGGAGGGGGTTACAAAATGGTACCCAAATGGAAATGGTACCATAAAATCCTATATCCTGAAAGACTGACTAAATGGTTGAACCTTCATCAGGTCCTTAGAGGGAACACCTGAATCCAGGGCCCTGGAGGGTTGTGATTAAGACTTACCTTAATCTTCTCCTGTTTCTCTCTCTCTCTCTCTCTCTCTCTCTCTTCCTTTTCTCTGTTTCTCTTTTATATTACCTTTTTCTTTGGCATTGGCCTGTAAATCCCACTATCAGCATGTCTTTAACTTCCACAATGAGCTGTTGATCAGAGACATCTACAAGGTTTCCCAAATGAAGACAGATTTCTGTCACAGTACTTGATGACCTACCAAAGATTAATGGTAAGACCCTACTACTGAAGACACCATATGCTATTGGTATGTAACATGGAGTACCTGGCTGGAATCTGGGGAATCAGTCCCCAGACAGTTAGCTTGTCTAGTGCCAGAAGGTGCTATCTGAGTGACTAGGGGAAAATGACCAACATCTGTCCAAGCAACTCGTGGTTTAAGCACGCAACAACCTGACATGATGCTCACACAAGTGCAATAGTGGCAAACAGTAATGGTGGGTAACCACCTGCTCTTGATTTGACTAACAGGTCTGCTCAGTGGAATGGAACTCATAGCTGGAACTGGGAAACAAGTCAGAATCATATCCCAAAAATGAGCCCACTCTCCAATGTCAAGCTCCCACCAGTCATGGGCTGCAAGAGGGCCTACACCTATGAAATTCTCTCTAAAATAATAATGGTTATACCATTTATCTGGTGCTGACTTCTCTCTCCATTGGAGAATTTGCTTGTCTTTTTCAGACAGTGACAGATAAGTCTAGATAAAATGAACTCAACATGTAATAGTAGCTCTTGATACTAATAATTATAAATTTCTCTCAAATATTTCATTTAAAGTTGTTCCAAGAAATCCTTTGATAATGTCTCCTTCTACACATCATGCTATTTTTATGTCATCTGATGTTATAAGTATGTGGCAAAACAACAGAACGAAGTTGGCTGATTGGAATTCTTAATATGGTTATTGGAAGGTGTATAATAGTTCAGGTACAGAATTATCGAAGAAAGGATATCTCTAAGTCTTTTCTTCTACTCTATTTCATTAATTAAGTAGTTCATTTTGTATAATGAGGTATAATTAGGTGAACATTTACTGAGAAATTTTCTGCCTGCTGAAAAGGTATGTGCATTGTTCTTTAGAGATCTGCTTTTTGTAGACATATTTTTTTAAGAATACATTTTCTTTTCATGTAAGTTATTTATTAGAGAGAGACAATGGGCATGGTAGGGTCTCTAGCCACTGCAAAAGAACTCCAGACACATGCACCACCATGTTCATCTGGCTTATGTGAGTTCTGGGGAGTTGAATCTTGATCCTTAGGCTTCACAGGCAAGCACCTTAACCACTGAGCCATCTCTCCTGCCCAGAATTGGGTTTTCATCTCAGTTTCTTCATTTAAATTTCTGAATGATTTCATGATTGTGAACAAATTGCTAACCTTCTTTGTTCCTCAGTAAATATAAATGTCTAATGTAATATAAATGTCTAATGTAAATATAAATGTCTGCTCTTTGCTTCTTTTGTCTGTCAATATATCTATGATCACATTTCCTGTATCTTATTTCATCTGAACCAAAGGAAGATGTTTTCTTCATGTTCATGGCCATTTCTTATACTACGATATGAATTTACCCAGAACCTTAGCTCATCAATTGAATCTCAACTCCTTAATTCCTTCAATTCCTGTTCAAATCTGAATTCTCTCCTTTGCTCATACATATATTTAAGTCACTTACACATTAAATTGCTGACATCCTTTTCCTTAAAATTAGCCTTTAGAACTTAAAAGGGAATTTTACATTTTGATGACATTGCTTTTTTAATTTTTAAAATATTTTATGGGAAGAACATGAAGGAATGCTCAAGAGAAAACAAAACTCTAAGAGGTAAATGGTACTGAGTGTCAGAACTAACTAAACTAACTCTAGATGCATGCACCACCTTGTGAATCTGGCTTATGTGGGTACTAGGGAATCAAACCCAGGCCATCAGGCTTTTCAAGCAAGCGCCTTTAACCACTGAGCAATCTCTGTAGTCCAATATTTTACATTCAAAGATAAAATCAGAAGAACTTGACTTGATATGCAAATAACTATTTTTGATTCTAGATTCCATATTTATGTACTGTGATTTTAGTCATTGTATTTTACCTCTCATTCTTTTTCTCCATTTACTGTATGTATTTTCATTTTATGATGCAACAACTTCTATCAGAATCTAAAGAGACATGAAAATATATTTTTTTAAAAAAATCAGCCTACTTGTTAGTATGAGGTCAATGGAAACATCTTCACTGGTGGGATTTCTGAAATGTATCATTACAGATGCCTGAAGTCCAAGGACTGTGGTTATTCTTTCTATTTCCATAGTCTTTGGATATAGTCCTACTCCATAGAGGTAAAATCGCCACTCTTTAAACTGTTTAAAAGAAATATTCACAATATAAGTAGGCAAACTTTTATTTTTAAGATTAAAAATATTCTATTTGATTTTCCATTGTACATGTATTATTATTAGGACATATCATGCAAGTATAAAATATACTTTAAACATAGTTTTCCCACATCTAGCAACTTTACCCTTCCCTCTTCTTCTCCCCTTAGTCCCTTTTCATTATCCAAGATAATTTTGCTCCTACTTTCATGTCATATGTACAAATATGATTTTATGTATTCATACAGAATCTAGGAAACACAAATAAGAAAAAACATGTTGCACCACCACACCTGGCTCAGTTAATATTTTATGATGAACTGGTTTTATTTTCAAAAGTTGCCAACTTGATGAATTAAGAAAAAAGGAACTGAATCATTCTGGGACAAAAATGTTTAAGGAAAGTCATAAAGTTTTTGGAGAAACATTGAAAAGTTTGAAAGATTCTGTTCCCAGTAACTCAAGAAATGAACTACTGGTTCAAGTCTAACCATTGTTAAAGCCTAAGATATTTGCTACAGACAGGTCAGAGGGAGATACTCAGTGTTCAACTGATTTATCAAAGGTTTGAGATTCATACTTACTTGTTTTACATCTTTATTTTATACCTGATACAGAATTTAATGTTCAACTTCTAGGCTTAACGATTTAAAAATATTTAGGTATTGAGAGATCAATAATAAATGCTTTATTTTCCAAAGTTCATTAGTTAATGATTTTAATGAATGTGTTTTATTTGTAAAAGATATCAACAGAATTAGTTGAATTTATCTATGTACTGATTTTTAAATCACATCTATTTGACTTCATCAGAGAATACATTTTTATTATTTTGTGTGTATGATATGCATGTGTATGGATATGTATAAGTGTTTATGTGTGAGAGTATGTGCTCAAGTGTGTCAAAGTCTATTTGTGAAGGTCAGGGGAAATCTTCAGGTGTTGATCCTCACCTGGTTTGAAGAATAATTACTTGTTCACTATTGCATATACCAGGCTAGCTGGCCTTTGAGCTTCTAGTATTTTTTTGTCTCTTCCTCCTACCTTGAAATAGGAGGTCTGGGTTTATGGGCACTTACTACAGAAATTGGCTTTATATAGGTTTTGGAAAAGTGAACTACGGTTGCCAGACTTGTACTGCAAGAGATTTTCCACACTGTTCCATCTCCCCAGCCCAATCCATGGATATTTTTTATCATACCTGAGTACAGTGGAAATTGATACAAGTTTCATGACCATTTCTTCCAAGTGCTGATGGATGAAAGTAAACAGACAGCTCTATAGTAGAGTGAGGAAGTAAAATCAGCTGTATAAATACAGAAAGAAGAAAAACATCAATACTTTTACTTGAGGTGTCACTTTTTAAGGTGTGTGTCACCACACGTGGCTATTTATTTGTTTATTATGAGAGAGAGAGAGAGAGAGAGAGAGAGAGAGAGAGAGAATGGGCATACCAGGGTCTCTAGCCACTGCAGACAGACTCCAGATGCATGCACCACCATGTGCATCTGGCTTATGTGGGACCTGGAGAATCGAACTGGGGTCGTTAGGCTTCACAGGCATGTGCCTTAACCACTAATCCATCTCTCCAGCCATGAGGTGTCATTTTTGCTTGCTAGGTATAGGCAGGGATGCTGCAAGTGTGATAAATGTGTGGTCCCTTTCTATATTTTAGCTCTACAAATAGTGATAAAAGGGGAGGTGAGACATGCTATTTAATAGTTCTCATACCATGACCTTCCCTAAGACAACAACTATGTTAAGTCGCTCACTGTTTATAAAGAAATCATGATTAATTTTGAAAGTCAAGTTAGACTTCCTAATAATGGAATATATGTTTTATTTAGGTCAATAACCTATTGACCATTCTATGGTACAGGTTATTTCGCCAGTAACCTAATTTGTAACTTTGTCAGTATACAAAGACATAAACTGTTTCTAAATATCAATATAAAGTACATTCCTTTAATAAGCAAGAAGGTTTATCCTTTTATAGAAAATTTTAAGGTATAGCTTGGTGGTTTGTACTGCATGAAGGTTATCTCTTTAGAGATAGTGAAATATAGTGAAGTCTTGAGTAGCTTATAGAATTAAAATGTTATGCTGAGGAAAATAAAGTATTTAATATCAACAATATAGAATAAATAGACTTTTATTTTTCACTAAATTTTTTCACAATTAGGTTTTGAAGAAGCAAAATGACATTTAGTAGCTAGCATCATTTAATCCATGTAAAATATAACATGTGGTGCTCAATAAATTTGGATAACAACAAAGAAATACAAACACAAATTTAATTATATTTTATAGCAGAGCCAGTTCCTGATTAAATCGATTATATATATATATATATTTGAAAGAGAGAGACAGAGGAAGAGAGGGTGAGTGAGAGAATGGCCATGCCAGGGCTTCTAGCCACTGCAAACGAACTCCAGACACATGTGCCACCTTGTGCATCTGGTTTTATGTGGGTCCTGGGGAATGGAACCTAGGTCCTCTGGCTTTGCAGGCAAATGCCTTAATCGCTCAGCCATCTCTCCAGCCCTAAATTGATGATTTTTATTAAGAATAAATATTTTAGCTGGTCATGGAGGTGCACGCCTTTAATCCTAGCACTTGGGAGGCAAAGGTAGTAGGACTGCTGAGAGTTTGGGGCAACCATGAGACTACAGAGTTAATTCCAAGTCAGCCTAGGCCAGTGTGAGACCCTGCCTGGACAAACCAAACCAAATAATAATAATAATAATTTTATGTCAATTGGTTCTTTGTCCAACATCACCAATAGTTGGGGGTTAGTGTATGCATTAAGAGTACAAATTAGTTTCAATAATGAGAATCCCAGTGACTTGACACTAGTCTTTGTCATGATTCAGAAATGAAAATGGTACAAAAATTGTTTTGTGAACAATGGTGAGAGTTGGGGAATGGTACACAGAGCTGTCAGTAGTGTCTGGAAGTGTGTGTAGGGCAGGGGCAGGAACCCTGGAAGGGTTAAAGAAGTGATCATCTCAAGACCTTGCAAACATAACTGTTGAGATAAAAATCATACAAGTAGGAAATTTACAAAATTTGATTGTTAAAATGATGAGAAATGAAATATAACCAATTTATTGAACATGATTTTAGCACACATATTGATGGATTAAAATTCATGACATTATTTTTAATTTAAGAATTTGAAACCTTGCTGGGCATGGTGGCACACAACTTTAATCCCAGCACTTGGGAGGCAGAGGTAGGAGGATGGCTGTGAGTTAGAGGCCACTCTTAGATGACAGTTAATTCCAGGTCATCCTGAACCAGAATGAGATCCTACTTCAAAATACCAAAAAAGACTTCCGGTCAAGATGGCATCAGCCTAACCTTGCCTCACCTTACAGGGAAGTAAAACCAAGATATTTAAACTTTAAAAAGATTTCTTAAAGGGTTTGCTGGCCCCTGAATCCAGCTAGAGGGAGGGGGTGGATGAAAAAATAGGGAATCCACTGATTCCCATGCTCTAGGATAGGGACCACCTGATGTCGTGGACCCTGCTGGTCCAAGTGACCGGAGGAAGTCCGCCATTAGCTGTTAGCACCTGGTGGGGCCCGATCCAGGGTCATTAGCTGCTAGCGCTCGGCGCGACCTGACCCGGGACTGCTGTGGACCCTGCCAGTCCGAGTGACTGGCGGAAGTCTGCCATTAGCCTCTAGCACCTGGCGCGACCTGACCCGGGAACGCCGCGGACCCCGCTGGTCCCAGTGACCAGCGGAAGTCCACCATTAGCTGCTAGCTCCTGGAGTGGCCCGATCTGGGACTGCGGGGTACCCTGCCAGTCCCATTGACCTGCGGAAGCCGCCATTAGCCGCTCAGACCCCTCCCTCACTGGCCACATCCCCATCACTGGCCAGGTGCCCCCTAGCCTTCCTGAGCCCTATCAGCAGTCACGTACCATCACTCCCCCCTCCCAGGGCAGAGCAGGGATCCAGGGAGGTAGGCCAGTGCTCCCGCCCTACCCTGCCTCAGCCCAACTAGGGTGATTGTGGTCCCCCATCCCTCCCACCTACATAAAGAACACAGGCCAGCAGGCCAGTATCCTCCACCTCAGCTTACCAGAACTCCAGGGACCACTGCCCTGACAATCACCACTGCACCCCACCCCACCCCAGGACAGCAGGCTAACATTCCATACACAAGGTACCTGCATCATTGCGATGGGCAAACTACAGCGAAAAAGGAATAGCATGAAAAACCAGACACAAGTAAATCCACCTAGACTATCCAGTCCTATAATGGATGTTTCAAATCAAAGCATAGAAGAGACAATAGATTCAGAACCCCAAAATGAAATGACTAGCTATGCAACCCTGGCCAAGCAAATAGCACAACTCACAGAAACTCAAAAAAGAGCCAACAACTCTATGAATGTTATCCTTGCTAGATTGGACCTAGTAGAAAAGAACCAGGAAGGGCTCCAAAGACAGTTAAATGAACTGAAGGAGAATGAAAAAAGAGAGGTCCTCAATAACCAGCTGGCTAAGTTCAATGAAGACATAAAGAAATGCAGGGATGAACTCCAAGAAGCATTAAGAAAATTGGAAAATGACACAAAAAGGGAACTAGACAGAGGGATAGAAACTATACATAAAAAAAAAAAAAACGTAGAAAATATAAACCAAATTGAACAGGCCTAAAACTCTATAGAAGCCCTTAAGAACAGAGTAAGTCAGGTGTAAGATAGAAACTCAGAACTGGAAGACAGAACAGAAGAAACAGTCCATGAGTCCAAAAATTTCAACAAGTTCAAAAACTTCTGTGAACAGAACATGAGGGAAATGTGGGACACCTTTAAGCACCCAAACATCAGGATCATGGGTATACCAGAGGGGGAAGAAACACAGACCAAAGAAATGGAAAGCCTATTCAACAAAATAATTGAAGAAAACTTTCCCGCTCTCTCAAAAGAAAACTCCATACAATTACAAGAAGCTAGTAGAACTCCAAACAGATTGGACCAAAGGAGAAATTCTCCAAGACACATTATCTTTAAGACTCTAAATATCAAACACAAAGAGAAAATCCTAAAAGCAGCCAGGAAGAAACAACATATTACATATAAAGGGAACCCCATCAAAATTACCCCAGACTACTCAATGGAAACCCTAAAAGCCAGAAGGGCCTGGAATTCAACACTGCAAACTCTAAGAACCCATGGTTTCCAGCCCCAACTACTCTACCCAGCAAAAGTATCTCTCATAATAGATGGCGAAAGAAAAACCTTCCATGATAAAACTCATCTTTACAAGTATAGGAACACAAAGCCAAACCTACAGAAAGTACTTCAGGGAATTCTCCACACAGAAGAAACAAATAACCAACTTCAAGAGCCCTCAAGAAATAGTCCACATTAACCAAAAAAACAAACAAACAAACAACAACAAAAAAAAAACCACAAAGACCATAACACACCACAATATGGCAGGTATTAAATCAAACCTCAAAATTATATCTCTGAATATTAATGGCCTTAATTCACCCATCAAAAGACATAAGCTAACAGGGTGGATCAGAAAACTGGGCCCCTCAATCTGCTGTCTTCAAGAAACGCACCTCACCACTAAAGACAGACACCTCCTCAGGGTGAAAGGGTGGAAAATGATTTTCCAAGCAAACACAAACAAGAAAAAAGCAGGTGTAGCTATACTTATATCTGATAAAATAGACTTCAAACCAAAGGTAACTAAAAAAGACAAAGAAGGCCACTTCTTACTTATCAAGAGAACAATCCAACAAGAGGATATCACAATCATCAAGATTTATGCACCAAACACAGGTGCACCACAATTCATAAAGCAAAATCTACTTAGCAACAAAACAGAAATAAATACCAATAGAATCATAGTCGGGGACTTTAATACTCCATTATCAACAATGGATAGATCATCCAAACAGAAAATTAATAGGGAAGTAAGAGAGCTCAACACCACCATAGAACAACTAGACCTAACAGACATATACAGAACATTCCACCCAAAATGTACAGACTACACATTCTTCTCAGCAGCCCATGGAACCTTCTCTAAAATAGATCATGTACTGGGCCACAAAGCCTGCCTCCATATTTTCAAGAAAATTGATGTAATTTCCTGCATGATATCAGACCACAATGCAGTAATGCTAGAAATCAAAAACAAAATGTACACCAGGAATCCCTCTTCCTCCTGGAAATTGAGCAACACACTTTTAAACAATAAATGGGTTGTGGATGAAATAAAGAATGAAATTGCAAAATTTCTAGAATTCAATGACAATGAGAACACATCATACCAAAACTTATGGGACACAATGAAGGCAGTCCTTAGGGGAAAAATCATAGCACTAAATGCCTTCATAACAAAAACAGAGAGATCCCAAATCAATAACCTAACCATCCATTTAAAGGCATTGGAAAAGCTAGAAGAAGCCAACCCCAAAAGCTCCAGACGGAAAGAAATAATTAAGATCAGAGCAGAAATTAATGAATTGGAAACTAAGAGGACAATTAAGAAAATTGATGAAACAAAGAGCTGGTTCTTTGAAAAAATTAACAAGATTGATACATCCCTGGCCAATTTGATCAAGCAGAAAAAAGAAACACTTCAAATCAACAAAATTAGAAATGAAAAAGGAGAGATCACAACAGACATGAGTGAAATTGGAAGAGTCATTAGGACTTACTTCAAAAACCTCTACTCCATAAAACAGGAGAATATGGAAGAAATGGATGAATTCCTAGACACATATCACCTACCAAACCTAAGCCCAGAGCAGATTAATGTCCTAAACAGACCCATCACCCCTTAGAGATTGAAGAGGTAATAAAACACCTCCCCAAAAAGAAGAGTCCAGGACTACATGGTTTCTCAGCGGAATTCTACCAAACCTTCATGGAAGAACTGAAACCAATTCTTCTCAAACTGTGCCACACAATCAGAGAACAGGGAGAGATGCCCAAGTCCTTTTATGAAGCTAGTATCACCCTAATTCCAAAACCAGGCAGAGATGCCACAAGAAAGGAAAATTTTAGGCCCATTTCTCTGATGAACATAGAAACAAAGATCCTGAACAAAATTCTTGCAAACCGAATTCAACAGTACATCAAAAGCATTATCCACCTTGATCAAGTAGGCTTCATCCCTGAGACACAGGGATGGTTCAACATACAGAAATCTATCAATGCAATACACCACATAAACAAGCTGAAACACAAAAACCACATAATCATTTCGATAGATGCAGAGAAGGCCTTTGACAAAATACAACATCACTTCATGATCAAAACACTGGAGAGAATAGGCATAGATGGCCCATATCTCAACATAATAAAGGCTATATATAAAGCACCTAAAGCCCAAGTAATTCTAAATGGGGAGAGACTGAAGGAATTCCCATTGAGGTCAGGAACAAGACAGGGGTGTCCACTCTCACCTCTGCTATTCAACATAGTGCTAGAAGTATTAGCTCAAGCAATAAGACAGGAGAAAGAAATCAAAGGGATACAAATTGGAAAGGAAGAAATTAAGGTAGCCCTATTTGCAAATGACATGATTCTATACATAAGTGACCCGAGAACTTCCATCTCAAAACTCTTAAAGGTGATTAGCGCCTTCAGCAAAGTAGCAGGATATAAAATCAATGCACAGAAATCAATAGCCTTTCTGTATGCAAAGGACAAAGAGACAGAAAAAGAAATAACTAACATCGTCCCATTTTCAATTGCAACAAAGAAAATAAAATACCTTGGAATAACATTGATTAAGGAAGTGAAAGATCTATACAATGAAAACATAAAAACTCTCAAAAAAAGAAATTGAGGAGGTCCTACAAAAATGGAAAGACCTCCCGTGCTCCTGGATTGGTAGAATTGACATTGGGAAAATGGCAATCTTACCAAAAGCACTCTATAGATTCAATGCAATGCCGATAAAAATCCCCACTTCCTTCTTCAATGAGATAGAAAAAACTATCGCAAAATTTATATATGGAAAGGCAGAAGGCCTCGGATATCGAAGCTCATCCTCAGCAAAAGAAATACCTCTGGAGGCATCACCATATCTGATCTAAAGCTATACTACAAAGCCATTGTAATAAAAACAACATGGTACTGGCATAAACACAGGAATATAGACCAATGGAACAGAATTAAAGACCCAGATTTTGGGTCAAATAACTACAGCTACTTGATATTTGACAAAGGCCCTTCCAATGCAGAATGTAGAAAAGACAGCATCTTCAACAAATGGTGCTGGACAAACTGGACAACCATATGTAGGAAAATGAAACTTGACCTGCACATCTCTCCATGCACAAAAATTAAGTCCAAATGGATCAAAGACCTTAATATAAAACCAGAAACACTGCATCTACTGGAAGAAAAAATAGGAGGAAATTTCCGTGACATAGGAGTGGGAAAAGATTTCCTGAACAAAACCGCAGCAGCTCAGGAAATTAAACAATCACTCAACCATTGGGATCTCATGAAGCTGAACAGCTTTTTCACTGACAAACATACTATAACCAAAGCCAGCAGATTACCCACAGAATGGGAGAATATTTTCACCAGCTATACATCTGACAGAGGCCTGATTTCTAGAATCTACAAAGAACTCCAAAACCTAAACAATAAACTGGCAAACAACCCACTCACAAAGTGGGGCAGAGAACTGCACAGGCAGTTCTCAGAGGAAGAAATACAAATAGCAAATGCACATTTAAGAAAAAGTTCAACATCCCTAATCATCAGGGAAATGCAAATTAAAACAACAATGAGATTCCACCTTACCACAGTAAGGATGGCCAACATTAAAAAAAAAAAAAAACAATGAAAACAAATGCTGGCGAGGTTGTGGAGAAATAGGAACAAGTTTTCTCTGCTGGTGGGAATGTAAAACGGTTCAACCATTATGGATAGCTATATGGAGACTCCTGAAAAAGATGACCATAGACCTACCAATGGATCCAGTTATTCCCTTTTTGGGCATTTACCCTAAAGGCTCCAAACCTCAGACCAGAGACATTTGCTCAAGCATGTTTATAGCTGCTCAATTCATAATAGCACAAAGCTGGAATCAACCCAGGTGTCCATCACTAAATGAATGGATAACAAAGATGTGGTATATCTACACTATGGAATTGTATGTAGCACTAAGGAAAGATGAAATAAGGAAATTTGAAAAAAAATGGTCAAACATGGAACAGATCATCCTCAGTGAGCTCACCCAAGAACAAAAAGATAATCGTCGCATGGTCTTGTTTATCTGTCGCTCCTAACCTGAATCTATGTGACATGCAGCCAAACCTAACAAACACTCTGAGGACCAGACAAGGGGGGGGTGAGATGGGGGGAAGGTAAGGATGGGAGGGAATGAGAGGGTGGGGGGAAGGACAAGGGACAGGGATACAATTAGGACACAAAAGGAAAAGATGCTATAAAAACCTTTACTCTGAACAACAGGCTAAAACATTGATCCTTCAGCAGGCCCGCCGAGGGAACACCCAAATCACAGGAATCTGGAAAGAGCATCATGAAGGCTAACCCTAATCTTGTCCTGCTTTTCTCTCTCTCTCTCCCTTTCACTCTCTCTTCCTACCTCTCCTCTCTATACTCACTTCCTCTATAATATTATCTATCTTTTTCTTCCCTCACCTTTCTAGGTGCAGACTTAACACTCCCAGTGCCAGCATGGGGTTAAACTCCACAATGAGCTCTTGATCAGAGACACCTACAAGGATACCCTCCCCCCAAAAAAGACAGACTTCTGTCAGAATTCTTGGTGACCCACCAAAGGTTAATGGTAAGACCCTACTGTCGAAGATAGCATACGTGTGTGAGACCAAACACAGAGAGACCTGGCCAGAATCTGGAAGAAGGTCAGTCCCCAGACAGTTAGCTAGTCTAGTACCAGAGGGTGCTACACGAGCAACTGGGGGAAAAGGTCCAACATTGGTCCAATCAACTTGCAGTCTAAGATACCCAGCAGGAAACAACTTGACGTAATGCTCATAAAAGTGCAGTAGTGGAAAACAGCCATGGTGGGCAACCAACTGCTCTTGATTTGGCTAACAGATCCACTCAGTGGAATGCAACTCATTGCTGGAACTGGGAAATAAGTCAAAACCAGGTACAAAAAATAAGCTCAGTCTCCAAGAGCAAGATACCACCAAATGTGGGCTAGAAGAGAGCCAACACATATAAAATTCCCTCCAAAACATAGATGGTCATCCCTTCTACCTAGTACTAACTTTTCTCTCCGTTGGAGAATTTGCTTATCTTTTCTCAGGTGGACAACGAACCTGAAGGGAGGATCAGCTAACCACACCTCACCAGGGCCCCAGCTTAAACCATAGAACAACGCAGGGGAAGGGCAAGAGTTCAGCGTTCATGGCGATCACGACACCAGAAAAAGGCTGAAGGAGATAAACACAGAGAACATCCAACTCCAACTAAGCCAGATATCCAGAGACACAGAAGCTCCCAAAACCTCATCACTGAAACAGAACTAAAATGACCCCAATGTGGCTCAGGGAAACTCGCGGAAGAGGGTGCAGAAAGATTGTTAGAGTCACAAGTTGGGGCATTATGCACAGAGACTGGGGACTACACCCCAGAACTCTTGACTAACCTCACAATGCATGACCCACATTCCCCATTGATGAGGGTCCCTTTGAAAGTGGGAGGACAGGGAGGAGGACAATGGAACCAATACTATGAATGTAAAATCAGAATAATATAAATTAAAAAAAGGGAAAAAATACCAAAAAAAAAGAAAAAGAAAAGAAAAGAATTTGAAGCCTTATTTATAATTTACATGACAGTATTCTGCTCTTGTACTAAAATCACAATTAGAAAATTCTCTTGTAGCAGTCAGTTTCATGACTTTATGAATGTACTTACCGGTAATTTTCTGTTAATTTCTATGACAAAGTTTTCAGGATTGCTGTTCGTTACTTGTAATTCTAACGTTTCATGTGTAGGATTATATAATGGAATGGTTTGAATAATTTTCCTGGAGGAAAAATAAAGTCATAAATTTGATAGTACTTATAAGCTTATTCAATGTAATTACATAAATTTCACCATTATAGGTTGAATTATATTTCTTTCAAGATATGCTGATGCACAATAATTGCATGTGTCCCCGGGGCACAATGCTTTGTTTTGATTTCATAATAAATAGACAAGTCTAAGATAAAAATTATATTACCAAATAAAGTAAATAATATAATGATACTCATCTACCATCTATGCCAACTAGTCAAACTAAGCAATAAAGCAATATATATGTGTCCAAAATCCTGGTATCTCCATTACATGGAAAATGATTATTTGTTTTCTGGAATATATGTATTTGAATAAATTAAGATGAATTCAGAGTGGAATTATGAAGTTTACTTCCAATATAATCAGCATTTGTATCTTAAGCTATAGCAGATTAATTATTTCATAAGACAAGGCATTAACTCCATTTATGTTTAATTTAAGAAAGAAAGTTTTTCAAATGTTTACTGTGAGGCATACTGATTTTTTAAATATTTCTTTCTTTCTTTGTCACACTTCAATGTAAATTAAGCAATAAAATCAAATTGAAAAATAAAAAAAATAAGTTAAACTGCTTCATGGCAGGAAAATAAAAATTGGGAAATTAAGGCTATTTCTTTTAATCTTTAAAAGCTGATTTATACATACATTTAGATATTCAAACCCTAAGTTATGAGAATCAGGATTTTCAGTTCACCCTTTTTCTGAACAATATGTATTTTAAAGTACTATTGATATTAGCATTTTGATTTTAACTCATTTTACCAGTTTCCATTAACAAAACTGAATACATATATACAATTATATTTGTAGCAATAATCTGTGTATGTTTATTTTCTAATATAATTTACAGAAAACAATTTTCTTCTAAAGTATGTCTACATATAATGAAAGATTTGCATAGTTGCTTTTGTTAAAAGAGCTAAAATCTGGTATCTGTACCCATCAGTCTCAGTTTATAAAGATGCAAATTAAATTTAATGTTGTGAAGAATCATGGCTTTTTTGTTTTTTTAATATTCATTTATTTATTTTCAAGCAGACACACAGAGAGAGCGAGAGAGAGAGATAAGAGAAAGATAGAGATAATGGGTGTGCCAGGGCCTCTAGCCACAGCAAATGAACACCAGAAGTATGCACCACTTTGTGTATCTGGCTTATGTGGGTACTGGGGAATTAATCCTAAGTACTGAGGCATCACAGCCAAGTGCCTTAACTGATGAGCCATCCATTCAGCCTCAAGAATCATTGTTTTAATCAGTAATAATGAGGCTCATTATATAGTAAATTTACTCCTCCAGGGAGAAAAAAGTATAGATAATGCATTGTGTTTGCTCTATGTGTGGTGGCTGGAATGACACTGAAAAATGACACTACATAGGAATGGTCTTACAAACCATGCTAACATGCTAAGACATTTTACTTCATTTTGAAAGCAATCAAGTAGGTTGTGGGGGTGTTTCTTTTCTTTTTTTTTTTTTTTTTTTTAGGTTTTAAATAGGTATGATATTCTCAATTTGACAACGGGTTGGAAAATAAACTCCAATGATTAGGGAAATGAAGCATAGTGACTAACTATTATGGAATAGTAACCTAGGTAGGAAAAAAGCAAAGCCTGACCAGTAGCAATAGAGAGTAAGTAAACGTTTCCAGAGGTAATGAATAAGGAGGAGAAATTTAAATCTGTGAAAGTGTGGGAAGGGAAAGGAACAAAAACAAGGTCTACTTATGGGGCTATCAGGCAGATCAATGGTCCAGTAATGAACTGCCTGATTAAGTAATCATTAGTATAACTGTTTAATATGTCAGCCAGTCACAAAAGGTTACATTTCTATGATTCTATGTTTATGTACTTTTTAAAATGTTTTATTAATTTATTTATTTGAGAGAAAAAGAGGGAGAGGCAGATAGAGAAAATGGTAACTCCAGGGTCTCTACCTACTGCAGTCAAAATCCAGACACATGGGCCAACTTGGGTCCTTAGGTTTTGTAGGCAAGTGACTAAACCACTAAGCCATCTGTCCAGCTTCATTTTTATGTACTTTTTAAAGTAGATAGATACAAAAGGCAGATTAGTGTTTCCAAAGGTTGGTGGGGAGAGGAATAATATATAAAGACAGCTTAATGAATATGTAGTTTATTATTGGAGTGATTAAAATGTTTTGGAAGTTGATGGAATTGTGGTCACACAATTGTGAAATGCTACTGAGCTTTAAAATGGTTATTTTTATGTTATAAGGACTCCCCCCCCCAAAAAAAAACCAAAAAAGAATGAATGTGTGTGTATCTGTGTGTGCACAAATGTGTACGTATTAACATGTATGCACATATGAGTATACTACTTTTGCAAAATGTAATAGATTTCAGAGTGTGGGTCATACTCAAAATGTTTTAAAGCTAATAACTTGTACAGTTGTTTGTACAGTAAAGATACTAAATGAGATAAAGTACATAACAGTAGTCTTTGCTTTGAAATAATGACACTGTAACATTTAATGTCTATTATAGAGATAGAATCATGAATCTGAGGTTCAAAAAGAGGTTCCAGCTGGGGCTACAAAATTTTAATACAATATAAAATTATACTTCGATCAAAGTGTCTATTAAGACACCCATTGTTATAATATACAGAATCCCAATTACATGTTGTATAAATAAGAGATTGACTTTGTCAAATGAATTTGAAACCAATATTTTGCCAATATATGTTATAATGAAATTAACCAATTTAAAAATATTTACTAATAAAATCTATACCAAGAGTGAGATCTTTGCAGGGATTACAGTATTTTATTTTCTGGAAAAGATTACTATAACTTTATATTTAATAATATAGAAAGCAAGACAAGCCTTTAATTGCCAGTGGACAAAGAAGTGAAATAATATGAAAAAGGTACTTGATTCATTGCTCATAGAATAAAAGTTTTATTTATTTATTTATTATTTATTTGAGAGATAAGAGGGAAATGGAGAGGAATAGAGTGATAGTATGGGTGATCCAGGGTCTCCTGATGCTTCAGATGAACTCCTAATGTTTGTGCCACTTTATGTGTCTGGCTTTATGTGGGTACTGGGAAATCAAACCAGGGCCATCAGGTTTTGCAAGCAAATACCTATAAAGTCTGAGAAATCTCTCCAGTTCAAAAGTTGTAACTTAATTTGATATGATATTTTATGTGCCATTTTCTAATGATTAAACAAAGACTCAGACACATATATGAGAATATTTAAAACATATATAATTTAGAGACTAAATTTAATTAATTAAAAAGTTGACAATAGTACTGCTTTGAGTCCCATAGTTCTATATAGCCAGGATATATTTGTCTTTTCATCAAAACTCTTTCAAATTTGTTAAGACAGACAAGGAGAAGAAATAAATATATGATCATATTTAAATTAAAAGCTAATCTAAAAGAATACCTTACAAACAAAATGCATGGTAAAATGTGCATGTATACTTTTCCTGTTTTTTCCACATTTTTTCAAGTGATAGACAACTTTAAAACAAGTTTAATATGTACATGTAAAGAAAGAATATTAGATGATACACACTGGAAAAATTCACTTATTGCAAAATTCATATACTAATACATTCCTCTAAAATGCAAGTTTCTCAAGTAACTTTACTCATTTCATTTTCCAAATGATTTAGTGTCCAATATGTATCTTTATAAGCTACATAATTTTATTTATAAGGCTTACTATGGATGAAAATTAACACCGACTCTGACTTTGAATGGAGGTACACACTCCTCTGACTTACTGTACTATTACCTGTTTATAACCATGAAAATCTGGGGGCAACTTAATGTGTATCTTCAACCTTACTCTTTTTCCAGAACATTAGGCTCTATAATATTTCCTACTCATCATTCATATGTCTACTAGTATCATATATAATACCAATATAATTGTTATTTGTATTTGTGGTAGTTTGAATCAGATGTGTAAACTCAAGAGTTAAATGTTTGCTCCACAGCTGATGGCAACTTGGGGGAGTTGAGACCTTGCTGGAGAAGGTATGTTGTTGGGCATAGGTTTAGGAGTGCTTATAGCCACCTCCTCCTACCAAAGTTCAGCTCCTGCTCTAGCTGCTGTTTTTCCACCTGCTGTTACAGAGGCAATGTTCAGCCTCTGCACATGCCAAGATTCTACCTGCCATTATGAATCTTCCCCTTGAGACTATAAGCCAAAATAAAGCCTTTCCTCCCATTCACTTCTTTTGGACAGGTGTCATATCACAACATGTGAAGATAACTACAACAGAAAATTGCTACTAGAGCACTAGGGACATTGAAGCTAGAAACCTGAATATGTGTGATTTGGGTCCTTTGGAAATGATTTCTGAAAAGAATAAGGAAGGAGTTTGAAGTCTGGACTATGAGACCTGTTTCAGTGCTGTAAGTATAGCTTGATGGAATATTCTGATGAGTTGAATAACCTAAATGGAGAACTGTGAACTGTGAAGCTTGGCTTAAGAAGGGAAAAACAGCTTTGTTTAGACTGGGCTACAGGCAGATTGTGTGAAGCTGGTTGTATTATTCTCATGTACTGAGAATTTAAGCAAATCTGAATTTAATACTAATGGTAAAGAATATGGCACATAAAGAAATGAAAGTTTTGGGCAGGAGACAACAGACCAGTTCACGCGTGATTATTTGAGGGATTTCCACCATTAAGTTTGGGCCAGGTGTTCTGCATTTGGATAGTAAGAAGAGTGAAGAGTTTTCCTGCTTTTTAAAGTCAGCTTAATTCTTCACTCCCCCCACCCCCAGAATAACAAATGTGGTGGCCTACTTGGTAATATATAAGTATACAAATGCAGGAAAAGGGTGTCATTGTATTTGCATTTAGGGTTTTAGGAAATGGCTACTGTATAATGTAAGCCAGGGCTGTTGGGGTCCCTGTGTAGAAGTCCAGTGTAGCTCTGAGGATGAGCTCTGGGTTGCAGTGGAGACCCCAGGACTTCAGAGATGGAAGGAATATGATACAGGTGTCAAGGAGAGCTGGTATCTCAGGATGTGGTTTTCTCCAGGGTGTGATCAGCCCAGCTGAATGGGCAGAACTGGAGCACTAGAAACTTTTCTGTAGGTTCTAGATGCCACACATGGTCCTACAGGACTTGATATTTGCCCTACTTGTTTTACATCTTGCATTATTTCAGTCTTTCCTTCCTATGCCCAATTCATTGTTTACAGTGTGATTGTTGACTCTCTGCCACCATGTACATTTAACTGATGTTTTGATTTTAAAGGCTTATAGTTAAGACACTGCTTCAGATAAGACTTTGCAATTATAAACAGTGTTGTGATTGATCAAAAAAATGTATGGGGACTTATAAAATTTCACAGAATGCATATTTACATCTTGAGATAGTAATTAGCCTATGGGGGCCAGGGGTAGGCTATAGTAGTTTGAATAAAATGTTCCCATAACCTCATGTGTTCTGAATGTGTGGTCCCTAGCTGCTGGCAATTAGGGAGATAGAGCTTTGCTGGAGGGGTATGTTGCTGAGGATGGACTTTGGGAGTATTATAGCCAGTTTTCCTCACCAGAGCTCAGCTCCATGTCTCACTGATACCTTCCTCTTGCTGTGGTAGAAATTATGTCCAGCCTTTGTTCATGTTATTCTTTCCCTTGACATAATAAAGCTTTCCATTTTAATTGTAAGCCAAAAATAAACCATTTCCCCAACCAGTTGTATTTGGTAGAGTCTCTTCTTCTACCAACACACATGTAAGCAAGCAAGCAAGAAAGCAATGAAAACTTGCTTAAGGTGAAGTTTAAAAAAATGAGACTTTATTTAAGTTATAGACTTCTCTGCCAGGTTAGGCAGAGTAGAAATGTGCCTGCTATAATTTCGTATTTTGCCTTTTTGTTTTTGTTTTTTTTTTTTTGTCCTGATTCTGTTGTTATCCTTTGATTTCTCTGAAATCCCTTGCTTATTGAATAACTTGAATTGATGTTTTGGCTCAATATATAGTACTAGAAGAAAAGAATGTAACTAAGATGTACTAATTTGTACATCTGACCACATATTAACCAAATTTAATTATAACTTGATACATTTGTTTTCCAACATCATATGTGATACATGCATGTAAGAAGAACTTTATATATCAGTATGAATACTCTTTTCTCAAGGGAAAAAGGTGTTAATCAAATGATAGTGTTCATAGTTGTTCATAGCTTACTATTGACTTTGAATTAACCAATCTTTCATCAGGCTTTTCTTGTACCTACTGGCCCAGGAAACTTCCTTGTGCCCAAGCCCAAGAAACACACATACATACACAAAAGAACATGCTCTACCCTTCCTAGCATCACCTAGTAATTGGCTGACCATAGTGAGTACTCACTTTCTATTAGAATCCATTGAGCAAAATGTTCTACTTTATATCCTAAGATATCAATGTTGCTCTCATTTATCCTACAAAAGAACAGTTCTTACTTGAATTGGTTTTATAGGCCTTGCAGATATCAGAAATGAGGTTTTCTTAAGTATTATAACAATATATTTTCCTCCTTTGTATGAATCCTTTCAAATTAAACTCTCTGTTTACCAAACCCTGATGTATTTCTCTCTGGCATTTTTTCTATTAGAAATAAAGTATTTTGTTGATTAAATTCCCACTATCAAGCATCGATATCACACCCTCCACGGCTCAGAGACCATTGTAGAAGAGGTGGTAGAAGGAATATAAGAGCCAAGAGAAGGGGAGGAGGGCTTACAATACTGTGTTCCAGACACAAAATGATATGGTATTCATGACCTCAAAGTGGATAATACTACCTGCACAAAACCTGTATAATAAAAGGGAAAAAAGATGACATCAAAATAAAAGAAAGCTTAGTTTGGAAGAAGAAGGGATTTAGTGGAGGGAAGAGAGAAAGGGAGGGTAGTAAGAGGGATTACAATCATAGTGTATTGTCTTTATTTATGGAAGTTGTCAATATAAATTTAAAAATATTATATGAAATGTATTATTTTATATTTTAGAAAACTAAAGGAATTTTGACAGTATTTTTATAGATTAGCTTTTTTGTTTGTATAACATAAACTTATCTATTAAATAGAACTTACTGTCCAAGATCACATTGCATTTCTGGTATTTTTCTTGTTTTTGGATGTTCTGTGGTTAATTTCAATAAGTACCAGAACTCTTCACCAATATCAGGTTGAAAAATAATGCTAATGGAGAGAAGTATTGAAAAATCTTGTCAGTGTTTTTTGTTTATATTACAAACTTGGCAGAAAAAACTCAATTTATTATTTAATTTATTTATCTTTATTTAATCAGTTATTTATTTTTTTGTGGGCAGAGACTGTCACTCTAGCCCAGGCTGTCCTAAAACTCACTATATGGTTTAGGATGATTTCAAACTCATGGAGATTCTCTGAGAAGTGGGATTACAAGTATGAGCTACCATGCATTGCTGCTATGTTCATTTCCTGTTTCACATTGCTATACTTTTTATCCTTTAAAATTTCATAAATATATTGTTTTATTATATATCTATTATAATCACTGCTTTCCTACAATAAGATGTTCTGTTAGAAGTAGTAGTATGTTATCTGGGAGGGTATTATGTTGTAAAATAAGCCAAGAACAAAAGAAAAAATAAATGTGATATCACTCACATGTGAAATATAAAACCATGTAATTCAAAATCAGATAATAGAATCATGTTTAACAGAAAATAGGATATATTGATTGGTATGGGCATGTTAGAGAAAGAAAAAGAAATTCAAAATTTCAGACACTAGGAATAAGTTCAAGCAATCTACTGTATAACAAGTTGACTATATTTTTTGTTTGCCTGTTGGTTTGTTTTGGTTCCTTTAGGGTACCCTGTGATACATTCCCTGCTTTTCTTCTATTTTTTCAGATAGGGTCTTACTCAGTTGTCTAGGCAAGACTTAAACTAAAGAAGGCCATGAAACTTAAGAGGTTTTCTTCCTACATTAGCTTCATTAAATATTATGATTATAGGTATGCCAACATTCCCTGATGATTATGCTTAATAAAAATGTGCTTTATATTTGAAAATTGTTGACAGTGTATTTTACATAGTCTCACATAAATAAATGATGAGTATGCATGATGATGAATATGTCTTTCAATGTTGCATATTTTAAAATATTCTGTATATCAATAATACAAGCAATCTTACCAGTTACAATAAGTTAATTAATCTTATAAAAGTAATTACCCTACCAAATAAAAGCATTCTAATAAAAGGCATTTTAATGGAGAATAGTAAGGGAATGCTTTGAACATCACAATACTAATGTCATTACCCTCCCAAAGCCTGTTATAAAAACTTGGATATTATTAATTCAACAAATTTGTTTAAATAATTTTTTGAATTAGCGATTAATATATAGTCGACTTTCTGTATTCAAATAAATATATGATGCCATCTAAGGTTTTATATTCATCATGCTATAAGGGTACATCATTATACTGTTAATGTCTGTATGTATTTATTTGTACTTGCATATATATATATATATATGTATGTATATGTATATATATATATATATATATATACATATATATATATATATTTTTGGATTTGCGAGGTAGGGTCTCACTCTGGTCTAGGCTGACCTGGAGTTAACTATGTAGTCTCAGGGTGGCCTCGAACTCTCTGCGATCTTCCTACCTCTGCCTCCCAAGTGCTGGGATTCAAGGCGTGTGCCACCACACCTGGCTATATTTTTTAACTATAACAGCCATAACATAATTTTTGTCTGTCTTCCAAGTGCATGATTTGTAGCTACTTAGCAAAAGTTGAAATAAATGATTTTTACCAACGTAAGTAAATGACTGATTCCCTAATTCTCTAAGTGCACACCCATCTCCCTAGCTCTCTGAATCTCTAATTATCATGGTTCATCATAAGTTAGTTCAATTGTTACATTAGTGAAGATTTGAGTGCTAAAAAGTAAAGTGAAAAGAAGTACAAGGATAAATTTAGGTATAATTTGATCTTTTTGTTACATAATATGTTTGTACTGAAGCAAATAAAAGTTAACTATAAATTAGTATATATTATCAGAGAATTATATTAAAGTATGGAATGAAATGATTTTCAAGACTTGACTTTAAGGAATCAACAATAAAATAAAATGCCACTCTTAAACCATACCTTTCTTCCTTATAGCCCATGGATGCTGGAGAATACCATACAATATAGTTAACACGTTCTAATGGATGCAATTTAAGTTCCTCTGGTCCACTGAGGGCAATAGATGTCAACTGCACATTCATATGAATGATTTCGTCTTTTGGATTAGTGATGGGAATTTCAATGCAAATAGTCTCCTAGAATTACAAAACAAGTATATAATCACGGTCACTTTTCTAGGGAAGTGAAAAAAAAAGAAAAATATGATATAAGGCTATTTGTTTCATGGTTATTTTTTGTCCCTTTGGAGAAAATATTTTATTTTAAATATTTTTATTTAGTTAGAAAATATAGATAGGGTATGGAGGAGAGGGGTGAGATAGAGGAAGAGAGAGGGATAGAAATGGGGACAGAGAAGAAGAAGAAGGAGAAAGCGGGGGAAGAAAGAGAGAATATGAAATTAGACATACCAGGGCCCTTGTCCCTGCAGATGAACTCCAGATCCATGAACCACTTTGTGCATCTGGCTTTATAAGGACACTTGGGACTCAAACCTAGGCTGGCAGGCTTTGAAAGCAAGGCATTTAATCACTGAGCAATCTCCCCACCCGTTACAAAACATATATAATCTTGATCCTTAAACTTTGTGTTTTTGTTTTTGTTGTTGTTTTGTATTTTGGAGGTAGGGCCTTGCGCCAACCCAGGCAGACCTAGAATTCACTATGTAGTCTCAGGCAGGCCAGGAATTCACCTACCTCTCTACTTCTTGCCTCTGCCTCCTGATTTCTGGGATGAAAGGCTTTTGACACCACACCCAGCATAATCTTTTTTTTATTAAATATATTTTTTATTTATTCATTCATTTGTGAGAGAGGGAGAGAGAGAGAGAGAGAGAGAGAGAGAGAGAGAGAGAGAATGGGCACACCAGGACCTCTAGCCACTGCAAATGCATGTGCCCCCCCCTTGTGCATCTGGCTTATGTGGGTCCTGGAGATTTGAACCGGGATCCTTTGGCTTTGCAGGCAAACTCCTTAACTGCTAAGCCATCTCTCCAGCCCCCCGCATAATCTTAATCTTTATATGTTGCCCTTGATTAGCTTTGGCAAACACTAATATAACACTACTATTTTTAATACCAAACACTATACAGAGATACATCTATCTAAATGTTAAAAAAATCTATTTGAAAGTGACATTTAAGATAAATATTATCACCAGTACCATTAGTACTCTGAGGTCTATTTTTCAGTATTTCTTCTGGAAATCACTCAAGGATGGCCTTATGTTATAGTTAGTTGATTTTCTAAGTAATCTGATGAATTTTATATAATTGTTAAAGGATATAGTGTCCTGGGAAGTTTCCAAAGATCAAATAAATAAACACTACAGGAAAGAAATATGTCAGGATAATAAATATCATCAGCCATATATTGGTCTACAAACTTTGTTTAGAGATGAGGAAAGAAAACATAAATGAAACAATTGTTCCCACTCACTTTTCCAGTGTACTAGTCAGATATTTTTCACACACACACACACACACACACACACACACACACACACACACACGACAAGACAGATGTCTGTCAGAGCACTTTATTACCCATCAGAGGTTAATGGTAAGATGCTACTGCTGAAGACACCATCTGCTGTTGGCAGGGACCATGGAAACACCTGGATGGAATCTGGAAGTGAGCCAGTCCCCAAACAATTAGCCCATATAGTGCTGGAAGGTGTTACATGAGCTACTGGGGGAAAGTAGTCAACATCTGTCCAAGCCAAACAAAGTCTAAGTGACTCACAAGCAAACAACCTGACATGATGCTTACACAAGTGCAATAGTGGCACACAGCCATGGTGGGTAACCAACTGCTCTTAGATTGGCTAACAGATCTGCTCAGTGGAAAGGAAACTGTATGTGGAACTGGGAAACAAGTCAGAATAATATCCAGAGAATGATTCTTCTTTCCATTGTCAAGCTCCCACTAACCTTAGACTATAAGGAGGGTCTACACCCTTTTAATTCTCTCTAAATTAATAATGGTTATCCCATTTAACCAGTGCTGACTTCACTCTCTATTGGAGAATCTGATTCTCTTCTTCAGATGGGAGCTGGACCTGAAGAGATAAAGGACACAGTGTACTCCACCCTGACACCAGCTGAAATCACAGAGGAATTGGGGAAATGAGCAAGAGTTCTGCTTTCTTAGTGAATCTGATATCAGTACAAGGGCAATGGAGATAGACACTGGGGACACTCAACATCTACCAAACCAGAGATCTAGAGGCTCCTAAGTGCCCATCACTGAGATAGACTTAAAAAGTTCCCAGCATGGCTCAGGGAATTTTGCAGAAGATGGGGCAGAAAGATTATTAGAGCCACAAATTGAGACATTATTCACAGTGACATTGCCTCCCCCCTCCCGTGTAATGCATGAACCATAATCCCCATGGGGTTGACCTGCATCCCCAACAGAAAAGGGGCAGGGAGGAGAGAACGGATGGTACTAACATGTGTTGTTTACATACTAAATATGCCCATATCTAATAAAAACTTTTAAAAAACTCAAGAATATTCTACAGAATCTTCAAAGAAGAAAATTTAGTAGGCGCTAAACCACTAATTTTCAAGTTTTAACTACAACAAAGAATAATTCAATTTTCAGTATACATACTCATTGCAAAAGTTCTACAAAACATTTCCTACTCATATCATCTGTGATGTTTTCTGACATTCTGTTTTCAAGATAACTCAAGATAATGCTGTATTATCTACTCACAATTTGAGATCTACACATTAGACATGTAGACTCTGATCTAAAACAGGAATAAAATAATGTATATATACTTATAATACTTAGACACAAAATTTTAAAAAGTATCATTTTTACTTTTTCAACAGGATTTTACTATACAGCCTAGCCTAGCTTGGAACTCACATGTCTTCTTGTCTCTATCTCCTAAGTGCCGGGATTAAAGGAGTCTATCATCATGCCTGACTTGAAATCCTATTTACTTAGCTTATGCATATTTTGTGTGTTATGATGTGTGTTTGTATGTGTGTGCGTGTGTGTGTAGTGCTTTGTGTATGGTATATGCACGTGTATGTAGATTAATGTGCCTTGTGCAGAGAATTTCGGGTGATCTCCTTCATCAATTGTCCACATGTTTCCTTGAGAAAGTCTCTCACTGAATCCTGAACTGTTATTTACTTTTGTCAGCAAGACTTGCTAGCTAGTGAGACCCTACCTCGAAAAAAAAAAAAAAAAAAAAATTAACAATATTTTTTCTATGCCTCAATAGAGATTTACTCAGAAACCAAGTATAAAAATAATCATTTTATAGACTTAAGGTATTATAAATATTTTACTTTCTATTAATTGTAGCTAAAATTAAGGACCTTAAGTAGTCAATTCTATGAAAAAAATCTGTCTTGATATTAAAAATAAAATCATTTATATGATAAATATTAAAATGTATGCTAGTAAATGTTATTATCAATTTATTTTTTTCATTTCATTTAAAGGAAGACCCTTAATACTTGAAATTACTTTAAAAATTGGACAGAAATTTGTTAACATTAGAGTAATTGAAATAAGAAAATCCTGTTTTTAATTATTATTACTAAAATCCCCAAGTTTATTATAGTTGTTCCAAATGCATAGTAAAGAGAATATATTCAGAATATAGTCAGGAAACGTCAATAGCTAAGGATTCTATAGAGCATATCACATTAAATACACAGTAAAATAACATGTAGACAGGTTAAGTTTACACAGCAACTTGTTAAATATGCAGATAGAATATTCATTAGTGCAGTCATTACAAGCCACCAGATAGCCAAAATATAATTTTCAAAAGCATTTAAGCTTTGTGATTGCTTTATCTCCATGTAATCCTTCATATGGATATTTACATGGAGTGAATCCTAGTATGCAACATGGGCATATTCAGTTTCTGAATATTTACTACACTCTTACCAGAGCAATACAGTGAAGTTCAATAGTATTGACAGGTGGTCCAGGAGAGCTATGGATCTCAAGCTGATACCAGACTTTAAAACTTTTAACCTTATCATCTGAAAAACAAAACAAAACTGAGTAAATTAGAACAGCACTTCCTTATATAAGATCCCAAACTCATACTTAATGTAAAAAGTTAAGGGCCATAAATTGATATCATTTTCAAACTATATTTTTTGAGACAAGGTTAAGAGTTCCCTATGTATACCAGGCTGGCCTTGAATTCACTATGTAATTCAGGTGACCTCAAACTCCCAGAAATCTTTCAGGATGCTGAGAATACAGGTGTGTGGTGGTTTGAATGTAAAATTTCTCCCATAGACACATGTATTTGAATACTTATTACAAATTTGACCCAAAGAAAGGCAGGAAAGGGTTTTGACTAAGTAGTGAGTGAAATAATGTTGCTTATATCAGACTTCCCAATTTTACTTTAAAGAAGGCTATTCTGCCACTGGTGATGTCCAAGCCATGAGTTGAAACTGGATTTCTGATCAACCAGCATGTCCCTCCAGAGAAGTTTTATACATGTATCAAATTTATTTTCATTCTATCTTTTTCATCTGCCTACCATCATTTGACACTCTGTTTTTTCTCTCATTGTTGAGAAAGTTCAGGTCTAAGATATTTGCTGATGTCAGTGAAATATTTAAGAATCCATGTCAATATTATAATGTTTAAAAGTTTTTAAGAACTGTTATTCTACAATGACTTATATAGGTAAGCTACCAACTGTCTTGGGCCTCAATCATCTCACCTGTGAAATAACAGGCCCAGAATCATGGTATTAATCAGTACTTCCCTCTTCTAAAAATCTTCTCTGTGAATGTAGGGTTTTGAATGATATTGCAGCATATTGTATTATAAGGTATTACATGACCTCAAATACCAAAGAATGACATACTGTGTGTGTTATATTGCATTTGTATTTTACTACAATATACTATTCTATACTACCTTATATTGTAATACATTGTCATATATTCTAATACATCGACTATTATAAAACCCATAAAATCTAGTGATTTTGAGACACATTTAGAATTATCATCTAGTGATAAGACAAACTGTTGAATGTTCAGGTAAGTTCTTTTTTTCATTAGTATGTAATTTTAATTAAAACTAACAATTTAGCTGAAGACCAGAACTAGAATAGTGTTTAATATCAACTTTTGAAAAAAATCACATTTATATCAAAGAAATGAAATGGACCAGCAAAAGTCCAAAAAAGGTGCACCAGATATTATCGCACATGGATGAAATGTGCTATTTGAGGGTAAGATAAATGTGTTTGTCTCTTCCTCCTCTGAGAATTTGTTTCCTCTAATTTTGCAATGCTTTGGCTTCAGGTAAGGTAACATACCGACAAGTGCTTTTCCATTGAGCTACCATCCTTAATGTGAAATTATTAAGTAATTCTCTGCTTTTGTTTTACTTGTTGCTCCTTCAATGTCATGAAAACACTTTAACTGCTTTTGTATAATTTGAATGTGACTTATCCATAAACCAACCAAGATTCTTTATATGAACAGTATTTCCTCTTCTAGGTAGCTCACAACTATCATTTTCTGGATCTTGCTAATTCTTTAACTCATACTGAGTTCACAATAATAGAAACAGGATCTATGACTAAAGAGATTGGTTTGCAGATCTAGATTAGCACAAATATCAACAGAAGTCCTTGATATCAAAAGGCTAGGGTTCAACTCTCAAACCCCAGAGTGAACCTTATCACCTTTTAATATTTTGTAAAATAACCTAAAAGTCTTATATTAAAAAGATATATATATATAAAAGGGGACTAAATTAGTGAAAGTTCTCCAGAAAAAGAGAATAAAATGAGGTAGCTTTGAGTATGAGTATAAAAGGGAGGGAGGGAGGGAGGGAGGGAGGGAGGGAAGGAGAAAGGGAGGGAGAGATCATTCCTATTTTTCTAAAAAATTATAATATAAATTTAATCAGTAAAAATCTTTTCTTTGGTGTACCTCATTGTTTTAAGACCTTTGTACTTTGGAATCACTCCATTCTAATAACTTAATATGTGCAACATGTCCCTGCTATTCACACATAAAAGAACTACTATTTCTCTAGTAAATTTGCTCTGACCATTCTAATTATCTAGCATCCATTTTTTGAACTTCAACTAAAATGTTATGATCATTAACAATATCCAAGATTTACAGAATAGGAAGGATACAAGAAGAAAATACAATATAATTCAGTTTATTTGACACATGAAAACATTGCTATCAACTTCTATTCTGAAATAAGGAAAGCACATTGTTGTGTTAAATACTCATTAATATCTTATAAACTTTCTATACTTCTTAATGACAGTATGACATGTAAACCAATGGATATATAGGCAGCCTTCAAAATGAAACATTATAATCTTGTGATATTAGCAGCAGAATTCAGAAAATAATCTATATAAAATTAACTCTGAAATAATAAGAAAATCATGAGACACAGAAATGGTATTTGTGTTATGCAATTTAAGTGGGTATTTCATTTAAAATTGAATGGTGATAAACTATCATAATAAATTTACCTGAGTACTCCTCAAAAATAATGGTAGATGGTTCTGATGGTGTCTCCTGAGAAGAAGCTTGTTCTTTTTCCTGATCTGTCTCTTCTTGAGAATCCTCCTCATCTCTGGGTTTAACAGAAAATGTAACTGCACCTTTAATGCATAGGTACATGATGTAAGATTAATCAGGGAGTCATTATTAAAATGAAAATTTAGTCTCTGATATTAAGGTTACTATAACCTTAAAGTTCTAAACCAAATATAAATATAGATGGCAATATCATAATTAACCTGATGGACATATAGAAAAACTTAATGGAAATTTTAAGAAAATAGTAACAAAATCTAAATTAAATTATGATTTTCATCTGATTACTTAATATAATAAAAAAGTTAGGAAATAATGAATCATCTTCCACTTCAGGAATGTATTAATCCTGGCTGACTGTTCTTACATATTTTCTTCCTATATCATATTTACCATGCTTGTTACCTCATTAAAAATATTTCATATATATATATATATATATATATATATATATATATATATATATGTTACTGACATGATTCTTTCCATAAGCATTGAATATGTAAAATGTTATTCAAGTTTTTAGTTTCAAAAATTGTCACTGTCTGAGCCGGGCGTGGTGGCGCACACCTTTAATCCCAGCACTCGGGAGGCAGAGGTAGGAGGATCGCCAGGAGTTCAAGGCCACCCTGAGACTACATAGTGAATTCCAGGTCAGCCTGGGCTAGAGTGAAACCCTACCTCGAAAAACAAACAAACAAAAAAAAAAGTCACTGTCTGGAATATTTGTAATGCTACAATTGACTCATTCAAAATTGGTAGTAATTGTTAAAATTGAGGTTAGTACAATTATGGAAATAATTCAGAAATTGACTTTGATCTCTCAGTATCAGCTTAACATAAGCAAGGTGTTGCATATGTACCATATATTCCATGTATCATAATTATCATAAGTTGATTCCTACAAATATTATGTAATTGAATTACATTAGTCTCTATGGTCTACTAGTTGTAAAGACAAGTAGAAAAGAGACAAAAACCACAAAATTTTCTTAGATTTTATTTAATACTGAACACTAATTTTGATAGTTTTTGAAATAAATAAATGTTGTGGATAGGGTTTACTTGCAAAGAAGTTTTAAAATAAGCCAAACTTCTAATGAAATAAAATAATAAATGTAAAAACAGCTTACAATATTGCATATCAGACAACTAGCCTAAAGTACAAAGAAAGTACATAATAAATGGTGTATAAACAAACAAGTGGGTTTTTTGCCTTTACAGGAAATTATTGGCTCTTTATCAATTGTATAGAAAGAATATTTAAATGTATACTTTTAGAGTTGTATGGAACAATGTGGTAATAATCATTACTCAATTGAGAATTGTGTATTAGAAATGTTGGCAATTTTGAGATGTACTATATAATGTACATTATTGATACCTTACAGTAATTATATTTTAAGATTATACATATATATTTTGATTTTTTGAGGTAAGGTATTGCTCTTGCCCAGGCTGACCTGGAATTCACTCTGTAGTCTCAGGGTGGTCTCAAACTCACGGTGTTCCTCCTACTTCTGCCTCCTGAGTGCTGGGATTAAAGGTGTGTGCCACCAGGCCTGGCTATTTTAAGATTATATATTTAATGAGATAAACAATTTAAAAATAATTTCCCATGGTTTATTTATTTACTCATTCTATAAATATTCACTTTTTTGCATCTTGCATTTGGCTTAATTAGGTGTCTTGGTAACTGAACTTGGCTGCCAGGCTTTGCAAACAAGCACCTTTACCTGATAAGTTACCTTCCAATTCCCACTAAATTCTCACATAAATCTCCCATCTATAAAGCTATATGTGTAATGGGACATACATGTGTTTGCATGTTCACATACATTTTATGTATACATACATGTACACATATTATTCAAGGCTCTAAAATATGAATGAAATATATAGTATTAAAATTGATTCATATTCTGGTTACTTTTCAGATCATATAAATCTTTCACATTTTACTACAAGTGATTCATGGCATGTCCAATACTTTCTATAAAAATCTCTAGAGAGCAGAAGAATGCTATTTAATTTTTTAAACACAAACAGATATATAAAGAAATTGCAATTCACTATTTAAAGTGAAAATAACACATATGCCAAATTTAAATATAGTGTGATGGAGAAATATAGATCAGGAAATATATATTCCCCTCAATGAGAAGTCAGGAAGTAAAACAAAAGAATATTTACTCTTTCAAATTGGCAATATATTTATAAGATTCATTTTAATGACAATATTGAGTAATAACTCCCATCTCATATACTATATGTAAGATCAAAAATTGGAATTCTAATTTTGGAGAGGAGCATTGCAAAATACTATATATGTGTATATATGTGGATATTCCTTCAATATATCAATGTTTGTTATTGTACAAATAACATAAATGTTACATCTTGTCACCATAAGTATCCTACCACAGAATGTAATGCCAATACAATGAAATGAAACTGGAAAGAATATATAAAGAAAATAATTATCACAGAGAAGCAAGTATTATCTTGAAGATATATGACTTTTATTCAGGAAACTCAGTAGAATCAATTGAAAATGCATTGGTATTCCCAGATGCATATAGGTAATGATGAAGTAACTATATCAGTGAAATATTACAGAAGTTGTTCTGCCCTATACCCACAAAAATTAGAACAGGTATGATCCACTACACTACCAACAAGAAAATCTTGTCCATAATCCATAATATTATTATTTGGATTATTTTAAAATAAATTAAAATCAATACAATATTAATGCATTTTTAATAATTGTATCACAGTAATAAAGAGGGGGAGGACTAGTTGAGAAAAGAGTAAAGTGGAAGTGAGAGGGAGTCAAGAGAGGGTAATGATGGGATTAACATGATCAAAATATAACACATATATGAAAATGTCATAATGAAACCTGTTATTTATAATTAACATATGCTGTTGCAGTCAGGTTTTCATTGCTAGCAGAAAATACCCAACCAAGAGTAGCTTGTGGGAAAAAAGGTTTATTTTGGCTTACAGACTCAAGGAGAAGCTGCATGACCGCAGGGGAAATGATGGCATGAGCAGAGGGTGGACATTGTCCCCTGTCCAACATTAGATGGAGAACAGCAACAGGCGAATATGCCAAACACTGGCAAGAGGAAGCTGGCTATTATACCCATAAGCTTGCCCTCAATAATACACTGCCTCCAGCAGGCTTTAATTTCAAAATTGTCATCTGCTGGGAACCTAGCATTCAGAACTCCCAAGTTTATGGGGACACCTGAATCAAATCACTACATATGCTAATAAAATCTAAAAGTCATTTAAAATGAAATGCTATACATCATCTAGATTTTTTAAAAAGTAGCATGATTTGAGAAGATATTAGCTAATCATTATAGAAATAAACTCAAACTGAAACTATATGTTATGTAAAGCTGTTTTTAATAGCTATGATAGTATTATAAGAAACTAACAAGTAGTTTCTCATTAAATGGAAAATGTAAAAGCATGGCTTACTAAGGAGTTTTTAAAGTAAGTTGGTTTATATCCTAGAAAAAAAGATAAATATTAAAGGGTTCTCATTATGAAAGAAATTGCTCCTTGGTAATTTAAAATGCAATACTTAAAACTAAAAAAACAACATTGAGGGTTCCAGGTAAGATGACAGTATAGGAGCCACACCAAACCAGCCTAGGGAGGGTTGTAAGCAAAATAAACTCTTTTTATGAAAAGTGCAGGAGTATAGGTTTTTCTTACACACAGCAGAGATGCAGGAGAGACCAAGATCCACCATAAAGGAGGAATATGGCCAGAATCCCACTGAGGCGCTTGTGGCCCCTGATCTGCGTGTTCTGAGCGCCCAGCAATGCCTGCCAGGAGTGCCTAGTAGCAGCAGCAGAGACCAAACAAAGGGACTTTTCAACCTCATCAGCCTCCTTGTAAAGTCAAGAAATCTGAAGGAAAGACAGCTGAGACCAGCTAAGGAGCTACTAAAAGGGATACAGGTGGGACTGGGTGAGGAACCCCAGGCTTCCTGCACCCTCCCATCCTCAAATCATCAAAACTGCAAACCTACAGCATTCAGTCCCTAATGGCAAGACATCCAGCACAGCTAAACAGAACTCCAGATCCATGGAACAACACGGAGGGATGGAGGTAGATATTCAGCATTGGTGAGATTGGAAGCCACCCCAGAAGGTAATGAGGACAACTGAACAATTCACAAAAACAAAACAAAACAAAACAAAAAAACAGGTACATAGGCCTACATTGAAAGTGCTAATCCCGCTTTCAAAATCAGGGCAGGTTATGGCTTCTTATTTTTGGTTGGCTTTACCATTTTCAAATAAGCTGTATTTGGGGGTTGAATATTGTTGCCTTTAATGCTTTCACATTTATAGGGACTTTGTCATTTGCTTCTGTCATTATTGGGGGCAGGGTCTGATTCAGAACCAGGCTGACCTGGAAACCAACTCAGAACAGAATTCTCTAACTCCCATCTGACAGGATTAAGGGTATAGGGATTTTGTTTTTATAAGACTATTTGTATGTTTTAATCTCCACACTTGTATACTTTGGGCTGGTTTTTATTGAATGTATATATTTCTTAGTTGACATTTAGAAATTGCCAGTATATTCTTCTACCCAGTTCACTAGAATACCTGTCTAGCAAACTCAACACCTAGGATTACTTCTGTGGTTGGATAGGGGTACAAGAGCTATACTTGTCACCTTAAACTCATATCCTGAAAGTATATATAGGTGGATTGCCACATCAGAGAACACTGCAGATAATTAGAAAACCCAAGCATCAAATAAATTCAGGATGCAAAAGTTGCTACATTATAATACAAGAATTATATATAATTATTCTATATTCTCTCTCTATATATCATATATATATATATATTACCTAAAGAATTAAGACAATACAACCTCACCAAAAATTATAAATCCATCAGAAATGATCACCAATGAGACTGTATTAATGAAATGCCTGACAAAGATTTCCAAAGAATGATGTTATCTATACTCAAAGAAATCAAAGAAGAATGAAAGGAATCAAAGAAGAAAACAAAAGAATTAAAGAAAAAACAAACACCTGAACGAGAACACAGGAAACCAGCTTAAGTGAAATAAGGAGGTCATTACAAGACATGGGTAAGGAAATAGAAATACTGAAGAAAAAAGAGGCTGAAATTCGAGCTCTGAAGAACACAGTCAGTCAAATAAAAAACTGTGTAAAAAGTCTCACCAGTAGAATGGATGAAGGAAAGAACAGAATATCTAAACTAGAAGACAAGGTGGCAGACTCAATACAGTCCCACAAAGAGAAAGACAAGCTAATTGGAAGGTATGAATGGGCCTTAAAAAAAGAAGAACAAGGCAAACCTAAAATCAGTAGACAGGAAGAAATAATAAAGATTAGGGCAGAAGTTAATGAACTAGAAACCAAAAAAAAAAAAAAAAAATCAAAAGAAGCAATGAAACAAAGAGTTGGTTCTTTGAAAGGATAAACAAGATTGATAAACCCTTAGAAGATCTGACCAGAAGAAAAAGAGAAGAGACCAAAATTAATAAAATTAGATATGAAGAAGGCACCATTACAACAGATGCCAAAGAAATTCAGAAAATCATACAGACATACTTTAAGAATATATATGCCTCTAAGTTTGAAAATCTGAAAGAAATAGATGATTTCCTTAATTCATATGACCTACCAAAATTAAACAAAGATGAGATAATCCATTTAAATAGACCTGTAACAAGTACAGTGATCCAAGAAGTTATAAAAAGTCACCAAACTAAAAAAAAGTCCAGGCCCAGATGGAATCACTGGGGAATTTTGCCAGACCTTCATGGAAGAATTAACACCACTGCTTCTGAAACTTTTCCATAAAATAGAAAAGGAAGGAATTGTACTGAACTCCTTCTATGAAGCCAGCATCACCCTGATATCAAAACCATAAAAAGACAGACCAGGAAAAAAGAAAATTACAGAGCAATCTCCCTCATGAACATAGATGCAAGAATTGTGAACAAAATATTGGCAAACAGAAAACAAGAATATATCAGAAAGATTACACACGTTGACCTTATAGACTTTATCACAGAGATGCACAGATGGTTCAACATACACAAATCCATAAATGTAATACAGAGCAATCTCCCTCATGAACATAGATGCAAGAATTGTGAACAAAATATTGGCAAACAGAAAACAAGAATATATCAGAAAGATTACACACGTTGACCTTATAGACTTTATCACAGAGATGCACAGATGGTTCAACATACACAAATCCATAAATGTAATAGATGCAAAAAAGGCATTGTACAAAAACCAACATCCCTTCATGGTAAACATATTACAGAAACTGGTAATAGAAGGAACATATATCAACATAATAAAAGCTATTTATGACAAATCTACAGCCAACATAATACTAAATGGGGACAAACTTGAAGCTTTTCCACTAAATTCAGGAACAAGACAAGGGTGTCCACTTTCCACACTTTTATTTAATATAGTACTGGAAATCTTATCCATAGCAATAAGGCAAGAGACACTCATAAAGGGGATACAAATTGGAAAGGAAAAGATCAAATTATCATTATTTGCAGACGATATGATTCTATACATAAAGGACCATAAAGACTCTACTAGCAAACTGTAGCACTGATAAACACTTTTAGCAATGTAGCAGGAAATAAAATAAACACACATAAATCAGTAGCTTTCCTATATACTAACAACAAACATGCAGAGAATGATATCAGGGAATCTATCCCATTCACAATTGCCTCAAAAAAATACTGTACCTTGGAATAAACTTAACCAAGGAAGTGAAGGATCTCTACAACGAGAACTTTAAAACATGCAAGCGAGAAATTGCAGAAGACACAAGGAAATGGAAAGACATCCATGTTCTTGGATTGGAAGAATCAATATTATGAAAATGTCAATCTTACCAAAAGCAATCTATATATTTAATGCAATCCCCATTAAAATTCCAATGGCATTCTTCACAGAAATAGAAAAAAATCCTAAAATTCATTTTGAAGCACAAAAATCCTCGAATAGCCAAAACAATTTTGAGCAATAAAAGTCAGGCTGGTGGTATCACCATACCCAATGTTAAGCTATATTACAAAGCCATAGTAACAAAAACAGCATGGTACTCACAAAAAGACAGATATGTAGTTCAATGAAACAGAATAGAGGACCCAGATATTAATCCAGGCAACTACAGCCACCTGATTTTTGAAAAAAAATGCCAAAAATATTCATTGGAGAAATGACAGCCTGTTCAACAAGTGGTGCTGGCCAAACTAGATATCTATATGTAGAAGGATGAAAATCGATGCTTGTCTCTCTCCATACACAAGAATCAAGTCCAAATGGATCAGGGATCTTAATATCAGATCTGAAACTCTGAAACTGCTGGAGGAAAATGTAGGGGAAAACCTTAAACATATTAGCATAGGCAATGACTTTCTGAATATAACCCCAATTGCTCAGGGGATAAATCCACTAATCAACCACTGGGATCTCATGAAATTGCAAAGCTTTTGTACAGCAAAGGACACTGTGGATAGAAGCAAAGAGACAACCTGCAGAATGGGAGAAAATCTTTTCCAGCTATACATCTGACAGAGGATTAATATCCAGAATATACAAATAACTGGAAAAAAACAGTACAATAAGAAATCAAACATCCCAATTAAAAAATGGGCTATGGAACTAAATAGAGTGTTCTCATCAGAAGAAATACAGATGGCATATAAACATCTAAAAAAGTGTTCTACATCCTTAGCCATCAGGGAAATGCAAATTAAAACCACTTTGAGATTCTATTTCACTCCTGTCAGAATGGTTACCATCAAGAAAACAAATGACAATAAGTGTTGGCGTGGATGTGGAAAAAGAGGAAAACTTCTACACTGTTGGTGGGAATGTAATCTGGTCCAGCCATTGTGGACATAAGTGTAGGTTCTTGAGACAGCCAAAAATAGATTTATTATATGATCCAGCTGTAGCACTCCTAGGCATATATCTGAATGACTCTTCTCACTACCTTAGAGATACTTGCACAACCATGTTTATTGCTGCCCTATTCACAATAGCTAGGAAAGGGAACCAGCCTCAATGTCCCTCCACAGTTTAATGGATAATAAAGATGTGGTACATTTACACAATAGAGTTCTACTCAGCAGTAAAGAAAAATGAAATTATGAAATTTTCAGGGAAATGGATGGAACTGGAAAGCATTATACTGAGGTAACCCAGGTCCAGAAAGCCAAGCATCACATGTTCTCTCTCATATGTTGATCCTATGTACAATGTACAGATTTGTGGGTGAGCTGGAACCAAAAATCAGTAGTAGAGGCCAGTAAGCTAGGAAATGGCTATAAGTAGAAGAACAGATTACACAGAGGGGAAAGGCCTAAGCGAAGCCAGGGGAAGAGAATGTGTAAAAGAAGTGCAGAGGGGAGGGTCAATCAAAATTCAAGATATTCTGAAAAAGACATATGCAAACCTATTTTTCTGAATGAATAATGACACATCTATAATCCATAAATTGTTACTAGAAAATTTTCAGTGCCAGGGAGAAGATACCTTCTAGTGAGTTGTTGGCAGGGAGGTCTCTATTGCCTCTAAAACATTACAGGCTATTGCCAAGGCCCTCGGTTTCCCTTGAGAAACAGATGGCAAGACCCTATTGCAGAAGACCTCACTTTCCTGAGAAGCAAGGTCACTGAGAAATCAAGCTAGTGCTAAGCAGAAAACTTTCTCTCTGTAGATCATCCAACTGAAAGCTGGAAAAAGCATGCAGCTCTTTGGGAGACAGAAGTCATCAGCGGTGAAAACATTGGACACTGTAAACCTCAATTTTGCAAGACAGGTCAAATGACTGAATGGGTGCAATAGTGGCATGTCTGCTCTAGGGGAAATCAACTGCTCTCTAATTGGACTGAAGGCCCACTCTATGGGAGGGAATACATGCCTGGTACTGAAAAACCTAGTCAAAAGTCTATGGCAGGGGAGGTCATGATCCTTAGGGGTATAAAGCCTGTTCTTATCTGTCTAAATGTATATATTATTCCCACTAAACTTCCCTGAAGCACTACAGTTAATGTTCATATTCATATATTAATGCTACTCTCACTTCTGGTTAGAGAAGCTTCTCTTTTCAGATGGCAATGACCACTGGGATGACCCAAAAGGCAACATAGTGCTGAGGAGAAGGGAAGGAGGAGTGTCCAGCACTGAAACATCTCTATCACACCCTCCAAGGCTCAGGTCCATTGCAGAAGAGGTGGCAGAAAGAATGTAAGAGCCAAAGGAAGCGTATGACTCCTTACAATGTAACAGTCCAAACAGAAATTGGCCTCAATACTCATGACCTTACAGTGCCTAGCAATACTTTCAGAAGACCCTCATAATAGGAGAAAATAATGATGACATCAATTTAAAAGAGACACTAATGGAGAAAGGGAAGTGATATGATGGAGAGTGGAGTTCTGAAGAGGAAAGCGGGGAGGGGAGGGAAATATCATGGTTTATTGTCTGTAAGTATAGATATCAATAAAAAATAAAAATTTTAAGGAAACAACATTGAAATAAGCATATCATGCATATATTCATTGCAAAAACAATTCTTTTTCAATCTAAGTCTACTGGAGTGAGGGATCTTATACTAAGAAAAAGGCAAAAGGTAAATAAAATAAAATACAGACTCAATTTTATCCTGGAATGTTTGTAATGGAATATATTAAGAGAACATTTAAAGTTTATTTTAAGATTTATTTTTATTTATTTATTAGATACAGAGAGGGAGAGAGATCTAGAGTGAGACTGGGGATGCCGAAGCTTCCAGCCACTGCAAACAAACACCAGACGCAGACACCACCATGTGCATCTGGCTTATATGGGACCTGAAGAATCGAACCTGGATTAAGAACCTGGTTAAGAAGCTAGAATGAGCCTTATAGAGAGGAGCAGCAGAAAGGGATCAGAGGAGGTGATGGTATACAAGTACCTGGAGGGACATAATAGAAGGGGTGAAAAGGTCTGGGTGGACAGGAATAAAGGAGGAGGGGGTACACAAAACTTGCAACATTGTGAATCAGTACTACAGAAATATATCACTATTAGCTAATTAAAAGTCATAACTCACTTAGAGAGATAAATAGAGATAATTTGGGCAGAAGCACCTACATAGGTAGAGAAAGCTTTGTGCTAAAACTATGGCTGTTGCTGGTAAATCTTAATGCCAGAAATCCCTCCCCCACAGTAATCTTTTGAGTAGGCAGGCCCTTGCGCCCCCCAAAACAATGTAGTCATTGACAATGCACTTGGTTACCCACTAGAACTAAAGGGTAGAACCATGATTTTGAAGGAACCACATTGAAGTCTAAGGATATTGAGAGATCATGCTGCAATTGATATGGAAGTAAGCTCCCCTTATAGTTCTGGAAAGTGCTATATAAGCTACTGAGGGATAAAAGTCACCAACAATGTCAACAAGATACAAGATAAATCAGCTTGGCAAGAAGATCATTAGCAGAAGTGAGGTGGGGGAGAGTGGGTCTATGTGTGCAACCTTTTTCATAAAATAAAAATCAATAAATTATTTAAAGAAAAGATGTACCCACTGGTGTAATGGTGGTATATGGGAGTAATCATATCTGATTAGATATGAGGGCCACTCAGTGGGAGGGAATTCATGTCTGGTACTACTTATTGCCAAGTCAAAAGCCTATGGATTAGAAGGTAATAGACCATACAGAAAAGCATCCACTGTTCTTCAGCTAAAAGGAGAGGCTATGCCCATCAAAATGTCTTCTAAATGCCTAAGTTTATTCCCTTTGATCTATGCTTCTCTCACGCTGCTTTGTCAGATGGCAACTAACATTAAAGAGACTCAAGAGCCATCAGAATGACAAGAAAGCATAGCCAACTGCTTCCTATGAGACAGTAATCTCTATCACAGAATAAGAGATAGTAATCACTATCACATCTGTCAGGAACCAGGAAACATTACAGAGGAAATGGCAGACTGAATATAGATGCTGCTCTCACTGCTAGCCTGGTAACTTCCTCCACAGAGTTGGAGTAGACACTGAGGAGACTTATAATTCATCAAAGCCAAAAATTGAGGCTGCTGAGAGCTCAAGAATAAAGAAGATATAACACACCCTTCAAAGCTCAGGGAACATTGCAGAAGTGTGGAAAGTATATAAGAGCTACAGGTTGGGAAGTTGTACTCTGATGAATTGCCCTCCACCCTACAAAGACTGATTGGTGCTTTTATGATGCCAGAGTGATTATGGATAACCCTATTGAGGAGTGCCCTCAGTGGAATTGGAACAGGGAAGAGGATACATAAGTGTATAACTCAATGAGAATATGACTACTTTTTAAACATTTTCATATAGTGAAGTTCTCAATAAATAAATAAGAAAGCATATCATTTCAGAACTCAACAACTCTAGGAAAAACCCACTATTTTTTATGTTGTTCAAAGGTAGCCTTAAAATCCTAACAAATTTACTGTTACTCACTATGTATTTTGTTTTGATTTTAAAGAAAAGCTTATTGTAGGGAAATTAAGAAAAAAAAAAAAGGTTTCTCTGAGCTGGAGAGATGGCTTAGCAGTTAAGGTGCTTTCCTGTGAAGCCTAAGGATCCTGGTTCAATTCTCCAGGTCCCACGTCAGCCAGATGCACAGGGTGGCACATGCATCTGGAGTTCGTTTGCAGTGGCTAGAGACCCTGGTACATCCATTCATTCTCTCTCTCTCTCTCTCTCTCTTTTTCTCTCTGTCTCTACTAAATAAATAAAAATAAATGTTTATCAAATCTGCCTAAAACTTTGTTTGCAATTGTTTGAATGCTGGTTTGTTTTGTTCATTTCATAAGAGTTTTCATTTTGAGCCTGCTAGCATAAATTAAAGATTTTTATAACAGATACTTGGCTATAATTTTTAAGTATGTTGAAATTTTTAGATAGTGTAACAAATTTGGTTGTTAAAGAACAAAGTAAAATTGACTGTCAAAATTGATTAAGGATGATGGAAGAACACATTAGACATACATACCAAACCTTTAACCTATTTTTATGCAGTGATTGAGTGTATTAAGTCCATTTTTATGATATTCAATCTTAATCCATGATGATTTCATTACATGTTGTACATACATTGATAAAAGTATTTGAAAGTATGTATTACATTTTAAACTTTATACTCTTTATTAATTGAAAACTTTCATACATTTGTATAGTGTATTTTGAAGACAAACACCCCCCATTATCTTCTATTCCCCCCTTGTCCATTCTCCTTACACTGAACGGTTTATTATTTCTAACTAGTCCCTCTTCTACTTTGATGTCTTTTTGTATTTTTGTCCTCTTCTACCCATCCATTACTAAATACTGATGGCACTAATATCATGCAGCTTATGCAGGTATTGACCATCCCTATGCAAATATGCATACACTTAACTGTTTCCACTTGAAGGAATTTATTTTACAGATAACTTTGATTAAATGATCAAGATAATATATTAGGCATACAACGTATGCCCCAAACCTCTTATTATTTAGAAAGTGAACAAACAAAATTAAAAACTACACTTCACCCTGGGTCATTTCTTTTTAGAAAATAGAACTACAAATTGCAATTTTATTATCCCCATCCTATTTCCATATTAGTGATTTATTTATTATATATTTATATTTCTTGAGGAAATTTGTTACTATATCCAAGGCTGGCTTGTACTTATTCTGTATATAGCTCAATCTGACCTCAATAGTTCCTCCTACCTCAGCCTCCCAATTACTTAGACTGTAGATGTGAACCACCATATTCAGTGATGAATTTAATGGAATTTTATTAACGGATTTGATACCTTTGAATATTCCACGTTTCCAAGGGCATACATGTATAGCGTATGGAACAGAATTGTCAGGTTCTATGGTAATGCTTGAATTTCCCCACACTATTGAAAGGTCTGAAGATACCTACAAAAGTGAATTAGAAAATAAAAATTATATAATGTTAATATGTAATGTTTCTCTATATTTTAGCATCTTATACTATAAGGATTGGTGTAGAAAGATAATACACAGAAAAACCTAACATAAAACACTTACTTCCTTTACATTATTCACTTTAAAGTAAAAAGCAACACATAAAATTACTTCATAGCAGAGAAGAATCTGAGCAAAGACATGTGAAAAAATACAATAAAGGAAATGGCTTTTATCAATAAATGAGATACTAACACAATAAGTAACCTTATTATTTTTCAATAATACATTATTATCTATGCTCATAATTTTATATAATTCATGCAATAGATTTCTTGAACTTATTCCTATCTAATAATTGAAAGTTTATACCCTATGACCAACTTTTCCCTTCCAAAACCATTCACTGTAGTAGACCCATTCTAGTTTATACTTCCATGATTTCCACTACTAAGACATTATTTCACTCTATAGTGTATTCTGGTTTCAGACTCACTATGGACAGTAGAGTAAGCTTGAACTCACATTTGTCTTTCTGACTGCCTCCCCAGTACTTGTATTAAAGGTATGAGCCAGAACATGTGGTATAAACTAAAATTTCTTTATTGAGTCATCTGTTGATAGACACTTTGGTGAATTCTAAATCTTGGCTCTTTGAATAATGTTGCAATGACCATGGAAACACAGACACCTCTTTGAAATACTGACTGAGTTATTTTAATTTCTTTGGGGTGTATACTCAAAAGCAGAATCAACAAAATCATATGGTAGTTCACTTTTTCTTTTTCTTTTTCTGTATTCTTTTGGTTTTGAAGAGCTTCTGTGTTGTTTCCCATAACATATTCCAATTTCATCAACAGCATATATACATCCTCCTTTTTTGACATTCTTATCAGTGACTGTCAAGTTAAAGTATCACTAATTATTCTACTCTTCTTAAAAATCAAAGAATTCCTCACATATGTATGCCTCAGGTTTTCAAGTCTGCTTAATTTGCCATTTGCTAAATTTTTAGGTTTTGCTTTTGTTTTTTAGAAGCAGTGTCTAACCCTAATACAGGCTAACTTGGAATTCACACTGTAGCCCAGGCAGGTTTTGAATTCACAGGGATTCTTCTACCTCCCAAGTGCTGGAATTAAAGGAGTGAGTCTCCATGCCTAGTTTCTAGTGATTTTTAAAAAAATTTTGATAATTTATGAGTGTCATAGATTTTAATGAAAAGGAAGAGCAAAGTGGTAATGCAAATGAATATTCATTAGTACATGTAGCTTAATAGGTATAACAAGGAATAATATTTAAAAAAAACTTAATATTCTGGGACTGGAGAGATTGCTTAGTGGTTAAGGCACATGCCTGCAAAACCTAAGGACCCCAGTTTGATTCTCCAGGTCCCATGTAAGCCAGATGCACAAGGGGGTACATGCATCTGGAGTTCGTTTGCAGTGGCTAGAGACCCTGGCATGCCCATTCTCACTCTCCCTGTCTCTCTTTCCCTCTCTCTGACTCTAATAAATAAGTAAAAAAATATTTATAAAATCTTAATATTCTGAATAATATTTAAGTTAAGTAAAGGAATATTTATTGCAATTTTCATGCTCAAAATAAAATCATCATGTTCTTTCAAAAATTTTAGGATCAAATTGCTTTTCCAAGGTTTTTGCAGAGTAAAAGTGTTTTAAACTTGAAACTTTTGATTATGAGAAATCAGGAAACAGGGTACATTCCCATCATGTCATATGACTTTGATGATCAAGTAGAGTTAAATTCCCAATAATCATCTCTTATCTAATGCTTATCAGAACTGGGAGTTGAATTGTTCTTCATGTTTGTTTTCTCCAGTATTAGTAAAATCTAATGATTTTAAGTAGCATTGATATCACCTACATAAAATCATCTATAATAGCCTTTATAGTACAAGAATAGTCAAATATTCAAATTAGAAAGATAATTAAAACCTATTAATGCTACTAATGCCACTAAGTTAAGAGTAGTTTTCCACCTCAGGCAGGCCTACATCAGGCAGATGTTTTAGCTCCTATTCATTTGTTTTATATCTTTGTGGCATAATTGATAAATAAAAATTTAAAAATTTAAGGTATGTAATGTGATGATTTGTATGGCACAATGCAGGTCTGGCCCTAGCCAGACCACATGTCAGAAGAAACCAGGAAGTGGCTTTTGTGAACATGGTGTCCTGCACAGGCCTGGCATGACAACAGCTAGAGTCCCATACTTGCAAGAAACCTGTTACGAGATGATCTGTCCAGAGACAGGCTGTCATTGGTCACAAAAAGGGGACCAACCCATACAATGATTGGCCAGCCAAACCCCTTAAAACCCCCTACACTTCCTTGAATAAACCAGTTTGCTGCAGTTCGCCCTCTGACAGCCTTCACACAACTCCCGGAGTCTGGGTTGTGACTCCATGCCTCTCACCCCCAATTCGGCAGAGACCCTGTTGTCCCTCCTGGGATGGCCCTAGGGGGGACCCCAACAATGATTGATGTACATATTGACTGTGATGACCATAAACAAACTAGTACTTCATAGTTTGGATGTTTCTAAAAGATATTTGGGTGGTATACATCATATATGACATGGTAACAAAATGAAAAAAAAAATGTGTGGCAATTACAGATTTCCTTTAATGTGTTTTCTTAAAAGCCTGGGCAGATTTATGTGCTTTCTAGTAGACTCTAGAAGTGCAAAGGGAAACTTCAAAATTATTATTACTTTCCTTCTTTCTTGTTTTAATACTACTCTTTAACTTATCAGTTTTTCATTAGTTAAATCTTTCTTTAAATATTATGATATTCTCAATACTATGCTTTATGCTATGTATAAATTGTAGACATGGGGGTTGGAGAGATGGCTCAGTGGCTACAATGCTTTGCTGCAAAGCCTAAGGACCAATGTTTGATTCAACAGTACCCATATAAAGCCAGTTGTACAAAGTGGTACATGTGTCTGGAGATCATTTGCCATAGCTAGAGGCCCTAGCAACCCATCTTCTCTCTCTTTCTCCCTCTCTCTATGCCTCTTTCTCTCTCTTACTCTCTCAAATAAATTAAATATTTTTTAAATGGGCATAAATTATTGTCACTGGCCTGGTGTAATAAACCTGACTAGCATGTAAAAGTCCTTAGATTCCACTGAAAGAAAGAGAATGAATTTCTCATAAAGTTTCTCATGTGCTGAGTAATAATAAGCAGGGCAGCAATATGAAGAATTAAATATAATTTAAGGCAGGTAAAAAAATTGGGTGGGGGCAGAAGACAAGTATCCATTCCAAGTTTACAAGGGCATGGGGTTCTTAGAATAAGTTATTTCAATTCTAAGCCTCTCACTACAGGATGAAAAGTTATTAGATACATGAAGATAGGAACTGTGGTAGAACTTTCTAGGCAGCAGAAAGAAAATACTATCTATATAGGCCTATAAAGTGAGAGGTAGCAAGATCTGATACTGAAAAGATAAGCAAGAAAAAGCTATTGGGTATAGAGAAAAACACTTCAGGGAGTATTGATCTAAGAGATAAGACTGAAGAGTTTTAGTCATGAATGACAAATGACAACAGGGACTTTTAAATTATAACATTCACTTCTGAGAATATTAGTATGTAATATAGTGAGGAAAGAGGTAGGCCAATGAGTTTTGAGATTAATAAGTATAGAGGACAAGCTCAGAGTTTTCAAATTTCTGTCAACTCCTCTAAAACTGAATGTACATGCCTGTGTTAGGTAGATGGATATACTTATATGTCCAGTGGGACACATGATAATTTACAGATAAAGATGTATATTAGGAGGTGGCTTTTTAATGTTTTGGTGATAAGGATTAAACCATCCCTTAAACATGTCAAGCAGAAGCTCATACTAATGAGCTATATACCTTGTCAACACAGTGGCACATACTTGCAATTCAAGTATTTAGAGGACCAAGACAAGAAGAACTTGAGTTTGAGGCCAGCTTGGGCTAGAAAGGGGTATTCTGTTGTAAAAAATCAGAAAAAACAATTAACAAATTGTTTTTTTTTTTTTTTTTGAGAGAGAGAGAGGGTGAGAGAGACAGATAGAGAATGGGCACGCCAGCAGCCTCTCAGCTGCTGTGAACGAATTCCAGATGTGTGCACCCCCTTGTGGGCAAGTGTGGCATTGTGCTCTTGCATCACTTTACATCTGGCTAAATGTGGGACCTGGAGAATCGAACAGGCATTCTTAGGCTTGGCAGGCAGGCGCCTTAACAGCCAAGCCATCTCTCCATCCTTCTAATTTTTTATGAAAACTTCTTTTATCATCTTATATAATTTCTTCATGAAAAATACACATGGCAAAAATAACTAGTATTTAATGTGTTTATGAATATGTACTAATATTTAAATATAAACATTGTTTATATGTGGGCTTGGTTACACAGAGCTGCAATCAAAGCACTTGATATTCTGGGGAACTTAACACCATAGTGAGCCTATATATCAAAAAAAAAGCAAAAAAAAAAGTAAAAAGAACCCTAAAACTTGTTTACTTACTCCACTTAGTAAGATTAAATGTAATAGTGGTTGATATAATGTTATAATTTTATATAGCCCATTATGTGCTACTACTCCAGCTTATTAGGTAAGTTTGTGTTTTATCTTTTTCATGTAATTATCATTTCTTATATAATTCAATGTATCATCAGAAGAAAACATTTTCATGCTAAAAATATCTTACCTTAAATGTTAGGAGGCTTTTTGTATAATTAGGTACTATTATGAATTTATCGGTAACATTTCCCACTTTGCAGTCCACAATGATATGGTCCAAAGCTCGTGGTTTTGTCCCAATCCCATCTATCCTGACGATGTGTGCCATACCATCTATTTCATTTTGTAATATAAGTTTACCCTAAGACAAATCAGAAAAAATTCAGATCTATAGAAGTCATATTTTACTGACAATTTTGTTACCCTATTCATCTTGAAATCAATTTAGTAATCATTGATTTTTCCAGTTCACATACAAATTATTTTTAATATTTTATTTACTTATTTATGAGAATGCAGAAAGAGAAAAAAAAGGAGAGAGAGGAGAGAGAATATTCAGTAAGAATATGGGTGTCCTAGGGAATTTTATCCTTGCAAACAAACTCTAGATACAAGCACCCCTTTGTGCATCTGGCTTTATGGGGGTACTGATCAATCAAACCTAAGTTGTCAGGCTTTGTAAGCAAGTACCTTTAACCACTGAGTCATCTCTCCAACCCACAAATTCTTTTATTGGACAAATCAACTATTGTTGACATGATCCTTGTTTCTGTAAGTTACAGATTTTATATAGGCATTTATATACATATCAATTATGTGCATATTTACCTCAGTTTTTTTTTTTTTTTTTTTTTTTTTGGTTTTTCAAGGTAGGGTCTCACTCTGGCCCAGGCTGACCTGGAATTAACTATGTAGTCTCAGGGTGGTTTAAGGTTTTAAGAGATATTATGTTAAGGAAGTATTTTCAGATTACCAATTGTATTAATAAACAAAGGGAATGATGATTTAATGTCATTCATTATGTTGTCTGAAAATAATATGTATACAGAGAAAATGGTATTCTGAATTTGGAAATACCTATCTATCAAACTTAAACATTACAAGCAGAAACAAAATAATGTTTATAGAAAATACAAAAAAAGATATGGTTTCTTTTTTGGGGTTGGAGGGATGGCTTAGTGGTTAAGGCATTTGCCTGCAAAGCCAAAGAACCCAAGTTTGATTCCCCAGGACCCACGTTAGCCAGATGCACAAGTGGGTACATGTATCAGAAGTTCGTTTGCAGTGGCTGGAGGTCCTGGTATGCTCATTTCTCTCTCTCTCTCTCTCTCTCTCTCTCTCTCTCTGTCAAATAAATAAATAAATTAAGTATTTAAAAATAGAAATTTTTATAATCAATTAAATAGACTAATATCCACAATTTTTATCTGCTTATTAATAATACAGGAAAAAATCAATGTGTTCATACCGTAATTTCACATTCCAAAATAGGTTTGAATGTGAGAGGATATTTTATAGTTTTGCCAGATGCAACATGAAAAACAGAAGGTCCAGAAAACCATTCTCCTTCTATTGTAACATTAAATTTCCATGACTTCTTTGTGTCATTTTTCTAAAACATGAAAAAAAGCACAAAAACGTCAGAAGAGTGATGATGGTTAAGTTGAATTACATACTAATTCTTATCTCTTATATATGAAGAAGTAAAATTTAAAGTGAGCATGATCATGAAAACCTGTAATGCCAGCACTTGGGAGGCTGAAGCAGGAGGATCTTAGGTTCCATATAAGCATGGGATAAATAATGTCCACAAGGCCAATCTGTGCTACAATAGTGGGACTGTGTCTAAAAAAATGAGGTCTGGAAATATAGCTCAGTGTTAAGTGATAGAACAGTACATAGCATGCCCAAGAATTACAAATTGAAAATGATATTTCCTAAGAGTAACCACCTCAATGATAGAAACAAAAACAGTATCTACAGGTTTTCTTTCTAGATAATATAGAAATATTACCTGCTGTGTCTACCTAAGACATAATTAATATCTAGAGGAATTAATTTGTTTGATTTATCAATGACCAAGTGACAAACAAATGTCGCAATGGAAAAATGATTAGGAATATTCAATTTATTCCTAATCAATGGAAATTAAAGATATTCTTATGGATATATTCCTCAGGTAATAAAGGTTATATTTCTCATCAGAACACATTTTATACTTTGGCCTGACTTTTTTATGTATGTAATACATAAATAAGCAAAATTTAATGTATTATGAAAACAAAAAAGTGCCAAACAATTACATTACCTACATTTAAGCCAAGCTATAGCCAATCATTTTCTCAGCAATTATGAGCCAATCAGAAAAATGTTAAATTCACTCCCAAATGTGGTAAAAATCATCTAAGTGCCTTTCCCTGCTTGGTGAGCTATAAATGAAGTAATTTTTTAATATATATGTGATAATAGGTTGAGGATACCAGAGTCACTTGTTTAATAAAACATACAGAAGAAATGATGCTTAAGTTGTAATAGACTAATGTACATTCAGAAAGAAACTTTGATACCAATGGTGAAAACTGATTGGCAACAGACAATACAATTAGACATTTGTACAATTTAAAATGAGGTAAGAATGACTTTGACACAGTAGTAATGCGTTTGAAAGCCCCAAATAACCAGCGTTTAATCCTCTGGATTATTTCAAGATAGCTAGTCAGAAGAACTGACAGTAGAATTGACATTGGAGAGCTGACCATTTTTAAAATAATTAGTGAGGCTGGAGAGATGATTAGTGGTTAAGGCACTTGCCTGTAAAGCCCAAGGACCAGACTTGATTTCCCAGGACCCACATAAGCCAGATGCACAATGTGGCACATGCGTCTAGAGTTCATTTGCAGTGGCTGGAGGCCCTGGCACACCAATTCTCTTTCTCTCTCTCCCTCTTTCTCTCCACAATCTCTCTTTCTCAAATATTTTTTTAAATAAAAATAAAAATAAATAAATAATGGATGCATGCAAAGGCTTTTCTGGCTAGGGAAGATCTTCTCACAGGAAGAAGATTTGATGCCTGGTTTGGGAAGAGATTACCATAGGTGGCTGTTAACAGGGGAACCTTTATCTACATAAGATGATAATAATCTTTTCTCCCTATACATCTTCTCTCTTCACCTTCTATAATCAAGGTATCATTTCCCTTCCCTGAAAGCCCAGTTCCAAAGAATTCTTTGCATTTCTATAAAATTTCAACTATTGTGTCCCTCCTTTTAGTTTGTTCATCACTCACATTTCTGCATGATAACACATTTGTTATGCTTTTAAAAAAATCACTGATAGTCTGTTCCCTGCTAGTTTATCTACCACCCTAGTGGTTACTGGGATTGGACACAGGGCCTTGTGCATGCTAGTAAAGCCTCTACCACTGTGCTATAAGACCAGCACTATTTTTTGTATGTACATGTGGTGTGCATGCATGTATGTTCATATGTGTTCATATGTGTGAGGGGGCAAAGGGGTGTGAAAGTCAGAAGTTGATGTAAAGCGCTCTCATCACCAAATTTCCACCTTGTTTTTTATAAGACAGACTATTTTTTTTTTTACTGACCCTGGGCCTCAATAACTGGATTATATCAGCCAGAAAGCATCAGGAATCCTTCTGTATCCATCTTCCCAGTGCTAAGATTAGAGGCAGGAGCAATCAAGCCTGGCTTTCAGTTGTGATGTTTTGAATCCAAACTTTGTTACTACTGCTTACATGACAAGCACTTTACTAGTGAGCTATCTCACCAACCCCAGTGCACTTTTTTAAATTATTTCTTTTTCTCTCTCCTTCTTTCCTTCCTTCCTTCCTTCCTTCCTTCCTTCCTTCCTTCCTTCCTTCCTTCCTTCCTTCCTTCCTTTCTTCTCTCTCTCTCTCTTTCTTTCTTATTTCATTTTTGATTTTCGAGGTAGGGTTTCACTCTAGTCCTGGGCTGACCTGGAATTCACTATGTAGTCTCAGGGTGGCCTCGAACTCATGTTGATCCTCCTACCTCTGCCTCCCAAGTGCTGGGATTAAAGGCATATGCCACCATGCCTGGCTGCATTTTATTATTTCCATTCTATAAATATGTAGTATTGCAATGGGCAAGTCAGAGTTAGACTGATAAGGGTTCTTTCTCCATATGTAAAAAACGTATCAATTCATTTTTTTTCCTATTTATAAAATGTTATTTTCTCTCAGTGTCAGTCAGCATTTAGACACAAAGTCAGGCATTATGGCAGGAGTTTCCAATTACACATGGCAATTAGCAGGGTTTTAGAAAAGTGTTTTCACTTACTATTGGAATATGCTGGGTAAGGGCTTCAAATGCCGGTGTCTTAAACAACAATTCAGCCTCTGGTACTTCTTCATTTACTATACCTTCAATTACAAAGACACGCACATCATACCTTGATATCAACAAAATTTTACAAGGGTACCGTCCAGATCCAAGAGGAGCAAATTGTAAAGGAATTGCAACAGTGCTCTCTGTAACTAAAAAAGCAAAACAAATTCAAAACAGTGTAAACATTTTAAGTATTATTTGCATGGGAAGAAGTATTTTTGGGCACTGTCATCTGGGTAACTGAATGATGTATTCATGACTTCACAGTGGCTATCATTTTCCCCAAAAGAACTACTCAGGTCTAAGCCCATTAACATTTTGATATAGAGAGCAAAGGACAAAAAGAATAATGCATCAAAACAGAAGGACAACATGGAGAGTGTTCAATACAATAGAGGTGGTGAAGGGGACAAAGAGTAATAAAATAGAAATATGATCAAATTATAGTATGTTAATGGATTAAAGTTCTCAATTAAAATATTGTTGACAAAGGTTCCTTCTGAATATTTTAGCACCATTGATCTAATGGCAATATATTCAGACCTTTTGCTGGAGAATTTACTTTTCATCATGTATATCTAGTTTACAATTTTGTGCATAATTTAAAATTTTTCTTTTAAAGTAACTCTCATATTCCAACTACAGATTTAAAACAAAACAGCTGTTTCTCTATGTGTATTACTCTTTCCTGCTTATTGTAAATCTGTTGAGTATTTAATGATACTTCAAATTTGTTATTTTTAGCCACTGTGAGCTGTAATGTAAGCATATAAAGGTTAAGTCCTAGACTCATTTGAAATTAAGAAAAGAAAAACAAAATATTAAGGGCTTCTTTAAAAGGTGTTATGGGAATCACATTACTAGTAACAATTAAGTTTACGTTCTATATTAGCACTTGTATGTAAAAACCAGTCAATTGGTCAAACAATCAAGGCCTATTGAATCCTATATATATAAACATAAAATGTACAAGAATCAAATTAATGTTTTCTGAATAACAAAATGAAAGTGAAATATACTAGAACCCTCAAGTGTTAAAAGTTCATCAAAGAGAATAGCATATAATGGTTTTTAATAAGATGATGTTGCTACAAATCAAGTGGCTTTAATTATGAACAGAATTGATAAATATACACATATAGCATACCAAATTCAATAGGAATTAATATGCAACATTTCAAACAGAATACCAGAGGTTTGATTTCATCTTTTTTGTATGCACATTTTCAAGATATTTTACTGGTTAGTTATTCATAAAAGTAAAGAATTAGATAGAATAAAGCATAAACCATAGAAGAATGAGAATCAATACTAAACATTTTATTCCAAGCACCTAACTTATGAATGCAATCACTAAATTATCTATTTGCTTGTTTATCTATATATTTATTTTACTTTGAATGCTTAGGGCATTTACCCTGCAGTTTTCCATATGATCTATCATATCTATTTCCTTAAGCTATAATTAATTCAAACTTTTGTTACCTGTTTGGGAACGTGGCATTAGTACCTGGCATGTTGTGTCTCCTAGGAAGTTAAAGGGGATATGTTATCCTTTATTTTACATTTTTTGGGGGGGGTTCAAGATAGAGTCTCACTCTAGCCCAGGGTGACCTGGAATTCACTATGTAGTCTCAGGGTGGCCTCAAACTCATACCGATCCTCCTACCTCTGCCTCCCAAGCTCTGGGATTAAAGGTGTGTACCACCACACCCAGCTACTTTACAATTTTTATCACTTAGAATATTTTAAAACAATTAGAATTTAGGCTTAGAACAATTTATAGTTAATACAAACACAGAGGAAACTAATAAATAAAATTTTACTTAAACTAGATTTACCAAAAATATAACTTGCAATATATAATACCTGGAATTATGGTACATTCTTGAAATTGCACTAGTAAGTAAATTACACTCCTATTGTTATTAACTTGAAAGGAACATGAATGTAAAAGAAAAGTAATTTAAAAATGTTAAATATGCCTGGCCTGGTGGGGCATGCACTTGGGAGGCAGAGGTAGGAGGATCACCATGAGTTCAAGGACACTCTGAGACTACATAGTGAATTCCACGTCAGCCTGAGCTAGAGTGAAACCCTACCTCAAAAAACCAAAAAATAAAAATAAAAATAAATATTTAATAATATACTTACCATCTTATTTGTATATAATAATGTAAACATATATGAATATTCATATTAAATCTAGATTATACCTTCTAAATCATAGCAATAAAATGAAGTGGTATCAGGAGACCAATAGCAAATATATGACTGCTAAAAATGTGTCTTAGATCAAACATAAATTACCCATTAATGAACACTGTTCATTTCTGTTATGTTCCTTCCATTAACATTCTTCTAATAGTGTTAGATAGTCCAATCAAAATGTTGATTACCTATAACATTTTGTGGTTCAACTTCGTGATATTTAATTTGGTTTGATTGAAGTTCAGGAATCTGAGGGATGTAAATTTTCTTGGGTATGTTGAAATGTGCAGGAAGGCTTATTTCTGATGTATATATAATGGATTTTGGCTTCTTCAACTTTGACATATTAAAGAGCAAAAGACACTGCAAATAAACATTAAATTACTTTGATTATATCCAGTAAACTTTAGCAATGATGAAAAAGCCTAATCATATATTCAAGTTGGCAATCAGAAATCCCTTAGAGCAGTGTAAGAGAGAATTCTTGAAGTCATCAAGGGAAAAAGCCTCTAACATCTGTTGAACAGTAACTGGATGTTACAAGGCCACAGAGGAATATACATTTCATGTAACTGAACAAAAATGAGAAAAAAGCTCTTCTGAAAGGGGGTTTCTGTGTGAATGGATGTTGATGCAGGAATTCATCAGGTACTGATGAAAAGAGTCATGTGAATATCCTAAGGATATTATCTTTGATCTGAAAAGTAGAAATCCTTAGAGGAGGGGGCATGGAAAAGCAATATGAGAATGCTTACTTTTTTTTTTTTTTTTTTTTTTGGTTTTTCGAGGTAGGGTCTCACTCTGGTCCAGGCTGACCTAGAATTAACTATGTAGTCTCAGGGTGGCCTCGAACTCTCCGCAGTCCTCCTACCTCTGCCTCCCGAGTGCTGGGATTAAAGGCATGTGCCACCATGCCCGGCTAAATGAGAATGCTTACATTTTAAAGAATCATTTTCATTTTAGCTGCTTATTGAAAATAGTTTGTACCTTATTTTAATACATGAACTTATAGAAATATATTATTAATGGCAATAATAATAATCACACCAGCATTCACAATACTATACATAAATATTGTACTTATTACTAGGTAATATGATACAGATTTTAAGTAATTATCTATAGTTTTATAAATTATCAATATCACTATATTTAAAATATTTAAAATATGAAAATAGAAACTGGAGGATGTTTCAGTAACCATTCTATAGTCAGAGCTGGACAGTGTTACCATCTGCATTTTCAGCTTGTTATTCAAACACCAGTCATGATTCTTACAACTGGTAGAACATGTAACTACTTATACCTTTTCTGAGATTCAAATTTAATTGTGCATGAGTGAGGCCTGGGTATTTATGATATTTTAAGTTCTCTAGAATATTCAAATATTCAACAAGTTGATAATTAATGAGAATTAAAGGTTATACTGTGATGTGTACAATTACATAATAAAATTCAGATGGCATTGTATTCATTGAAAGTTAAAAAATAAATACCGGTACACTACTGAGTTTTCTTCTAGGAGAAAATAAAGGTATTCATCACTTTCTATGTAAAAAAAAAAATTTAGTTACATAGCAATGGATCTGTACAGTTATTATGATTACATATCATTGAATATGTACAGCTGTTCAAGTAATTAAAGTGCATCATCTGTTCACTGTTCCTACCTCCATCTTTGTTAGTCCAAGGAGGGCGATGGCCACACGGATGGTACTGCTCTCCAATGTTCCAGTTATCAACCTTCGTTGAAATTCAACAGCTGACATCTGTTGTTGTGCTGCAAAGGCCAAGGCTTTTTCCTTGGCTTCATTAGTCAGAGGTAATTTAAGGTCTATATCTAGGACCTGATTAGGTTTGCAGCTCAAATACAGAACTGGATCTTCCTTATCATTATCTAGGGAAAGTAAGAAAATTTCTGAATGATTGTCCTGACTTGTTATACAGAATGGCTTAAAATATAAAACTGCAATGGTAGTTTTAATTAAAAAGAGAATAAATAAATTAATAATACATTTATGATAATTCTAAATCAGTGAATCAAGAATAAGCCTTCAAGAATAAAATATATTTTCTTGGTATTATATAAGAGAAGTTCTAGTCCAATGGTACTTTGATTTTAAAAAAAAGTCAATGTGCTGGGCATGGTGGTGCATGCCTTTAATCCCAGCACTTAGGAGGCAGAGGTAGGAGGATCACCATTAGTTCAAGGCCATCCTGAGACTACAGAGTGAATTCCAGGTCAGCCTGGGCCAGAGTGAGACCCTACCTTGAAAAAAAAAAAAAAAAAAAAAAAAAAAAAAAAAACAAGGCAATGTGTTCTGATGGCTTGAAGCCTGGATTATTTTTAGAAACAGTGCTGCCTCCTTTCCCTAAGACCCTTTTATTTCAAAAAAAAAAAAAAAAAAAAAAAAAAAAAAAACCTTTGCCTGAGAGTTCATGCTTTGCCTCAGATTTAATTTCTATAATCACTGTTAGAAGTCCCCATACCTCAATCTGGTAGCACTATCAATAAGAAGGTAAGAAGAATATAAACTTAGAGGGGCTGGAGTGATGGCTTAGCAATTAAGGCACTTGCCTGTGAAGCCTAAGGACCCAGGTTTGATTCCCTAGTACCCATGTAAAACAGATACAGAAGGTGGCACATGCATCTTGACTTCATTTACAGTAGCTAGAGGCCCTGGAGTGCCCATTCCCCCTCCCTCTCTCTTTCTTTCAAATAAATAAATAAAATATTTTTTAAAAAATTAAAAATATATAAACTTAGACTGACAAGAAATAGTATTTTGTTTCATTAACAAACTTACACATAACTGCTTTAGTCTTTCAGGGATAATAATAAATAATGAGGGGGTAAGGTAAAATTCCGAGTTGTATAATACTGTTTGGAATTTTGAGAATATAGTGTTTTCCAAACTATATGAGAAATGGACAGTTTTGTTGAGCAGTATTTTGTATGCTAAATTTCAATATCTGTCTGAAAATTGAAAGAAAAGCTTTTAAAAAGAAATCACCAGCAATGCCATTAATTGATGAAATCACAGATATTAACACACTATAGTAGGCCATCTAAAATTTAATCACAAACTGGAAATCTTTCTAACATGATGACTGCATAACTATGCAAAGAATAATATCATCTTTCAATTTTATAAATGGAACAAAACATGGATACAATACCTTCTTCTGGAGAACTGGAGTAGTCAATTGGGGCTGGAGGCTTCATTGAAGGAAAATTGGAAGGCAAGGGTATCAAACCTTTTCCTTCCAAAACATATATTAAATCTCCAATCTAAAACATAAACACATAATACTAATTTTAAAGAACACATGAAAATGAGACATATTCTCGACACAAGGAGAAACTTTATACTATCACAATTTCCATACATGCATTTTTTCATCAACCTGTGTGTTTTTTTAAGATTTATTTTTATTTATTTATTTATTAGAGACAGGGAGAGCAAGAAAGATAGAGAGACAGAGAATGGGCATGCCAGAGCCTCTAGCCATTGTAAATGAACTCTAGACGCATGTGCCACCATGTGCATCTGGCTTATGTGGGACCTGGAGAACTGAGCCTGGGTACTTAGGCTTCACAAGCATGTGCATTAATCACTAAGCCATCTCTCCAGCCCTCTACCTGTGTTTTAATTACATAGACAAAATAAAATTTATCTATAACCCTACTTTTTGTGGCATAAACTTTGTATACAATTGGATAGGAAAATTGATTATTAAGATCCTGATGATCATTAAAATATTCTTGGGAAATGTTTAACTTACAATAAAAAAATTAAGCATGCAAGAAAATCCCCCTTCTCTCAATAATATTATTACTATTATTAATTTTACAAGGAAAAATTATATTAATTATATGTATCTATAAAGGACTAGTTCAAATTGTGTGCTTTCAAAATGAATATTTTAAAATATGTTACAAGAAGTAATTAGGCAGAAATAACAAAGGGCTAAAGTAAGGAAGTACAACTACAAGTGGAAACAATACAAGAGCAGAAACTTGATATACTGAAAGATCAATAGACATAAGTATATTTTATTTTATTTGGCACCACTAGTAGATATTAAGTTTAAAGCAAGCTAGGTATCTGAATTTGTAAAACTGGATGAACATTATTTAGGTATCTAGTTTTAAATAAAAATAAGTTGTAGAAAAGGTGCTTCTAAAAACTTACCATATCATGCAATCACAATGGGTAAATCTAACTAGATTATCATTAATACAAATAACTTTACAATTGAATGAGAGAAAAACATAGAAACAATAATGTGTCAGGGAATATGAACACTGACTTGATGTTTGTATTAAAATAATCACAATAATTTTAGTGATAATGACATCATTGAGCATGTCCAATTTTCTGTTATAGAGACATTAAATTATGAATAAAATTTTCTAGTGACTGGTACTTCCCTCCTTATATTCACAAAATTGTTTGGCTATGCACTGTTGAAACTCGATTAGGGGATATAAAAGATATTTACTGTAGTTTAATCCCTGAAGTTGTATAAATGGAAAATCAGAATATACCATTTTACATTATTACTCATTTACATAGATTATTTTGAGCTGAAGACAATTGAAAAGAAACATTGAATAAACATTCTGGAGGCTGAAGATATTGTTAAAGGTACTTGCTTGTATATATGAATTTGCTTCCTCAGTACACATGTAAACAGATCTGGAATTCATTTGGTGTGGCAGGAGGCCCTGGTGTGCCCATACCCACTCTCTGTCTATTTCTCTCTATTTCTCTCTCATATAAATAAATAACACTCATCTCTCTGTCCCATGCACCTGTTCTCCTTTACTTTCTACCAGAAATGACTGATATTGATAAAAAAAGAATAAATGAACTCTTACCTACATGCAGATGATACTGTATTAACATACATAACAAGATTCCATTCATTTGACTATAAATCATTGACCTCATCTAGACAAAGTCCATTCTCCTTCCTCCTATTGTCTTAACTTTTTATCCTTTATTGAAGCTAGTATGATTTCTAAGCCATATTTATGTGAGATTTACTCATGTTGTAGCTGTCTCTCAAGAATATATATGAAAAATATATTTTAATAAACTTTTGTATTATATTTGTAATTTTTTATTTCTTTACAAGAGAACTTTCAGTTAAGAACTATAAGCAGTAGAGAGAAAATTGTTTTCCTTCTCTCTGTATGCATTTTATATTTTCATTTTAAAAAACTCTATATTATAAGAAGTAGAATGAAAGTATTTGGGGAAGATTGCATGAGGTTATATATTCTAAAACATTTGTTCTGTTCAAATTGTGTAAATAGAAGAGGGAAACATCCTAGAAGATAAATCTACCAGAGTAAAGGCAGGTAGCTAGTTCCTGGTTAGTTCCATGTTAAAGCTAAAGAGTTGGTGGGAAAGGCTGAAGCTGGAAGCTAATGTTAAAAGAGTTCTCAAGGGATTCACGCCACTGGTTATATACAGATGTGCTCAAACAATGCCTATTTGTCTTCTACATGATAACTCAGTATTACACAGAAGAGATAAATCATATGCAGGGCACTACAGTGCAGATAGATCAATGTGGTGATATATTGCTGTGTGATTAGCAGTATTTGTGTGTTTCATACAAAGTTCTATTATCTTCTCCTCCCAGGATATCCAATTCCTCAGGGATTGAGTTCTGATTTGGCTTGAAATTCTTTCATCTAAGCTTTTTCCTTTCATTTTAGATCTGAAATTTCTTTTGATTTCTGGCATCTAAAGCATTTTCTCCTAAGCAAAAAAATGTTATAACCACTGTTGAAAGTTTTATACAACTATTTGTACTTTCAGATAGTTACATAAATATGTTTCCTTTTTGTATGAACATTCAAAGAGAACACACAAAATGAAACAAATGTGCTTTCCTGATAATTATGTTAGTAGAAATGTTAGTTTATACATTGAAAGCTACCAAGTAGAATAAGTTAGTTTTCAACAGGTGGGCCTCAATGCCAAAGGAATTGTCATGTGTGATAGTTTGAATTGAAGGCCCCCAATATATTCAGTGTTTTATAGTTTGCACCTGCAGCCACTTGGCTGGAGGCAGTGTTACTGGACAGATCTTAAGGTGTGGTGGTGGGTTTAGGATTTCAATCTAAAGATATGCAAAGTGTGCCTAGCTGGAGTTCCTGAGGTGTGTTGTGTTGTGTGGCTTTTGGCTGTGGCTTTGCTCTGTGTGTTTGGTCCTGTGAAAGTAGGCCAGCTTCTTCTGCCATTATGGAACTTCCCCTGGATCTGTAAGCTTCAATGAATAAATCCCTTCCTCCATAACTGTGCCTGGTCTTGAAGTTCATCTCAGCGAACCTGAAGCTGTCTGCTAAATCATGTATTTAAAAAGAACAGTACACTAGGTAGGTTTGCTTAAATATTTACTTTGTTAATCATGTAATTGTATTTTCAACATAATTTCATGTATAATAGATGTAATTCTATATATAACTCATTGTAATTTGATGAAATTCTTTAAATTGGCCATTGTTTCTCCATTGATATCAATATAAGTCTAAGAGTGCTGTTTTATGTTTTCTCTGGCAAAGTCAAATATATGAAATCAAAGCTGTGTTTAATAAATTGAGATGCTTAATTAAGTTTAAATAAACCTATGTATCTGTTGCAGTTACCTTCTTCTTGCTTGGACACTCAACCAGAAGCAGTTATGGAGGAAAGGGCTTATTTCAGGCTTACAGAATCCAGGGAAAACACCATTAATGAAAGAAGCTAGCTCATTTTAGCATCCATACCAGAGAGAAACAGCTGCCAGCAGAAGCAAATACCAACAGCCAGAAATCATCTTTTGGCTGGACTACAAGATTGGCACCCAATAACACCACCTCCAGCAGGCTGCTGGAGACCTAAATAGGAAGCCTAACCTGAATGAAAACTCCTTGAGGCTATAGGGGCCATACACATTCAAAACACTATAAAATGTGATAAATTAATTTGATAAGTTGATATGCTGAATTAAATGTAATTATATTTTCATTAATTTAGATAAGCATGTTGATATCTTAGTGGACTATTTCAAAGACTAAAATCATGCAAACCTACTAATGAATAATTTAGTATTTTCTAAAACCATATTTTAAATAAATTTTAAAAGGGATTTTAAGGTATTTGGTTAAATTACTAGTAAGCAATAACTATAATTATTTTATACAATTTTTATATAGAGAGAAATATAGTGGAAATCTTAAACTATTTCTTCTTATTTTGATAGGAGTAGAATTCAGGGTCTTACACATGCCAGGCAAATGCTATACCACTGAACCATAATCTAGCCCATAAACTTCTTTAAAATATATAAAAACAAGGTTGTTAATAATTTTTCAAAGAATAAATTTTGTGTATAAAATTAAAGATATCTTACACACTTAATAAGGCATATTATTTTTCACATTCAAATAATTCTATAGATATGAGGTAAATACTATCTTCTCATTTCCATTATTTCATTAACAAATCAATTATAGCAGACACGTAGGTATATATTCAGTAGATTATAAATTCCCTCATGTCCTCAAATCAGCATGTGACAGTGTCTTTCTGGAAAGGAATAAATATTCATTCTTTATTTCTTTCTCTGAGTCAGTTTCTCTCTCAATTACTTTCTCTTTTTGGCTGGTTTTCAGAGAAGTTGGACTAAATTCTTCCTCAGATGAATCCTTGAGGAAACATCAGCCCTGTTTGATTTGTACATTTAAGGCTTGAAACATCCTAAGTAAAGAACCTATACATGTCATGCCAGACCTCTGATTTACAGAAACAATTAGGTATATCCTGGGCATAAGGTATAGTCCCTAAATCTCCACTATTCCAAACAGTCAGATACATAGGTTCACACAGAAGCACATTAGAGGTTCAATGCCTGCCTAAACAACTTAGTGAGAGTAAAGCACTGGCTAGAATATATGAGTCTCAAGGCTCAATTCCTAGTAATGCTTTAAAAAATACTACATTAATAAATATGCATTCTTTGAAAGAAATGTTCTGAACCTAGAGATTTATTATATAGCTATATATAAATAACCAGTATAGATAGAGCCACAAAAAGATAAGCATGCCTTCACTCTGCTTTCATGGTACTTCCCTATGATAAATTTTATCCACAAGTAATATGGCTCTTTTAATATCATTGAGAATATGTTCTTTGTCTTGAAATTTGAGGACTGAGATTATGTACATTTCCAGAATCTCCACCTCCCTTCCCCTTGCCTTTTATGATTACTTCATTATGGAGGCAATCCATGACCAAAGAAGTACAGATCACAGTTCTATTCTTACCTTTTTGTTGCTCAGGATAACAGCACAGTAGCGAAGATGCATGTCGAAGGGAAGATAGAAAATCCCTAGACTTGAAGATCCTTTTGCTGCCACGAAAAGTTTAGGTATGGAGCAGGAGAACTCTCTGATAAAATTAGACTTAATTGCTATGAAAAAATGACACATAACTAGTTGACATAATATTTTAAGTGCTATTCAAATGAATGTTCATTTCAACTACTAATTAACATTTTGGGTTCCATAAAAATGAGGAAAGTATTATAATACAAGAACATGATGCATACATTTTAAAATAAATTTGGATGACCTAGCTCAAGGTTTATATAACAAATTAATAACCATGTCTATTTGATAACAATTCCTATATAATTTTAAGATAGTGGAAACATTATTGCTACTTAATTTAACTTAAATGTAAAATAGTCATCCAGACAGTAAAATAGTAATTTATGAATCTCTAATTTTGGTGGACCATGAAGTAGTTCATATTAAGAATAATGGACAATTTATGAAATCACATGTATACATTATTATTTTTATTAGTTTGGAAATATGCTGACAGATTCCATGATACTGCCTTAAATAGGATGATATGGTAGGTAGCCTTAGTGAATCCATACTAATAAAAACTATGTTAGAATGCAAGACAAATAAAATGATACTACTTCTGCAATGTACTTTTTGCTTAATTCTTTCCCTTCTCTTCCTTTTAAAACCAGTAGTCATCTATAAATTATAAGGGACCACATGGGAAGACTATGTGTAATTATTTAGGTCAACAATCTAACCAAGGAAAGGCTGCCTTAAAATTCATGTATGTGATTATGGAAGCCTTTGACATGGGTCAAGCTCTAGCCTCCATCTTATAGTAACTGCCAGAGAGACCTTGAGCTAAACTCACCAATCTGTGCTTAACCACCACAGAATTGAACACAGAGCACCCATCAGTGCTCAGCCACCACAGAAGAGGATGTGAGAGAACATCCACAAATGATTTGATGCTGTTTTGTGCTACAATAATTGGGCTATTTTGCTCTAACCAGAATTCCTAAGTTTATTTTCCTGCCCATAATTTTATCAGTCTTTTATTCAACATACTGCAAAACTTTTTCAAGTACATAAGGATCATCTTCTGAAAGATGATGCAGACTTCTTTATAGCTACCTTTGTGTAACTTTATCTTCTTTAGAACTGTATTTGCTCTACATATAATACAATGGAAATCTGTACTCTCCTTAATATTGTAAAATTGGTGATATGTTACCTAAATAAATGAAACCAGTTCAATATAAGCCAAAAATGTCATAAAAACCATATACCTAAACATTTTTGTATGTTCCTGGAAACAATTTCAGTAGAGAAAGGAAGATGTGCTCAAGAGTCCTCAGGTTACTCAACAGAAAAGCTAGAAAACCAACAATCCATGTCCATCCAACCAGTAATCTCTAGAGCTTCTCATTCTGACTCTCATCTTAATTACTTATGTGTAATTATTATATGATTTATTATTTTTATATAATCCTGTAACATGAAAAAAAAAACATTTAATGGAGTCACTCACAGGGTTTTAAGCCATTTTCATCCTGGGAAGAGTTTCGATCCGTAGTATATTCACTTCCACTCATATGATTTCTATCACAAGAAAATTATTTGACATGGTATAATTAAAACAATATCCTCAAATAGTAAGCTACATTAAAATTATAGATGTACTGCATCGTACTTTCATTATGGTCAAGATTTAAAATGTATTTTTAATCTATTTTTATTTATTTGAGAGAGAAGGGTGGGGAATGGGTGTGCCAGGGCCTCCAGCTACTGCAAATGAATTCCAGATGCATGTGCCGCCTTGTGCATCTGGATTACATGGGTCTTGGGGAATTGAACCTGGGTCCTTTGGCTTTGCAGGCAAGTGCCTTAACCACTAAGCCATCTCTTCATCCCTAAAATGTATTTTTTTAATTTAATTTGTGACTAATACATATATAACTATTTATCAAAGGAATCCTTAAGATAATAACTAAGGAAATATAGCATAAACAAAATGTACTATGTTTAAGAACATGATAGATATGTTTCTTAATTTGTGCTTTATGGTGAGTTGCCAGTTATTTTAGAAGAGTTCTTACATATAAGATACTCTTAAAGGACAAATATTAATTTTAAATTATTTTATACCTGTTTACTTTATTTTAGTTTGGGAAAAAATACTACAAAAAGAATACAATGTGGGACTGGGGACATGGCCCAGTGTTTAAGGTCACTTGCTTGCAAAGCCTGACAGACTTGGTTTGATTCCCCAGTAACCACATAAAGCCAGATGCACAAAGTGATATATGCTTCTGGCCATTGTTTGCAGTAGTAGGAGGCCCTAGCATGCCCGTATCCACTCTCTTTCTCTGTGTGCCTCTTACTCTCTATCTCTCCTGCTCAAATGAATAAATAAAACATTTTTTAAAATACAATGCAAGAAAAAAAATTTTAAAATTTGAGATATATAATTCTTATTTTGTATTTATAATTATGTAAGCAGATGTAATTTTCTAATTCATTAAAATTGTTTGATTTTGGGCTAGTTATGCTCATAGATACATTACTATTGATTCTCCTTAAAATATGATAGTAAAAATTTTCACAAATAATGAAATTATTTCATGGTCTTTGAAGCAAAATTTATAGTGGCAAAAAAATTCCCTTAAGAAGACAAAAAAGACTAAAAAGATCAAAACCAAGGAGAATAATTTACTCAGCTGTTTTTAGACATATTAACATATTATATTTTAAAGGAAATTAAAATAACAACAATCCTCTTTCTTTTTTATAACTTAAAAATTAGTTGACAACTTCTATACTTATAGACAATAAACCATGACATTCCCTCCCCTCCCCCTACAACCCTCTTTCTTATGGGACCTACTGTGCTGCCTTACAATAGAATGTACTAGTTCATAGTTTGCTGTTCAGTAAAACAAAATATACAAGCAAAACTGTGATTTTCAGAGTTAAGTACACAATAAGTACAATAAGACATAATTATATCTGTCTTAAAAATTTCTCACAGATTGATCATATAGTAAATCATTATATATATTATATATAATCTGATACTCTCCTAGAAATATTTACTTAATAAAATTCACCTTTGGAAAATAAAATATACCCCTTTTAATATGAGCAAGGTCTGCATACATTTAAAAAGTTTCCAGTGATGTTAACATTGGTAGCAACTTTGTTATCAATCATTAAATTACTACTGTTTCCTGATACATTTTTGCGTTGAAATATGGCATATGAACAATGGTGTAAAATATGCAAACAATGTATGGGTAGAGGTTGATATGTGCATCCACTTGAATACTGCATACATACATTATTTTCTTTACTTTTCTTAACAGTATTAATATTATTTTTCTCATCATCTTTGCTTTAAATAGCTGTTCTATATTTAATGTAGAAGAAATATAAAACAATCTGCTCTTTTATTCAGATTTCAGTATTCCTTTATAAACTTCAGATCTCATAAAGTGGTGGAATAAGTTTAAATATAGTTGATCTTAATTACTTAGAAATTTACCTACCTAATTCACTGGCTTACAAGAATGTATCCATAACACTAAAATTAATATTCATGGTACTTTAAATGTATAGACTGATGACACATTCTGGTTACTGATTGCTCCAGTTGTTGGCTACCACCAAAATATGAGGTTAGATTGATAATTTCACATATATTCCCCCAGAAGTATTGATTCACTAGTTTTAAAGAAAATTTTATTTATTTATTTGAGAGAAAGAGAGAGGGAGAGAGAGAAAATGGTGTGCCATGACCTCTAGCTACTACAAACGGACTCTAGACACATGTGGCATGTGCCACCTTGTGCATCTGGCTTTACACAGGTACTGGGGAATCAAACCAGGGTCCTTTGGCTTTGCTGTCAAACACCTTACCACTAAGCCAATTCTCCAGCCCTAATTCACTATTGTTTGCAGCCTTGTTTCAGAAATTAAAGTGCCATGAACTTTGAAAACCTACACTATTTAACCAAGTGCATATTTACATTTTTATACACATGAACCTAGTAATAAATAAAAGATATTTGAATAATAGTGTGGATAATATAAATTAAGCATGTTGGATAAATGAAAAATATTATATAATTTTCTATACAACAAGGTCCCTGGGTACTAATTTCTCAGAACTTATCCTCAGATACTTATGAATATAAAATTATAGCCACTTACTCAAGATTTGTTAATTTTGCAGATTTAGCTAATTGTGATGCCAAATATGTAAATGTTGTGGATTCTACAAGAATGATACTGAAATAAATAGAGAAAAATTATTTGAAATCATACTGCAACACAATTTAGATAATGACAAAAGATTTTTCTTTTATATTTCCTCATAATTTATAAAATACATTCAGAATCAAAATAAAATGCAGTAAATATCTATGTGCTCTCATTTTGCAACTTAAAATATAAATATTATACAGGGGGAAGATGTGGAATAGAAATATGTAATGTATAATATTCCTTTATATGAAAAACAAACATTATATTATTTTATATGGAAAGGGTAATTGTTTGAATCTGAAATGTTCTCCACATGTTCATATTTTGAATGCTTATTTCTCAGTTGGTTATGTTGTGGACCTTTTTGGACATGGGACCTAGCTAGCAGAAGTAGATCACTAGAGGCAGGCATCTGAAGGTTTTAGCCCATTCTCTGCTTTATATCATGCTTTCTGCTTCCAGATACACAATGATGTGAACTGCCCTCCTCCGCCATATAATCCCACTATCATGAACAGATCTATCATCCCATGACTTTCCCACTTCTCTTTAGCTGTTAAGGTATTTTGGTCAGAAAAAATAAAAGCAATGCATACAAAAAACAATACTGAATTTTCACTGCAAAGGAATTGCAAACATCAATGACTGTTCCAATTATCTACCAGAAACAGAAAGGGAACTACAAAGTAATGTTATTGCATAGCTGAACTGTACATATTTAATAATTTCTAACCATAATGATAAAAAATGAGTGATGTATCTTTCAGGAGTTGATATGAGATATGGGTAGCTTGTTATTCTATATATTATTTCTGTGGATGTATCCAAATAGCATGTGTAAGGATTTGGGTTACATTCCAGCAATGAAAAAAAAAAAAGATTAGAACATTACTAAGTATACCATATTCTAGCCAGGTGTGGTGGTGCACATCTTTAATCCCAGCACCTGAGAGGCAGAGGTAGGAGGATCTCTGTGAGTTCAAGGCCACTCTGAGAATGCATAGTGAATTCCAGGTCAGCCTGGGCTAGAACGTGAACTTATACCTTGAAATACCAAAAAGACCCACATTATTAGTTATGCCATATTCTAGAATCAAACAGAAATTCAGTATTTTCTAGATGTAGTACTCATTTACTCAATGTGAGTTCAAGAAAATGATATCCTACATAGTAAATCCAAGGACATTCTGAGCTATTCAGCAAGAACATAACTCAAAAAATATAGTTTGGCTTGAATTGTTTGAGCAGAGTATGTGTCACTCTCAAAAATAATACAAGTTGTAAACATAAATCCCACTTTATCATATATTATATTAAGTATAAATTAATTATCCACTGCAATCAAAAGACAGAGATTACCAAAATCTATAAAAGTGATAAATATCAAATCCAAAGACACAAAAAAGATGGAAAGAAAATGTTTTTTTTAAGCATAACTTGAGGCGATCAAAACCAGAGCTAGTTTAGCTATGACAATAGCAGATGAAATAGAATTTGAAGCAAAGGTTGCTTTAACATAATACCATGAAATATCCACAAGCCACAGTTTAAATAAATGTTTCTAAACTATAAAATACAATGGTTGAACACCTCTAGAAATAGTTCTAATGGCATAAAATAATTGAAATGAAATATATTCAACAATACTACTAAATTACATTAAGAAAATATCAACCTATAGTCTGCATTACTTGAACCAAGAAAACTTTCTCCCTTCCCCACCATTTTGCATCAGAAACTTCACCTTGACTGCTACTACCATGGACACAAGGCTCTCCATGGGATGTGCATTCCTGAGAATAATGAGACCATACTTGTGCTTGTTTCAGCTTTTAAAGTGATGACTCTGTGATGGGAGAAGCAAGTCAAGAAATTCTGGGGTCGCTTTTTGTCCAAAATCTTAGTGAATGTGCAATGATTACTACTGCTTTTCAAGATTCATTGTGACTTCCAAAGAAGAAATGAGGAGAGGTAAATACCCAGTAAACATGCTTGGGGTCAATGCCAAGAAACAGTGGTCCAAAAAAAAAAAGTTCTGGATAAGCTCAACAAACTAATCCTTTCAAACTCTTAGGAAGCTCCTAAATGTAAGCTTAAAACCATAGCTGTACTCTCTCAGGCCAGGATAGCTGTTCAGGAGTTTCACAGTAAAGAACTTATCTGACTTGTTTCAAGGCACAAAGCTTAAGTAACTTACACTAGAAACACAAGGGTTGGAAATGACCCAATTGTGTCAAGGATTCAGGGGCAGATTCTACCAATTGTACATTTGGAAAAAAGAAAACTTTATTACAATAAAACAAAACAAAATGAAGGAAGTCTTGGGGTTATTGTTCTCCCCTTCCACTAGACTGAAATGGGAAATATATTCAGTTACTTTCTCTAGCTTCTGAGTCACTGATTAAATATTTTATCTCAGGAGAGGAGCAGCTTTTGAAAAGACTTCCTAATAGCTTTTAAAAGGACATAGTTTCATTTATATTTATTTTTACTGCATTTTTTATTATGTAGAAATTTTGTATGGATACATCAAGTGTGGTACCATCATTCCCCTCCTCCTTGCCCCCATTCCACTGAGGGCCCTCCTTAGTAGTAGAATTGCTGGTATTCACCATAGAGTTGTGAGTTATAAGTTGTAAGAACATCAGTCAGTCATTGAGGGGGAATGGGAGGCAATGCCTCTGGATATTCCCTCCAACCCAGTAGCTTTTACATTAAATTATGATGGAAGTTCAAGCCAAACTATGCTTTCAAAGAAAGAGAAGTTTATGGTAAGGTAATTGGAAGAAAACTGGTAGATTCAATAAGAAAGGAGTGCAATAATAAAGTACAGGTGTGCTAGTTTATTAGGAAAAAATAAGGAATGAGTGCTGTATGAGGAGCTCTCCTGGAGTAAGAATAAACTTAGATACTGACTTAGAGAACTGGTATTTCACAATCACATAAAATTTATTAGATTAGTTTTAAGAAAAATATTATGATCCCCATGGGCATTACAGCTAATGAAATTTAACTTCTGACTATGGTCTGGGAAAAAGACAACAGGCCTCTACTAAAACTAATTACTATCCTATGGTAACTGTGTACTCATCCAAGGCTGTGACCTTTGACAAGCAAAATCAAAGCTCTCATATTGTGTGTGTAGATTTTGATGGAAAATGATGGGTATTCCTAAAGTAAACAAGCCATCAAGTTATATATATATATATATATATATATATATATATATATATATATATATATATATTGGAAAGATAGGATCAATATCCATGGTTGGAAAAATATATTTTTAATATGACTAGAATCCTTCAAAAAACATGAAAAGAGAGGAAAATAAGTAGGTAACCAAAACTTCCTATTAAAGGGATAAAGATATCTGGTTAAAAGAGAAAACAAATTCAAAACAGCCATTATAAAATCTCCCAAAGAACAAAAGAAACTATGATTAAATGAGTAAAAGAAGGTTTGATCCTAATACAGCATCCTAATATAGTGTAGAATATCAGTAAGTACTAAAACTATTTAGATACAGACATTGTGTAGTTATAAACTAAAGTAATAGATGTGAAAAATTTCAAGTGGGTACCCCAGTAGATTTGAACACATGGAAAAATGAATGAATAAACTTGAAAGACAACAGTTTATATCACCTGAAGAACAAAAATGAGAAGAAAAAGAAACAGAATTTAATAATAAGATGGGAGACATACTATTAAGCACATCAATATGTGAGTACTGGAATATCATGGTAGAAAAAAAGATAGGGAGAGAATGTTCAAAAAGTGGATGAAAACAAAACCTAAATAGACAGATCTACATAAACTTTTCCAAATACATATAAATAATTAGAAATAAGTAGGAAAAATAATATAATAAAACTATATACATGCTGTAATAGTTTGAATTATGTGTTATCTAAATTTTCATATAGTGAATTTGTAAGCCCTAGTACCTCTATATATGACTCAATTTGAAAAGGCTTTATATGAATATTTAACATTGGCTCTCAAGGTGGATGCCAATCCAATCTGAGTAGTATCATCATAAAAACGGGTTATTGGGACACAGAATGAGATACTAGTATAATGAAATATATATTTGAAGTTTATATATAGAAAAAATTGAAATATATGAAGTTGATATTCCATTGTACATGTGATAAGTTAGTGCCTTTTGACTGAGTTGTTTAATACATTCACAGTTTTATTATTATTAGCATGGTTTGATTTACTAATGTTACTGTTAATCATGTAAAAACAGATGAAGACAACACAAGAAAAGTGGAAAACTATTAATTCTTATGATTCCAAATGTATAATCCTCAAAAATGTTGACTAAAAACCTTATCACAAGTTGTTAAGCATTATAAATGTACTAAATAATGGTATTTTGCAAGCCAAGATTTCAAAACCACCAATCTTGTTGAAAGGAATGGAGCCAACAACCTGGACAGCTATTTGTACCTCTGTTGAATCCAGCTGTGTTTCTAGCTCTGTTAAATAAAACAATCAGTTAGTTAGTTAGTTAGTTAGTTAGTTTTATGGTACTGGGGGACTAAATATTGAAAACATGCATACTAAGCAAGTTTTCCTACATTGATCTGTATCTCCAGATTGTTTTTCCTTGTCAAGTCTAGAGTTCCTTTTGTTGAGATAAAGTCTTGCTGTTTAGTCCCAGACAGCATGGTACTGATTGTGTATATTAGTTTGGGCTTGAGGGCTTTGCTATCTTCTTATATCACTCTACCAGCTGCTAGGATTAAAGGCATGGACAATCATACCAGACCAGACATTTTACTTCTTAAAAGTTATTTTGTGACAATGTCCCAGTAAGTTATCTATGTGGGTCTCAACTTGAGTTCTCCATGTCTTTAGCCTCTTTTTTACCTGAGATTATATGTATGTAGCATGTAACCTGGCATTAATGCTACATTTCAATGAAGCTAATTATTATAGAGCTTTACTACACGTGTTTATTTATTTACTAATTTCATCTATGTGTTTATTCTGACAAAAATAATCAAAACTGATTATTGTGCTGCACATACATTCAAGATATATATATATATCTTAAGTAATGTTAAGTATAAAATTGTTAATAATAAACAATTCTGGTAATTCCTATAATGTAATATAAAAATTAGGTAACTTGTTACAGTGTTTATAACTTATAATAGTTGCTGCATTTTATAAAATATTAAATGACATTAAATTTTATTTCATATTAATTTTTAAAATTTTATACATAATGCTTACACATTTTTAAATGTTCATTAAACATTTTTGCAAATACTTTCAATTTCTTTTATCTGAAAAGGAAGTATGGGGCCAAGATCCTTCAATTAGCTAAGTGAGGTGCACAAGCTTGCAATTTCAGCAATCAAGACACTTCAGTTCAAAGCCAATCTGTCCTACATACAGAAACTTTACCTCAAATAAAACAAATAAAATAAAACAAAAAAAAATCCCTCAATTAGCCATTCTGTCTATTACCAAGTCATAAGCTCAATATAATACTTGAATAATATCACAATCTTGGCCTTTTAACTAGGGCAAATGTAAAAATATCACCATCTATAGAATTGTCTCTCAGTAATAACTATTTCAGCAAAACAATTTTTGTCAACAATGTTTTTCATTAATAACAAACTTCTAAAATCATGGCCATGTATTGATAATAGGAATTTTAAATAGTCAAACATTAGGTAATAAATTATCAAACGCTAAATAGATGTTATATTTAAATTTCTGGTCCCAATATAAGTATATGAATGTCTGATTTCAAAAACAGAGTTCCTAATGTAATCATCACATGTAGATCTTCCATTTTCTCCCTTACCTTATAAATATTTAGGATATAACTTTAATTACAATTGAGGCAACAGTAAAATTTTTGTAGTCATTTCATTGCAAACTTGTTACAAAAATCTCAAAATATGCACATGTGCATTGAATTACAGAATCAATTATGATGAAGTAAGTAATTTTTGATTGCATAAAGATTTCTTTTGGACAGTGACAGAAAAAATAAATTAGAAATAGAGAACATAATATTTATAAATTCTAGAAAGTAAAAACACCACTGAATATCAAAAAAAGGAAATCTTTTTGACAAAATTAATTTTATATAATCAAGTAGCATTCAAGAAAATGTTTTTCCCTTAATTATTTGTTATATTTTATCCAATAATGCTCTTAATTTTTAAGGAATACAAACATGGCAATTTCTTTTCAAAATATTCTCATTGAAGAAATAAAAAATATGTATTTTTCTTAAGGGTAGAAATAACTACAATAAGCTTATAATAAAATGATAATTTACCTAAAATCTCCACCAGTTGGAAAGGGGTTTTTCACATTCACCATGACTTCTTTCCATTGATAACATGGAGCTTCACATTTCAGAATATTCTAAAGTTAAAAAAGCACAGTACATTATGATAAGAAAACCAGAATATCCTAAATTTAAAAATGCAAACTTAACATTTGGAAAGGATAAACATATATGTAATCTCATATTTACCTAGCATAATATGATAATAAAAAAATTAGTTGTTAAAATTATCTTTCTGAAGCTAGGGAGGTGGCTCAGTGATTGAAGGCACTTGCTTGGAAGGTCCTGATTGCCCTGGTTTGTTTCCCCAGGACCCATGTAAACAAGATGCACATAGTGGCACATGTATTTGGAGTTAGTCTGCAGTGGCAGGAGACCTTGGCATACCCACACTGTTTCTCTCCCTCTCTCTCAAATAAATAAATAAAATTTTAAAAAGTACTTTTCTAGTTTATCTTCTTAAAACAGGTTTTGCTAATGACCAGATATGATGTCTATTTGCAAATAATATACTATAAGTTTATGAATATACATGTATATATGATATCATTACCATAGGCAAAGGCAAGTACATGCATTTGTGTATATATATCTGTGTTTAAACCTTTTTTTATGTATATGGCTTGCCTACGTTTATAATGTGCTGGCTGCAATAGTGCACTTATAGTATCTTAAATGCACAGATATAAAATCAAAACTTTAAATAACTCAGAAGAATTCTGTGTATAAAATATTCATAGAAATTCCAAGTTTTTAAATTAATTAATTAATTTTTTTGAGGTAGGGTTTCACTCTAGCTCAGGCTGACCTGGAATTTCCTATTCTCCTACCTCTGCCTCCCGAGTGCTGGGATTAAAGCAATGTGCCACCATCCCTGCCCAGAAATTCCAAGTTTTTAAGTAGGTCATGTTCTTGCCTCAACTTATTTATCCGTAACTATCTAATTTGCTTCCTTTTGACCTAAGACCATTAGCGGGTACAGGAGAGAGTAATTCAACTTTTGCACAACCTCCATTCATCAGTTTTCCTATCCTATAGTTATATTATTAACAGTCAAAGTCATCCATCAATGTTTCTGAACTACATGTGACAAAGCACTATGTTGTTACAGAGAATTTATGTGAGAGAGTTTAGAGGTGTGAAGTGTTCATTACTAAAAATAAAATTGTTAAGATAACACCACACCTTAGAGAGTCTGGGGCACCTTGGTGCTCTGTTCACACAACTGAACACCACTAAACCCTCTGAGAGCCATTCTACCTACTTCCAACTCTTGCCCCGCTCACTCGAATTTGCTTGTTCTTTACCATATAGTCATACTGGCAAATAATATTTCATCACAATAGCTACAAAAAGTTAATTTAAAATGTCATAATATTTTATAGAGGTTTAAAAATCTTTCTTCCACATCTTTTGAGATACAAACACAACTCTGTTGGGAACATCATCATCTTTCAATAAATGGCAACATTAGCATGAACTTTATAATGGGTTTACTCCACATAAACTGATGAATGGTCCTATCTGAAAAGAGAATGTAATTTTTGTTGCATAAATTCTCTACCTTCAATCCAATCAAAAACAAACACATTTTCAGAATGGCTTTGTCTAAATCACAAGGTCTGAGGCAAAATATATTTATCTCAAAGATCAAAGGCTACAGAGATGAAACATGGAAGATTAACTATAGCTGAGATATTTCAAGGTTGGGGACAGAAGCAAAGACATATAAAATAAATAAATATTCACTTACAATTGCTCTGAATTTGATTACTTCCCCTTTTAAAGCAAAAGCCATTGTACTGCCTCCTACTTCACCCTTAGGTTTTGAAATCAATAACAGGGTAGCTTCAGAAGGATGGAGGAAGCGACAAGTAAACTTAACTTGGAGGATAATATGATTTCTATTGAATGAAATATAAAAAAACATTTTATTGATAAGACAAATATATTTTAAGTGCAGACTATGTACGCCTACACCCTGAAATTCATTCACTTATACAAAAAAAAAAAACACAAAGAATGAAATATCAACCTGTATAATCTAAACTCATGTTTATAATATAACACATATTGAGTCTAACAGGGAACCAGAAGAAATATATATATATATATATATATATATATTAGTACTTTTGTGTCATTTAGGCAAGCTTTTAGTTATGTATTTAGTTTGGGTTACATGGAGAAAAAAGACAAAAACACCCTGAAAAACCTTAAAATATCCTTAGTTTAAAGTATAAATGTAGATATGTAGAAATAGTACAGTATTTTCAGTGAAATAATCAATTAAACATGGAATAAAGAAAACATGTCAAGTTCTATATTTTCTTTACTCTGTTAGATAACTTATAGTCTAATGGTTGACACCCTATGGATATGAAGGAGATTCTATTTACCAGATTGTAGAAAAATGCCTATATCATGACTCAGTCCCTGACAACCTTTCATGATTCCACATGGCCACATATATCACAGCTTTACTACAGCTGATATGAGTTTTTGCAAGAAGCAGCATGATCATTTCAAAATGTAAGAAGTGGAGGGTCACAAACAGTTGCATTCAGCATAATTCTCACATGTCTCCCCATCTTCCTTATAGGCTGTCACCAATCTGTGTTTTACTGTCTTTTGGATTATGATGAGCTATGAGGCTTGCTTCCTTTCTCACTATTGAATAGAGTTATAGGTTGTGAAACTATTTCATGCAGGTATAAAACTGCCTCATCAGCACTAGCAACCTATCATCCCCTCCCAATTAGGACACAGCCATCTGATACCATGTGTCTTGGTAATGCTTTGTGCAAAAATCGATGGAGATATCTGGACTCTTGTTCTTTCTCTGCTTACATCAGTTATTATTTGGTACCAATTTTCACCTATTAAACTCTATCAGAGTACAAATATTGACAATGGATTTGCAAACAGACCCATTTAATGTCAAACCTTATTCCAATTTCCACAATCTTTGTGAGTCTGCTGTATGATAAGAAGCAGTAAAGAGTAAGGTGAATGAGTACTTTGCAAAAAACAACAGAAATATAAAAAAACATTTTATAATTAAAATTTTATCCCATATGTAGTAGAAGTAAAGGAAATTTTTGTTCAGATATGTGCCCTCACCAATCACCAAAATTTTGTGCAAAATTGGCAAAAAAACAATTGCTCTCTGAATGGATATAAGCCTGCTTAGTGTGAGAAAATTCATACCTGGTTTTGAAAATCAAACTAGAGTCCTATGATAGTCCTATGATAGTCATAAACTACACAAAGAAGCTCTCACTGGTCTTTGGCCAATGAGAGTGGATGTACCAATCAGAATGTGTTTTAAATAACTATGCTTAACCCCTTTAATCTTAATCCATTCTGCTCCCACTCTTGGTTGAGGAATCTGTTTTACTTTCTTTCTTTTATACTTTTTTTTTTTTTTTTTGGTTTTCACAGATGGAAGCTAAGAGAAACCAAGATTCTCAATATGACAAGTAAAGACTGCTGACTGCTTAGCACAAGACCAGCTACCTCTAGCACACCTGACAGGGCCCAAGAGATATTATGGAGAAGTGGTGATTCAAACATGGTTGCTGCTCTTACTGCTTGCCTGACAACCAGCCCTAGGGAGGAAGAATACACACTGAGGACCCTCAAAACTCATCAAAGCAGTAACTCAGAGGTTGCAGAGAGGTCAGCATTCAAATAGACTTCTAACATACCCCATACCTGCCAATGCTCAGGGAACATTGTGGATGAGGAAGTGGAAAAACTGTAAGAGCCACAGGTGGGAATATCCTGAGGCTTTGCTACCTCCCTTAATACACACACACACACACACACACACACACACACACACACACACACACACACACTGATTGGTGTATTCATCACTCCACAGTGAATACCAATAACTCCACTGAGGAGAGCCCTCAGTGAAATGGGAGTAAGGGAGAGAGGTTATAAGAGGATGACCCAAAAGGAATATGACTAAAACACAGTATGTTGTTCACACCCTAAAGTTCATAATTAATAAAAAATGTCTCATGAGCTCAAATTTTACTGAAAACAAGGAGTATTTCATGCTGGAGTATTTTCCTAGATGTTCAGGCTGAAATTCTGTAAAGTTATTCAGTTATTTTAGAATCATCTAGATATTTTAAAAGTTATCATTAAATAAGGGCATTGATTCACTAGTTTACTCACCAAATTCATATTTATAATGTTCTGGGTACTGTTTTATGTTTGTAATATAATAATTTAATAAAATCATACTATCCCATATCTCCTAGATAGATTCTAAAAGCCTATGGCTGAACTTAACATATCACAAAATAATTCTGAAAATTATAAATCATCTATGCCCCCCAAAGTAATATCAAATTATATGATGGATGGGAAGTGAATTGCAGTTTTCAGCATCAAAAGAAGTGATACATAAGGTGGGATGAGAAGATTATTAGTTAAGAATATTGAGAAAAGAGGAAAATGGTGTAAAAGGCCTCTTGTATATGAAATTCTAATATGTTTGAAGAAGTAATGAAAGGCTATTAGTGATGAAGTAAGGATAGAGATTCATAATATAGGTAAGAACAAGACACAAAAAAATAAAGTGACTGTCAGAGAAAAAAATGTTCAACCATGTTGAAATATTTTGTCTTTATATATCATAATATTGATGGGAAGCTATTGGATCATCTTAACCAGAAGACTAGCATGTTAAAGCTTGTATGAAAACCAGTTATTCTGTGGAACTAGAGAGATGGCTCAGCAGGTAGGAGGCTAGCCTACAAAGCCTAACAAACTGGGTTTGATTGCTTAGTATCCACATAAAAGCCAGATTTATAAAGTGACACATGCATCTGGAGTTTGTTTGCAGCAGCTTATGCCTTAGCACACCCATTCTCTATGTCTCTCTTCTATCTCCTTCTCTGATTGCAAATGAATAAGTAAATATTTTTTAAAATATTTTTATTAATTTATATATTTGAGAGAGAGAAAGTGGGAAAGAGAGAGAGAGAATGGGCACTCCAGGGCCTCTAGACACTGCAAACAAACTCCAGATGCATGCACCCCCTTGTCCATCTAGCTTACGTGTGTCCTGGAGAGTCGAACCGGAATCCTCTGGCTTTGCAGGCAAATGCCTTAACCACTAAGCCATTTCTCCAGCCCGAATAAATAAATAATTTAAAAAATAGTTATTCTGGCCTGTCGTGGCAGTGCACATCTTTAATTCCAGCACTTGGGAGGCAGAGGTAGGAAGATTGCCATGAGATCAAGGCTACCCTGAGACTACAGAGTGGATTCCAGGTCAGCCTGTAGTAGAACAAGACACTACCTTAAAAAAAACATACCTGGTACTGAAAAACCTAAGTAAAAGTCTATGGTAGGTGAAGTCATGAGCCTTGGGGGTATAAGCCTGCTCATGTCTGGCTAAATGTATATATTATTCCCACCAAGCTGCCCTGGGGGCACTACAGTAAATGTTCATGTTCATGTATTAATGCTACTCTCACATCTGGCTAGAGAAGCTTCTCTTTTCAGATGGTGATGACCACTGGGATCACCCAAAAGGCAACACAGTGCTGAGAAGAAGGGATGGAGGAGTGCCCAGCACTGAAACACCTCTGTCACACCCTCCAAGGCTCAGGGACCATTGCGGAAGAGGGGGCGGATAGAATGGAAGAGCCAAAGGAAGGATATGACCTCTTACAATGCAACTGTCCAGACAGAAATTGGCCTCGATATCCATGACCTTGCAGTGTCTAGCAATACCTCCACAAGACCCTCAAAATAGAAGAAAAAGATGATGTCATCAAATTAAAAGAGAGACTAATGGAGAGAGGGAGGGGATATGATGGAGACTGGAGTTCTAAAGTGGAATGGGGGAGGGGAGGGAAATATCAGGTGGGTTTTTTTGTATGTAAGTATAAAAGTCAATAAAAGAATAATAATTAAAAACAAACAAACAAACAAAACAAAACAAAAAAAAAAAACATTTGGAGTGATGGCTCATTTAAAATTGCTTGCTTGCAAGTCTGGTGTCCTGGGTTCAATTCCTCAGCCACCCACATAAAGTTGGACAGGCCCTAGTAGGTCTATAAACACATACACAAAGGCAAATAAGTAATAAATAAATACAATGAATATTTTAAAATAGCTATTTTGGGGTGGAGAGATGACTTAATGCTTAAGGCACATGTCTGAAGGTGGCACATGTGTCTGGAGTTCATTTGCAGTGGCTGAAAGCCCTGGCATGCCCATTCTTTCTCTCTCTCTCTCTCTCTCTCTCTCTCTCTGCTACTCTTGCTGTCTCAAATAAATAAATAAAAATACCTATTTTGATATAGAAAATGGATTGCACAGAAGCCTTTTAGAAATCTATTGTGACAGCGTAGAATATAGATTATGCTATATTAACTTAGGGAGAAAAAGAAAAAGAAAATACAATTTGTTCATAATGCACATAGTAAAATAAAAACTACTTGTTTGTAACATTTATCCATCCAGAATTATAGGAAAAGTAAAGTGGTTAAGAATAACCACTACCTAAATAGTTTGTACATTGAAGCATTATAGAGATATATACTCAAATCTCATGGAAAACATTTCATTATAGACTAGAACTAGGATAATTTCAGTTATTCCTGAGTACAGGTGATTCTTTTTTAAAACTTTTATAGTCACATAAAAAGCTGTAAATTAGGGCTGGAGAGATTGCTAAGGGGTTAAAAGGCTTGCTGGCAAAGACAAAGGATCCAGATTTGATTCCCCAGTACCCAAGTAAAGTTAGAGGACTTGCAGTTTTAGAAGGCCCTGGCCTACCCAGTCTCTTTTTCTATTTGCCTCAAACTCTCTCACTCTCTCTCTCTTTTTCTCTCTCTCACACACACAAATAAATAAGCTATAAATGATAAAGATTTCCTTGAGAATTTGTGACATTTTCTGAATCAAATCCTTAGTCCACATCAGCAAGTATTACAAGTCTACAATCAATGTGTATCATAATTAAAGGCTTTGTCTTATTTCTCATAATGAAAAATAATAAACATTATCTCATTATCAGGAAAACTGTGTTAAGCTAGGTATCCAGGATGAAGTTTGATTTTTAGGAACAATTCCTCATAATGAGAACTTTGAAATACTGAGATAAGCTACCAGGTCAATTAGTTACAAAGATGGAGCCTTAACCTTTTCACATGTGTCATCCTGCTTCAAAAGGACAGAAGAGTCCTCAAATATTGAAATCCTTGACAAAGAAAACCATACTAGGGCAGGGTCCAAATGAACTTACAGTGTCACTATAAGGTATTAATTTGGAAATTAAAAGAACTAAAAGTACTAAAAATATTGGGAAGCTGGTAAATTCTTTTTATAAGGAGTTCTAATTTGACATTGACTTAGAATAAAAATTGGATGAACAGAGTATTTCTTTATGTAATTAGTCTAAATATGGCCTAAAAAGTAAATATATTAAATTTATAAATTATATAATACTTTAAATTGGAGTATTAACTAGAGAACACTAAAATAGCCTAATGACACAAACTGAGAACACTGCTTAAACTAGGTTTGAAAATATTTGAAATAAAATTTAAAATTGCTTCTCTTTTTGGTTGCTAACCTCTGTGTTTGACTAGTTCAAAAAAAAAAAAAAAAGAATAACTTGTATCACAAGTCAAATTGGTATTTAAGTAAAAGCCAGGATTGGATAACATGATATTGCAAATGGAAAAAAGCATGCATATATAGAGTAAATCTAAAAGCATAGAACTTTAACTAAAAGTGAATATAAAGAAATGAGCTGGAAAAGGGGATACAATGGGCAAAAAGGATACGTGTGACATTCAAACATAAGAAAGAAACATATAGGAAAATGGAATGGGAGAAGAGGTTAGACAAAGGAATAGGAATAAATAAAAACAAATTGGGGGCTATGAAGATGGCTAAGTGCTTAAAGGGTCCTTCAAAGTCTTTCTAATTAATGAAACAATAAATAAAATAAATAAATAATACAAATAAAAACAAATTATACTGGAAATTTTCATAAATAATAAAATACTGAAGAAAAACAGACAAAGTATCTTTAATAGCTATATTTTATTACTTTACCTTGAGTAAATCAATTAATCCAAAGTAACTAAAATTCAACAGTAGGTAAAGTTCATCAGTAGTTACCAAATTTTTTAACTCCTACAGTACCATTATGCCTAATATTCACAAATTATCCTTATAACATATGATAAGACATTTTTTATCATAAGCACATAAAACATGATTTGTTTATCTAAGTCTCATATTCATTTCCTCATGGCTATTTTCTGGAAGTATCATTTATACTTTATTTTTCAGAGGGAGGTAGTAATAGAATTATTAGGTGAATATCAAAGAAGACAATTAAGGGCTAGAGAGATGGCTTAGCAGTTGAGGCGCATGCCTGCAAATCCTAAGGACCCCAGTTTGATTCTCCAGGTCCCACATAAGCCAGATTCAGATGGTGGCACATAAGTCTGGAGTTTTTTGCAGTGGCTAGAGGCCCTGGCATGCCCATTCTCACTCTCTCTGTCTCTAATAAATAAATAAATAAAATTAAAATTAAAAAAGAACACAATTTGATAAAAGACTTTATATAATATCATATTTTGGAGCATATGAATATATATGTACATTATATTACATTTGAATCCAGATATCTATATATTATTTATACATACAAACACAATGAATATGAAGAGATAAAAAATCAATTATCAATGCTTCCTGCAGGTAGGATTTTGAAACTCTTCCTCACTACATTTTTCATTATTGAATAGTCTCTAAATATTCTATAATCATCACTTACTAATTTAAGAATCAAGAACAATATATACTATAGTATATGCCTTATGAAATTATATATAACTTTAGCATGTATTACTAGTAGTTTCCTAAGGGAAACAGTATTTTGGTTCATAAATGATTTATAATGTTATCTCTATGGCTTAAATACAAGTATACTCAATTAAAATTAAATATAGACATAAAAATAGCTGTTGTCCTAAATAGTGGGGAATCTCAGAAGCATGAACATGTTACATATGGCTTTTAATTAAATATCTATCAATAGAAAACCCAAAGTTATTTTTAATAATTATAACAAATATTAAATGTACATGGTTGATAAATTTTATGACATGAAATATTTTTCAAACACTCACTTTGGAGAAATTGTCACAACATTCCCTGTCTGAGCAAGTGCAAAGTCATCAGCATCTCGTCCAACAATTATAGCAGTATACACTAAGTTTTTCAAGCTTGGATTTTTCACTAATATCTATGAAGTAGTAGAAGAGGATACAAAGAATATAATGAATTCAAACATATACAAATATAATTATTAGATTCAACAAAGAGTTATACATTCTGTTACTGAAAATAATTAGCTTAGTTTATACTAGCTGGATGGAGCAAGACTCCAAAAATTTTGAGAGTGCTTTGCTATGTAGCCCAGGCTAGCCTGGAACTTATGATCTTCCTGCTTCAGCTTTCCAAGTGTTGGTATGTATCACCATGTCAGCTCAAGATCTAGTATTTAAAGCTAGAACCTCCATTTCGTTTACATAAAATATAAGAAGAAGCTTTTGGTAACAGAAATGAGAGATGCAGTCACCAACAATTTGAAAACCAAAATAAGAGTTTATTGGGAAGTGAAAATTTTGGAGCATTTTAAAGAGAGTACTAACATAATTTAATTTTTATGAGGAGATTATTTGGCAGCTGAGTATATAAAGTATTACAAGTTGTACACATTTAGAAATAACTCCAGGTCAGAAATGATGGTGGCCTCGTCTAAAAGCAGTAGTTTAATTTAGCATTGGCTTTCTTCTCGAACTATAAACATAGCAATTGAGAATCAGTCACTAACATCAGAGGGTATACTTCTTGAAAAATGTTAATGTCAGAAAAGTTCATGTAAAATATGTGGAGATTCAACAAAGTAATATAGAAATAGAAATTTGGGGGATAAGGGAAATGGTAAAGACTTGGAGAAAGTTAAAATTAACAGTTTTATTAATTCAATAAAAACATTGGTAGCTCTGGATATAAGTAAGTTAATGCTAAATAATTTTTGTTTTGTTTTCCCCAAGGATTTACGGAACTAATGTTGTTCAACTACTTTAAGATACCAATTATCATAGTAGCAAGTCTATTATTGTGTGGTAATTTCTAGTGTATGTACAATTCCCCAGTACCCATATAAAGCCAGATTCACAAAGTGGCATATGCACCTGGAGTTTTTTTGCAGTGGCAAGAAGCCCTGGCAAGCCCATTCTCTCCCCATCCCTCCCCACTTTTCTTCCCTTCCCTTCTCCCCTGTCCCAACCTCTCTCTCTCTCCCCTTTCTGTCTATTGTAAATAAATATATAAACATAAATATCAATAGAACAAGAAAAAATTTTAAAATATAGTCTGAGAGACAAGAAAACATGAATTTCATACATAACCATGGTATTCTTTTTCATTTATTTATGTGAGGGAGAGAGAGAAAGGGTACATAGGTCCTCCAGCCCCTGCACACAAACTCCAGATGCATGTCACTTTATGCATCTGGCTTATGGGGGTCCTGGACAATTGAATCTGGGTCCTTTAGTTTTGTAGTCAAGTGCCACCATATTTTTGCAGAGAGTGATAATTAGTAATCAAAGCATATTCTTTTCAGTCTTCTAGAGCTTTGGCTCATAAGAAAAAAATACTTGACAATGCTTATTCAGTTTTAATAATATATCATTTAGGTATGTGTTGTTGGCTTTTGGTTGGGAAACAAGCAAACCCTATTAAAATATTTATATTTTTATATTTTGGGGTCCAAAAATACTCTTACCTGTCCCAGTACAGTGTCATATAGTGCACAAGAGAAGGACACTGCCTTCTTGGGGAGGTATGATGGGAGCCTTTCATACATATAAACACAAAGCATTAACATCAAAATTGGATTAGGATCACAGATGTCAATGGCCTAGTTTCAAAGATGAGAAACATAAATGAGAGGGCATACAAGTAAAACATATCCAAGAAAAGTGTAGTACATAGATTTAACCAATTACTTCAAAACATTTAAATTGTTTCTATGAGGGCACTGATAATAAAACGTAGATATAGAAGAGAAAATACTATTCTAAATGAGAAAAATCTGACACGTTAACAGATGAAACACTTCAATGATAATACTGACATCACAACCTCAAGGACTGCATAAAAGTTATCCAGAATTCATAAGAATACTATATCCTAGAAATAATGCACATTTGTAAAAGGTCTTATTACCAGTATGATAATATTGAAAAGTGGTTGACTTTTTAAACAATAAGGATTTGTTGGATGTGTCAGGTTAATGGAGTGCCATGCTCTTAAGAGATTATGGGATATTGGTACCCTTGTCTTATGGTTCCAAGTCATGTGACTCATTTGTTCAACCATGAGTTTAAGAACTACTGTTCTAGAGCCTTGTCCATTATCCTTCCTCAAGGGTGCAGTATTTCCACCATTGGAGCCATGGCTCTCTATAAAAATTAGGGCACACCTGCAGCAGAACTGAGATAACCTACCTTGTCCTTGAAGTAAAACCAAGGAGAGCCATTTGAGTTTAGATAGGACCATCCAGAAGCATTAGACAAAAATGTGTTTTTTCCCTTTATAAGTTAATTACCTCAGACATAATATAGTGATTGGAAATTTACTGATATATAAGAAAGAAAAAAAAAACAGGACAAAATGCTACAATAGTAATTTGGAATAGACTTCATTTTATTGATTTGTTCATTCATCTGAATTCTGAAATCCAATTTTTACCTTATATCTACAGACATTTAACTAAATGAGAATATTATGGAGCTTATAGTAGGTATATATCTTGATACTTTTATGTATTTATATATGTTGAAGACAATACCTATTATACCATTTCATTTCCCTGAAGAAAGAAAGGGCTGATAAAACACTTATCATCTAATATTTTGTAATTATTGCCACTGAAAACTGCATAAAAAGTAAAATAAAATTATTGTGAGTCAACATATAATAAAAATGTGTACAACTCTATGCAGAACTTTTTTCAAAACAAAGGGAGGGGTTCCCTGCACAGGTATGGGGGTGCTGCAGTGTGGAGTGTATAGACCAGAACCCTGTCTCCCAACTCCTCCCTGACCTGGATTCCCTGCACCTGTCTGTGTGCAGGCAGACTCTGCAGTGTGGAGTAAGTAGGCCAGACCCCTGTTTCTGGGCTTCTCCCACCTCCCTGGTCTGGGTTCTCAGCGCCTGTCTGTGAGAGGGCAGGCACAGTGGTCTGCGGTGAGTAGACCAGATCCCTGTTTGCAGGCTCTTCCCACCTCCCTGGTCTGGATTCCATGCACAGACAGTGTTTGGGGTGGGGCAGGATGGAGATGAGTGAGTAGTCCAGACCCCTGTTTCCTGGCCCCTCCAACCTCCCTATCTGGGTTCCCTATACCTGTCTGTGTGCAGGTGGGCTCTGCTTTGTGGAATAGGACATATCCATTTCTGGGCTCCTTCAACCTGGTCTGGGTTCCCTATGCAGACAATGTGCAGGCAGGTCTGGCAGTGTGGAGTGAGTAGGCCAGGCCCCTCCTTCTTGGCCCTCCCATTTCCCTGGTCCAAGTTCCCTGAGCCTGTCTGTGTGCAGAAGGGTGCAGAGTAAGTAGGCCAGGTCCTTTTTCCTGGCTCCTCTAAGTGCCCTGGTACTGGTAGGTCCAATTGTGTCTTGCTTGGGGAGGCCTGGTATCTGTGTGTGGAATCAGGCCTTTTACTCTGGTATCCAGAGTGGCCACTGGGTACCAACATCCCTGTTCAAATGATGCACAGGCCAAAGGACAAAAGCTTGCTTCCTCCTCAATAAAATAAAGAATCTTCCTAAAATGTGGCAAAATGTTGGCAAAAAAAAGCCAATGAAAGTCAAAAAACTGAGGGATCTCCACCAAGGATACCCAGTCCTACAATACAAGCCTCCAATGAAATCAGAGAGAAATCAACAGAAATTCATTCCCAAAATAAAAACACAACAACCAATGAAACCCTGATCAACAAAAAAAAAAAAAATCACCAAAATGGAAGCAAACCATCAAAGAACCAATAATTGTATCAATGAAATTGAACACAATCTGAATATGTAATCCTAAATCAATTCAAGTACTGTGAATATCTTAAATAAACACTGTATTCAAGCTGTTGGAATAAAATAAAAGAAAGAAATTGAACACAATCGTCTTCTAGAGCATTCAGCTTTTAACAGTTTAACTTGATTGAAGAAAATGTTAGAACCATCCAAAAAGATATGAATAAATAGAAGGCAAGTCAAGAAATAGAAGAGCTCAACCACCAGTTAATTAAGCTTAATGAAGATTTAATAAAATGCAAGAATGAACGCTAGGAACGTGAATTGAAATCATATCTCAAAAAAGAAATGGACATGATGCAAAATAACACAGCAGAAAACAAAAATCAAATAGAAATTATAAAAACATCTCTAAAACCCCTGACCTCCAGAGTTACTCATGTGGAAGACAGAACTTCTAACCTGGAAGACAAGACAGAAGAAATTGATTGGGAGGCCAAAAACTTGCTGAATTCAAAAAATGAAGTGAAGCCAGGTGTGGTGGCACACGCCTTTAATCCCACCACTGGGGAGGCACAGGTGGGAGGATCACCATGTATTCAAAGCCACCCTGAGACTACATAGTTAATTCCACGTCAGCCTGGGCCACAGTGAGACCTTACCTCAAAAAAAAAAAAATCAAGTGAAAAGAATACAAAGGAACTGTGGGACCCCCTAAAATCCAAACACCCAGATCATAGGTATACCAGAAGGACAGGAAATCCAGGAAACAATTCACAACATACAAAGGCCATCCCATCAGAATTATATCAGATTTCTCAATGGAAAACCTGAAAGTCAGAAGGGCCTGGAATGGAGCACTCCAAAGTCTGGAAAAAGTCAACTCTATGATTATATGACCATGAAGCCAAACCTACAGACAATACTTGAGGGAATACTCCACAGAGAACAGCCAAAAAACCAATCTCAAGAGCCAATAAAAAGAAGATCACAAAAACCAAAAACAGTCCAGGCTCAACATAGTACTAAACACAACATAAAACACCTCATCATGGCAGGAATTAATTTAAACCTAATAGTAATAGCCTAAAATATTAATGGTCTTAACTCATCCATCAAAAGACACAAGGTGGACACAGGATGAATCCAAAAATTGGACCCTTCTATCTGCAGTCTTCAAGAAATCCACCTCACCAGTAAAGCAAATAGAAATAAAAAGCAGGTGTTGCTATATTAATATATGATAAAATAGACTTCAAACCAAAAGTAATCAAAAAGGAGAAGGCCACTTCTTACTCATCAAGGGAATGTTCCAAAATGAGTACATAGCAATATTAAATATACATGTGCCAAACACAGGTGCACCACAATAAATAAAACAAAATCGCCGGGTGTGGTGGCGCACACCTTTAATCCCAGCACTCGGGAGGCAGAAGTAGGAGGATTGCTGTGAGTTCAAGGCCACCCTGAGACTACATAGTTAATTCCAGGTCAGCCTGGGCCAGAGTGAGACCCTAGCTAAAAAAAAAAAAAAAAATCTACTCTACAATGAAGCAGAAATAAACACCAACACAATCATAGTCAGAGACTTCAATACTCCACTATCATCAATAGATAGATCATCCAAGCAGAAAACCAACAGGGACATAATAGAGCTCAACAACATCATAGATCAACTACACCTAACAGATATCTACAGGACTTTCCACCCCAACCCTAAAGAATACATATTCTTTTCAGCAGACCATAGAACCTTCTCCAAAACTGACCATATATTAGGCCATAAAGTCTGCCTTCATAAAGTCAGGAAAATTGAAGTAACTTCCTGTAATGTGTCAGATCACAATGCATTAAAGCTAGAAATTAACAACAAGAGACATATCAACAATTGCATCAGCTATTGGAGACTAAACAACACACTTTTAAACAATTAATGGGTCATGGAAGAAATCAAAAAAGAAATTGTAAAATGCTTATAATTCAGTGATAATGAAACTACAACCTACCAAAACATAAAGCCTTCATTATAAAGACAGAGAGATTCCAAATTAATAACCTGACTGTCTACCTAAAGTCACTGGAAAAATAAGAAGAAACCAACCCAAAGACATCCAGATGGAAAGAAATGATCAAGATCAGAGCAGAAATTATTGAATTGGAAACTAAAGGAAAACAATTTTAAAAATTGAAACACAGAGCTGGTTCTTTGAAAAAATAAACAAGTTGACAAAGCCCTGGCCAAATTGATCAAACAACAACAACAAAAAAAAAGAAGTGTCAAATTTAAAAATCTGAAATGAAAAAGGAGAGATAATAACAGATACCAATGAAATTGGAAGAATCATCAGGGCATACTTACAAAACCTCTACTCCACAAAATTAAATAATATGGAAGAAATGGATGAATCCCTACATACATACCATCTACCAAAACTAAACTCAGAGCAGATTAATCTCTTAAACAAACCCATCACATCCATGGAGGTTGAAAGGATAATCAAAAACCTCCCCCAAAAGAAAAGTGCAGGACCAGAAGGCATCTCAACTTAATTCTATCAAACATTCATTGGAGAACTGAAACCAATTTTTCTCAAACTACTCCACATAATTGGAGATGAGGGAATCCTCCCCAACTCTTTTTATGAAGCTAGCATTTCCCTAATACCAAACTAGACAGAGATGTAACATGGAAAGAAAACTATATGCCTATATCACTAATGAACTTAGTAAAGATCCTGAACAAAATCCTTGCAAACCGAATTCAACAACACATCAAAAGCTTTACCCACCTTGATCAAGTAGGTTTCATCCCAGGGATGGATGGTTTAACATATGGAAATCAGTCAACATAATATACCATATAAATAAACTGAACCATAAGAACCACATTGCAATTGATGCAAAGAAGGATTTGACAAAATACACCACCACTTCATGACCAAAACACTAGAACGAATGGGCATGGAGGGTTTATATCTCAACACAATAAAGGCTATGTATAAATCTCCTAAAGCCCCAATAATACTCAATGGGTAAAACCTCAAGGAGTTCCCACTGAGATCAGGAACAAGACAGGGTTGCCCACATTCCCCACTACTCTTCAACATAGCATTAGAATAGCCCCAGCAATAAGACAGGAGAAAGAAATAAAAGGGATTCAAATTAGAAAGGAAGAAATCAAGGTAGCCATATTTGCACAGGACATGATCCTATATAAAAGTGACCCAAAAGTCTCCATCTCAAAACGTCTAAAGGTGATAACTTCCTTCAGTAAAGTGGCAGTATGCAAAATCAATGCACAAAAAAACAGTAGCTTTTCTATATGCAAAGGACAGATATACAGAGAAAGAAATCAGTGTGGCTATCCCATTTTCAATAGCAACAACAACAAAAAAATTTAAATACCTTGGAATAACAGTAACCAATTATGTGAAAGACCTATATAATAAAAACACAGCTTCAGGTAGCTGAGATGAACTTCCAGACCAGGCACAGTTATGGAGGAAGGTATATTATTTATTGAAGCTTACAGATCCAGGGGAAGTTCCATAATGTCAGAAGAAGCTGGCCTGCCTTCACAGGACCAAACACAGAGAGCAAAGTCCACAAGCCAAAAGCCTCACAGCACACCTCAGGAAGTCCAGATAGGCACCTTTGCATATTTTTAGATTAAAATCCTAAACCCACCACCACACCTTAAGATCCGCCCAGTGACACTGCCTCCAGCAAGGTGGCTGCAAATGCAAACTATAAATTAATAAAACACTGAATATATTGGGGGCCATCTATTCAAACTACCACACCAATGATGTGAAAGTCCTATATAATAAAAACATAAAAACACTCAAGAAAGAAATATAGGAGGACCTGAAAATATGGAAAGTCCTCCCACGCTCTTGGATAGGTAGAATATTGGGAAAACATCAATTCTACCAAAAGCAATGTAGACATTTAATGCAATACCAAGAAAAACACCAGCATCATTCTTCACAGAGATTGAAAAAATGACCTCAAAATTCATATGGAATGGCAGAAGGCCTCAGATAACCAAATATTTCCTCAGCAATAAACAAAACAAAACAAAAAAACCTCTGCCAGTATCATGATACCTGATCTAAAGCTATAGCTATATTACAAAGTCATAATGACACAAAACAGCATGGTATTGGAATAAAAAGAGAAACAGGGATGGAGAGGTGGCTTAGTGGTTAAGGCGCATGCCTGCAAAGCCTAAGGACCCAGGTTTGATTCAACAGGTCCCACATCAGCCAGATGCACATGGTGGTACATGTGTCTAGAGTTCGTTGGAAGTGGCTAGAGGCTCTGGTGCACCCATTCTCACTCTTTCTCTCTCTCTTTCCTTCTCTCTGTCTCTAATAGATAAATAAATAAATAAATAAATAAATAAATAAATAAATAAATAAATAAATAAAAATTAAAAAAAAATCTTAAAAAAAACCAGAAACAGACCAATAGAACAGAATTGAAGACACAGGCCTTAGGTCAAGTAAATACAGCTACTTGATCTTTAACAAAGGTGCAATAATGTAGACTGGAGAAAAGACAGCATCTTCAACAAATGATGTTAGACAAATTGGATGACCATATGTAGATAATGAAATTAGACCCACTCATTTCACCATATACAAAAATCAAGTCCAAATGGATTAAAGACCTCAATATAAGATCTGAAAAACTTCAACTACTGGAAGAAAAAATAGGAGGCACTCTTCACGATATAGGACTGGGAAAAGACTTCCTGATCAAAACCCCAGTAGCCAAGGAAATTAGACAAACATTCAACCAGTGGGATCTCATGAAGCTTAAAAGCTTTTGCACAAGCCAGGCATGGTGGCGCATTTCTTTAATCCCAGCACTTGGGAGACAGAGGTAGGAGGATCACCGTGAGTTCGAGACCACTCTGAGACTACATAGTTAATCCCAGGTCGGCCTGTGCCAGACCCTACCTCAAAACCCGCCCCCCCCAAAAAAAAGCTTTTGCACAGAAAAACATACCAAAAGCAGAGCCAACAGATTACCCACTGAAAGGGAGAAAATCTTTGCCAGCTATACCACTGACAAAAGTCTAATATCTATAATCTATAAAGAAATAAAAAATAAACAATAAAAAAATTAAACATTCTTCTCCAAAAGTGTGGCAGAGAATTAAATAGGGAGTTCTCAGAGGAAGAATTACTAATGGCTAACATGCACATAAGAAAATGTTAAACATACCTAACCATTAGGGAAATGTAAATTAAAACAACTGAGATTCCACCTTACCCCAGTAAGGATAGCAAATATTGAAAAATCAAATGAAAACAAATGTTGGCAAGGATGTGGAGAAACAGGAACACTCATTCACTGGTGGTGGTAATGTAAGCTGGTACAACCACTATGGAAATCAATATGGAGTCTCCTGAAAAGGATGAATATAGAGGTACCAACAGACCCTGTTATTCCCTTACTGGAATTTACCCTAAAATCTCCACATCTCAGTTAAGAGATATTTGATCAACCATGTTTTAAGCTGATCAATTCATAATAGCTAAAAACTGGAATCAACCCAGGTGCCCATTATTGGATGAATGGATAACCAACATGTGGTATATCTACATGATGGAATTCTACTCAGCAGTAAGAAAAGATGACAATGAAATTTGTAGAAAAATAGTCAAAGTTGGAACAGATCATTCTAAGTGAACTCACATAATCACAGAAAGACAACCGTTGCATGGTCACACTCATCTGTGGTTCCTAATCTGGACCAGCCCAAGTGGCTGACATACCTGAATACCTTCTCAAGGCTTGGACAATAAGGAGGGTAGGGCTTAGGGGAAATGGGGGGGCACAAAACTGAACCCAAATTGACTGGTACTATAGAACCCTAGTCAGACTAATAGGTGGAACACTCAAGAGGATTTTAGCAAGAGCACCTGAATCAAAGGGCCCTGGAGAGGGTGAGATAAAACCTAACCTTAAATTTCTCCTGTTTCTCTTTCTTCTCTTTTTCTTTTATCTTTTCCCTTGGTGCTGGTCTGTATTTCCCTATACCAGGATGTGGTTTATATCCACAATATGCTGTTGATTACAGAGACCTAATGGCTCTCCCAAAAGAAACAAGACAGACTTCTGTCAAAGCACTTGATTACGCCCCAGAGGTTAATGGTAAGATCCTACTGCTGAACATACCATGCGCTGTTGGCACAGACCATGGAGAGACCTGGTTGGAATCCGGAAGAGAGCCAGTACCCAGACAACTAGCCCATCTAGTGCTGGAAGGCACTACATCAGCTACCAGGGGAAAGTGGCCAACATCTGTCCGAGCAACTCAAAATCTAAGTGACTCAGAAGCAAACAACCTGATGTGATGTTCACACAAGTGCAATAGTGACACACAGCCATGGTGGGTAACCAACTGCTCTTGGATTAGCGAACAGATCCACTTAGTGGAAAGGAAACCACATCTGGAACTGGGAAAAAGTCAGAATCATATCTAGATGATTCTGCTTTCCATTGTCAAGCTCCCTCTAATATTGGGCTATAAGAGGGTGTACACCCTTTAAATTCTTTCTAAATTAATAACGGTTATCCCATTTCACTGGTGCTAACTTCATTCTCTGTTGGAGAATCTGCATCTTTTTCAGAGGGGACCTGGACCTGAGGAGATAAACGACCCAGTGCACTCCAACCCTGCCCCAGCTATAACCACAGAGTAATTGGGGAAATGAGCAAGAGTGCTGCTTTCTCACTGAATCTGATATCAGCACAAGGGTGAAAGACACTGAGCACACTCAATACCTACCAAACCAAAGATCCAGATAATCTTAAATGCCCATCACTGAAGTAGACTTAAAATGTTTCCAGGAATTTTGTGGAAGAGCGGGTGGAAAGATTGTTAGAGCCACAAGTTGGGACCTGTTTCACAGAGACATTGGGGAGACCCCCCCATAATGCATGACCCACAATCCCCATGGGGTTGACCTGCATCCCCAATGAGGAAGCCCTCTTCAGAAAGGGGCATGGAGGAGGGAAAGGATAGTACCAACATGTGTTGTTTACTTATTAAATATGCCATAGCTATTGAAAATAAAAAAATTAAAAACAAAGGGAAAATTTCCCTTTTGATACTAACACATTTATTGATTATATTTATTATTTATGAAATAAGATAACTCTATCATACTTTTAATATGTAGTACATTTCTGTGGTATTGTTTTTCAATATCCATAATTCACTAATTACTCAGGAAAAATTCCTTACAATTCATATTGATGAACAAAGTGTACAAAAGAATCTCAGTAAATGTGAATAAAAGCTGTGATTTAAAGGCACCTACCTGTATGTTCATTTCAAATCCAATTTCACGAAGACTACTTATAATAATTAGACAATTATGCAGATACTGTTCAGGACGTTTTGGTCTCGTGTACATATTTAAAAAATGTGTTCCAATCTGTAGTAATGGCAAATAAAGCTTTTACTTAGGAAAAAAGTAAATACTTTTAAATGTTCTTCGAGGCACAACAAAGGATCATTAACATCTGTGTAGACTATTGCAATCATCATGTAAGAATATATATAAAAAAAAAGTCAGGCTGGAGAGAAGGCTTAGCAGTTAAGGCACTTGCCTGAAGCCTAAGGACCCATGTTTGACACTTCAGGTCCCATATAATCCAGATGCATAAAGTGACACAAGTGCTCAGGGCTGCACATGTGCACAATACATCTGGAGTTCAATTTCAGTGGCTGGAAGCCCTGGAGCACTAATTCTCTCTCTCTGTCTCTCTCATACAAAAGAGGCCAGTCTGTTGCACTTGCCTCAAAAAAAAAGTCAATCATAGATATTCAGATTCATGTTTTTTTACTTAAAATTAATCCATTTAAAATAAGCTGCTTATATAAAAATGCTTAAAATTTTAATCACAGAATTATCTGAGATGATAGAAAACCATTGTACATTGAATAAACTCTTACCAAAAATGGGCAGTAGGCTGCCAACTGTGTTGCAAAAACGAGGCCATCAAAAAGGTCTCTGTCAAAATTTACTATCCATCTCTCAGGGGGAATATCATCTATTTTGAAAAAGGAAGAAAATAGTTTTACTTTGTTAAAAAATATATCGTATAGAAATTTAAGAAACAAAGGAAAATTTTCCTTAATTAAAAAGGAAACACTTTTAATTAATACTATGAAATTTGCCTGTAAAGTTTAAAATCAATGGTAAACTATCTCTTATTTCTATATAAACCACTTTGAAAATACACTGTTAAGTACTACTGAAAGAGAAACCCAATATTTCAGAATTAATCTTTATGTGAAACTGATTCTCATATAGCCCAGAGCAGCCTCAAAATATCTGTGTACAGAAGGATGAACTTTATCTTGTGATCCTCTTGCCTATACCTCTTATGTACAGGAACAACTTGTGTACACTACACTAAGGCATATTCATTCTTTTGAGTAACATAGTTTCAAATATTTGATCAATGATCAACAAAATGCATGAGTGACAAGGCTCAAAAGACATGTTATTATGTGTAATTCTATAATATTAATGTTAGTTTAGTTGTTTCAAAATTCTTCCATATGTGGCACCTTTGGAGGATGTTGGAGATTCATGTCTTTCAAAAAATCAGGGATGGGCAATGTAAAACAGCATGAAATAGAGAAGTCATAAATTCTCAAGTATAAAAAGGGTTATTTTACAGAGACTGGAATAAGAAGTGTATGTATCTGGATACTAAACACTGATTAGAAATATTATCCAAAATTTGGTGGTGTGATTTATACAGGTAGTAATTGTTATTATTGAAGCAATGTTTCTTTATTTTAAAACTTTCATAAAAGGCTAGATTCTTCACAGATTGAGCTATCTTATTTAAAATTAAAGTAGAAAATGGCAAGGATCAAAGATGCCCTCTAATTCCTTTATTTCAATTTCCTATGAAGACACCATCGCAGGATATATTCATTACATGTATGTGATAACTCCATCAATAAAGATTGAATTTCACCTATAAATGTATATTTTAGTCCTTTCTTGGATAACAAATATCCTAGATAGGTCAAAGAAGGTACTGGCATATTTTTTAATGTGAACTACACCAATACTAAGTATTTGTAAAACATTTGCATAGCATATTACTCTATGAAATAATTCTAAGCAAATCAATTAGTAATAATTTTAACTAATACATAGAAAATAATAACATAAATATGGCTTACTTTTTTCCAGCTTTGAAGTATAATTTATAAGTAAAAGTATAATGCAAACATGATATTTTTATTTAAGCTGAATGACATAGTAACTACTCCTCATTGTTGCTATTTGATGGGTATTTGGGGATATCTATGGCATTTGATGAATTTGCTCTTTTTAATATACAACTCCTGGCTTTCAATAAAAGTAAATAATTTCATTCTTATAGCAAGAATTTATTTTTCTGTGAGCTGAAAGCAATTATATTTTTCATCTGACAATGACAACTTAGTAGGCTTTGACATTAACAGTGGATCAGTTATCCCAACAAAGATTCAGTAAGCACATTCTACAAGACTGGTTCTAGTTAGCACAATAGGGCCATACAGTCACTAGGGGATTATAAGATGACAAAATTTCCACTAGCAATCCAATGTCATGATGGAAAGAAAGCATTCAAGGGAATGCCATAGAAGATACTTTATCATAGTCATACTCTACTGAAGAAGGTATTTGTACTCAAGTTGAAAAATGGCTTATTCTTGAAAAAAATTAACTATTTTGCAGTGCTATGATTAAAAAGAGCTCAAAGTGTTCCCGCTACAAAGAGCTATTGGAAACAGAAAACTGACTTTGAAAGAGCAAATCCATTTCCTGGCAAATTCAGTGGCCCCTATTTATAAGTGTCCATTGTTTTCATGAAAAATGCTTTAAAAAAAAAAAACAAGAAATCACTGCATGTCATGTTGATACAGAATTTCAAATGTTATTGTTCTGTTCTCTCTCTCTTTTCTGCCACTCTTATATATTTGTTCTTGCTCCTCAACCACCATCTGTATATCTGTAAGGAAATTTCCCCAAAGCGTGATTGGCTATCTTGCCCAGGTTTAGCACATCTTAAGTATACTTTCAGCACTAACTCTAGTTGTTCTGGCTAAAGAATATCAAAGCATTTGAAGCTACCAGATGAAATACTGGTTTCATCATAGCTGTCAATAAGTTAGCTATTTCCCATGATTTTTCAAATCCAATAGAAAGAAATATTGGCTTGATAGTCAATGGTCCAGATGTATGATCCCATCTAACAACAGTTTCCAACTTTCACTGCTCAACACTCTCCAACATGCCTTCTTTTATCATGTTGTTCTATCACCATGTCCTTTCTGATTCCATCATTATAAAGAAATTCTAATGACAGACATATAGCATATCTGTCCAAACTGAGGTGTAGGTGATAAAGAACTTCAGCAGATATGAAATTAAAGAAAAAATCTATTTAATAAAATCCTTGATAAAATCTACAATCAACTAAAAATTTTTGGCTACTTCTTATAGCTGAATAAGGATAGAATGTTAATAAAGATTACTCTGGGGTTGGAGAGATGGCTTAGCAGTTAAATGCTTGCCTGTGAAGCCAAAGGAACCCAGTTTGAGGCTCAATTCTCCAAGACCCACGTAAGCCAGACACACAATTGGGCGCACACATCTGAAGTTCTTTTGCAGTGGCTGGAGGCCCTGGCACGCCCGTTCTCTCTCTCTATCTCTATCTCCCTCTCTCTCTCATTCTCTACCTGCATAATTTCTGTATCTCTCTCTCAAATAAATAAATAAATAAATAAATAAATAAATAAATAAAATATTTTAAAAAATATTACTCTGTGCTAAGTAATCATCTTACTTCAAAACATTTGAGACCCACTGTGTTTTGATAGTCTTTCCCTCTTAGCTCCACTCTATCTTATATATGTTTCTATCTATATTTACTGAAATGAATCTACCTATTAGTTTTCCCATATATAAATAAATATTGTATTATTACTTTGACATCCTCTATTCAAACTCTTTACATTTCAGTCCTATTGCCCAAATTCTCCTCTTAAAGAGCCATCTTCCAAGTTTCTGGATTCTTAGTGACTGTCATAATATAAATGTAAAATATCCCCAAACAGGCTCGTGTATTTGAATGATTAGCTGTTAGCTGCCTGAAGTACTATTCTTGGAAACTTGAGGACATGGTGTCTAGCTGGATGAAATCGCTCACTCTCAATGGACCTTATGGGATATAGTCCAGTCCTGGTTCCAGCCCCAGCTCTGTGTTTCTTGGTTGCCTATTGAGTATTAAACCAGCTGTACTTTAATCTTCAGTTTCTCTACCTTGAGGGACTGTATCCCTTAAACTGTGAGGCAAAATAAACCTCTCCTTCCTTAAATTGTTTCTGTCAGGTCAGCATCACAATGACCATCTTCACTTGCTAGATTTCATTTACAACCATTCACTAACCTCTGGATTATTTCTACCATTTACTTTGGTGATTTTCCAAGTATACAGGAATTAGGAAAAACTTGACTATTTTGTGTATGCTGTCAATGTTATGACTGGATTACAACAGCAGAGACAATATCTTTTTGTTGTTGTTGTTGTTGTTGTTTTGTTTTTCGAGGTAGAGTTTCAATCTGGTCCAGGCTGACCTGGAATTAACTATGTAGTCTCAGGGTGGCCTTGAACTCATGGTGATCCTCCTACCTCTGCCTCCCCAGTGCTGGGATTAAAGGCGTGCACCACCACGTCCAGCCAGAGACCATATCTTAAATTCCCTATGCCTTCTTCTCAACAACTGATAAATGTTATTTTTAAAAAAATCTAACAGCAGAGAATTTTAATAGTTTCTTTTTACCTTAATAGTCTCCATTCTCAGTCTGAAATTTATGATACAATCACTTTGATGTCATCTTTGCATCCTTCCTGCTTCTACTACTCTTACTTTTCTGTCTTTTCTCTTCACAAAATTATCCACTTCAACTATCTAACTTTTAAACTTTATACTCATTACATAAATTTTCACTGATTTTAATTAAACATCTTAGTAACTTGAACCTTATAGTAAACAAGAAGTTAACTTGCTATGTGGTTCAATCTCCCACTGGTATTTCCATTTCACTTGGCAAAAATGGAGCATTTCATTTTCACTCCAAAATTATCTCATTTTTTTTCTGCATCATATAATTCAGAACATATTTTAAGCATATCTTTGGCTCTATTTTATATTCTGCTTCCAGTAAGCAGCAAAGATCCACAGACAATGCCTCATAATAGTGTCCACATTATTTTTTCTTTTCTATTTATGGGAAAGGGCCAAATGAGCTCAACATTAATATGCTCTCATATATTTAACTGTTTCTGAACTCACCACAAGCCCCATCTAAACTCCTCATATAGCTGGTAGATTTTTTTTTTTTACCACATAAATGTGTGTATAATTCTCTGCTTTCATAAAATTTTCATTAAAACTTCATAAAATTCTTCCATAATCTCCATAATGTATGCTAAAATACATTTAAGTCCTATGTTTTTTCTGTCACTTAAAACAGATATCAAGCTTATCCACTATTTTAAGCTTTTTGCTTATAATGTTTCTTCATTAAATTATTTCCACTAATTTTAAATGTATATCCACCTTAGTTCAGGTCATTTTAATCTTACAGTAATCAATTTTAAACTTAATCATTGTATTTTATATATCTTCTAGCAAAATGTTCCACTCTATGATTTTTTAATTATTCTAATACGAAGAACACAGAGACTAAGTGACTTATTTTTATACACAATGCAGGATCATACATAGTTCCTCAAATGTAGAGGGTTTTAACAGGTAAAATCAGTAGACATTATAAAATATAGTAAATGAAGAAATAACCTGTGCTTCAAAAGTTTTTCTCAATACCTTCCCATTTAGCAGCCATTTAAAACTATACACAGACACTTGCTAAACATGGAAAGTATCTCTTTTTCTCTATAGCACTTACCCAAACTGACATCTCTATTTGTACCAGAACATATACATTAGTGAGTTAATATATATTTAGCAATATAAAATTAGCTAGAAAATTTCTAAAATCTTTCAAAATTCATGAGCTGTAAATTCAATTTCTCAGTGAAAAAGTATTAGCAAACAGGTACTTTGGAGAGACATTTAGGTCATGAACAGAAACACTTTAACTTCATAAACAGACTAACACAGTTAAGTGTAGGGAGTTGGTCATGTTTGCTCTTGTACTTTCTACTATTAGAGGAGAGTGAATCCCTCACTTTTGCAAGATTCAGAGTTGAGTTGCTCTCTTGGAATCACAAAGAAACCTTAATCAAATAAAGAAGCTGATGGTGCTTTAACACATTCTAGCTTCCAGAAGGGTCTTATATACACATGCTTTAATATGAGGTACTCTGTCACAGAAGCTCAGAACTAAGATATTAAACACTTATGACTATCTAGTCATAGTTCTATCCTCTGGGAATATAGTGGTTTACAAAATAGGTACTAAGGGTCCTGTAAAAAGGTCCACATTCTATTTTTGAATACAGAAACAAATATGCACATGTTACATTGGAAAATTACTATTGAGACACAAATGAGGAAAAAGTACAGCCTGAAGTACAAGTTGTTTTAGAGAGAGTATTAGGAAGCTTCTCAGGTAAGGTGACATTTAAACAGAAACTTGATTGAAATGAAAATGGCAACCAGGAAGATAACAGGGAAGATAATATTCCTGGAAGAGGTATTAGGAAGTCTAAAAGCTTTGCCAAGGCCTACAACTTTGAAATTAACTTGAACAGACTATTGTACTGGTAAAATAGAAATATAAATAATTATATAACAAATACAAATTTTAGTTATTAATTAATGTACATTGAAGTGTTACACTATAGAAATTATACTAAGTTATATGTGTGCTTTAAGTCATGCTATTAATATTTGGCTTCACTTTTTTGTGGTGATGCTTCAAATTTAACCACATAGAAGACAAGTACTCTAGCATTGAATTACACCACTCTTCTGTTTCTACTTTACTGATTATATTTTAAAGGGGAAAATACATTTGATATGACATGGACCCTGATAGTTTCAACATTAGCAATTATAAGGTACATATTTAAATGTACTGTTTTCAAACACCAATATATCAAATAGCTGTCAATCTTGATCTTGTTAGGTTTCCCAAAGCAATACCTTTAAAATAAAAACAATTCTACCTCAAAATCTCACTTTAAACCAATTACCTAATCTTTCCTTTTTCTGTTTAGATTAAACTCTTGAGTATTGGCAAAAAAATAATTACATGATAAAATGAAGTCTATTTTAATTACAATAAATTTTCACATGCATGGAGGAGGAGAGCTAAACTGAAACTAAAGATACAATGACCATTCAAACTATTGACAATACAAGCAATACTTAGAACTTAAAAAAAAAAAAAGCATAGCTAATTTCAATTTGAACTTTTTAAAAGGAACTCAAGGTTCTTGGGATAGATTTTGATAGAATCTCACTTGAAAGGGCAGAATGAGGAAATGCTCACCAGAAAACGAAAGCTGGTATATCTATGAACATTTATACGTTTCTGTATATGGATACAACATGACTTATCTCTATTAAAAAATTAACGAAGCAGAACTATTTCATTTAGTGATATCCAAAATGATCTTCATATATAATATGATTTCTCATGTAAGACGATTCCATAAAATTTCACTTTATGTTATTAATATACAAGATTTGAGTGTGCAACCTAAATCTAATACTTTTCACAGCTGAACATGCTAGCAACAATTTTAGGGATAGCTAAAATTTCTCTATACATTTTATCATTTATTTTCAAGATATGCTTAAAAAGCCTCTTTCATTATCTTATCTTGAAGGTGTTGAAAGAATATCCTTTTTATAGAACAGAGAATAAATGTTTGAAAGAGGTCTAGAGTCCTCAAATTTCTGTGTGGTTTCAAAGTCCCTTGTATATAAATCAATACAATACTTATAATAATTTGTTTAAAGAAGAAATTTCCCACCTTGCTTACAGTTTTTCCATATAATATGTCTATTACTCTCATAATTTGTGTTCAACCAACTAAGCAGAATTCTTTCAGAATTAGAATATATATTGCTGGATGCAAAACAAGGATTGATTTTTGGTGTATTTTGCACATTTATGGGGGGCACAGAACCGCAGCAATGTGGTACAACCCGTGATAGAATCAGAACCTGAAAATGAGAAAGAGATAACTTTACTAGAATGAAATATAAAATAACAAATTAATATTTGAAAAATTATAAATTATGACAGGTATATGAATAAAAAGTGGCATTAATATTAAGTTTTAATGATTACACTTAGAAGAGATAAAAGATGTTGCACTAATGTTCATTTTGAATCTTTAATGTTTTTCTTATACATATTTTAGTCCATAGGCTATAGCATAATGTAATATATGAAAATTCTTACAGAATTAAAAAAGAAACTACATTTCAGGACAGATCTGTTTGAATGCCACCTCATTTAAAGCATATGCATTTGAAATGCTTCCTTATATATTTAAGAGCTCATGTAACATAAAAAATTATAAAGTAAAATATTTCTTTCTAATTGTATTAGTTTTCTCATTGTTGTAACATAATACCTGACATAAAACAACTTACAAAAGGAAGGACTTATTTCAGATAACAGTTGGATGATACAGTTTATGATAGAGGGAAAGACATGATGCCAGGAATTTGAGGCAGCCAATCCCAATGCATTCATCATCAGGAAGCAGGAAGAGATCAAAGTCCATGTTCATCTGGTTTTCTCCTTTTTATTCAGTCTAGTACAACCCATGGTATGGTGCCACCCATAGTTAGGGTGGGTCTTCCTACCTCATCTCAATCTAGAAAATAAAACTCACTCCAAGACCTGCCAAGAAGTTTATCTAGGTGATTCTAGATGCTGTGAAGTTGGCAATCAATATAAATCCAATATAAGTCCACTCCCTTTTAACTTCACATTTATTCATATCAATTTTCTGTCATAACCTTCTATCTCCTGTCCCCATAGACTCATGGATAATTCATAATGCAAAACCATTTGACCTAATTTTAAGTCTACATAGTATTTAACAGGTCCAACACTGTTCCAAAGCTTATGTCTTATGTTTAAGTCTTTGCTGAGACTTAGGCAATCTCTTAACTGTGAATTTCTATAACATTAAAAAAGAAGTTACATATTTCCAACATACAATACCATGGAGTAAACATTCCCATTCTCAAGGGGGAAGAACTGGCATAAAAAGACTGGACCAAAGCAAGACCAAAATCCAGCAGGGCAAACAGCAAATCTTACAGTTCCATGTTCAGTATTTTGGGTTTGTGATAGAATCATTTGGGTTCCAAAAGGCTTGAGTAGCCTGGATTCTCAGGCTATTCTGCCTGCAACACATTTAGCCTCTCCTTTGGGCCGACTATTCTCTATGTACATTGCTTTCCTCAGTGGAAGTCTCATGTTCCTAGAATCTCCTATATCCTGAGGTTTCTACTGCAACTTATGTTGTACATTCCCAGATTTATAAGGACTACTTGGGACTTTCTTGCAAGAAATCCAACCTTATCTTGTAATCTTATTCCTTAGAGACCTTCTGGAAGCTTTATATAGGACTCTGTGACACCCACAGTATTTTAACTACCTTGTCTTTAAAACAATTACTATGTGGAGTCAAATATGAAGTTATGCTACCAACAGGAGTTGCAGCTTGGCCCCCCTTGGACCACAGGTCTCTGTGTATTCCAGACTGAACATAGGGAAAGACTTCATTAGGCAAAAATATTCATTGGAGACACACTCTGTTATTTTTATAGAAAGTTTCAACAAAGTTTGGATATTTACTTTCTTACACTACAAAAAATAAAATATGAAAAGGAATCATTGTGAGTACATTGAATAAAGTAATGAGTAGCAAGATAAGGAATAGTCACATGCCAAAAAAATAAGAAAATTTATTAGCAACTAAAAATATATAATTGTCTGAGCACCAACTGGGGGTAAAACAATGCTGTATAACTTAATGAATAGTCCTGCAACTACAATTATGGATAATGCCTGAATGTTTGATATTTCTTCTACTTGCAGAAACAAATATGCAAACTTTATTCTTTTATATTAATAACACAGATTTTCGACTAATTTTGGAAAAAGTATGTTTATTTAGAAAGTTATCCCCTAGGTGAAAACCTCTTTCCAAGAACAGAAGACTAAACCTACCTCTGAACCATTCTGTTCTCAGTATTTTCAAATAGAAGAAAATATTCAAGCTTATTTAAACTATACTTGTTTTAAAAACTTCTATAGCAGTGTTTTCTATACTTGAACTAATAAACAATTCAGGTGAATAAACAAAAAACAAGCAGCAACAAAAGTGGAAGAAATTACCTTATATATCTGAAGAAACACATCTGTCCATGCCCGTTTGCTCCAGGCTTCAAAATTATTCATATCAATAGTAACATAACACCTTTCTTTAGATGGACAGGAATTCAGATCTGTGGTTTTAGGTGTGGAAGCCTTTAAAAAATATATAAATATTAAATAATAATTAAATATTAAATAATTAAATATTAAAAAATATATAAATATATAAATATCAGAAAACAAATGAAAAACATGAAAAGTATATATAAAGTATAAAAAAGTATATATAAAGTAAAAAGTATAAAAGTATATATAAAGTATATATAAAGTGAAAGACAAATATAAGTATAAAATTTTAACTTCATTTAATTATAGTTTTCCCTTTTATAAGCCATTTTATGTTCTTTTTATGTATTCATCAAGAAGTCTAATTTTCATGTGACAAAAAGTGAAACTATCCACATAATTTGCAGAGTTAACAATTACTCACTTAGGTCATAGATTTATTCACTCTACATATTATTTCCTTCTGTAGCAAAACGGACAGAACAAGATTCTATGGAATAGGCCACAGGAATTCATCACAAGTCCAAAGAAAAAATGCTTCTCTCTTTAGCAGGACACATAGTAAATGCAAGGACTGCCACAACTACAGTCCATTTACTGCAAAACCTAGTCTCATCAAAACTAATTTCCCTTTTCAATAGGGTTTAATAAAAATGAGCTATATAACAAAAGTATGCACTTCTTATTTAATTACTGTCTAATCTCTCCTCATATAGAAAAAGGGAAGTGACAAGGACCTGTGAAATTAAAATATTTTCCATTGGAAGACATATGGCCTTAAAATTCATTTTAAGAACAAAATTTCATAAGCCCACACCATTTATTATATAGCTAAGAAAGTAACTGAATCATTTTGTTGCACAGGAAACCCAGAAATTTTAGATTAATCTCCCTCAATAATTATATATACACAAATATCAGCTGGTCAAATAGGGTAAATTTTTATATTATTACCAAAAATCTAAGTGTTACTATGTGTCAGTAAATTCAATACTTCTAAAGATTTTTCCTAGAAAGCATATTCACTTACTTCAATTTTAAGCCACAACTTATAATCGTCTGGTTCAAGTAAAAATTCTGGCAATACATGAGAAATGCATCCTCCTTGAGCACTAAAAGAAAAACACAAATTATGATATTAAAACACATTTGCAGTGACCATCGATTAATATAAATCAATGTCATATATTTTATTTTTGTTGAATTTTTATTTTAATTTTAAAATTTATATAATTCAGTTTTACAATAAAATTGACTATATTACCTTGAGAGGATTTGATTAACAAGAATTAATATACTAAGTGCTTGTTATCACATTCTTTATATGCCAACTGAATAGAGAATGTCATGTGATTTGGTCTTTGTAGTAAGGAAATGAGTATTTTATATTATTATAACATGAAAAAATCAAAAAATATAAATTTAATATTTTAAAGTGCAACACTTTTTAAAATTTGGAACACTTTTGTTACATTCATATGAAGTTAATAGTCTCTTAACAGTATCTACCAGATTATAAAAAAGAATTAGTTTGAAACCCATGGGGAGTATGCAGCTGGGCCAGAGGCACTCATAACATAACAGTGTTTTCAAACTGTTCAGAAATACTAAAGGCAACAAGTTTTTCAATTCTAAGTTTATTTTTCAAATAGTAGGGTTCTTTAAAATCCTAATTTGATATTTTAAATGACCCATTTAATCCACAAAATAGATATATCACTTATTCAAAAGTCTTCATTCTCCACATCATCAAATGTAAGTAGGGAAGTTAATAACATTTACAACTATTTTGAATTTTAACACAATTATTGCCATGATGAAACATATGCAGATCTTGGATTAATGACCCAATATTGTTAAGCATACTGTCAGTTTCTAAGTGTTAAGTAGTTTTTATCATAGTCAAATATCCTAGTAGGCATGTATTTGCTATAAAAAAAACAAATAAATCTGAATAGCTTGACTTTAATGCCAAAAACATTCTTCTGAACTTTCAATGGTCACATCACAAAATGCCAAACCAGAAATAATCCATGTTATTTTCCATACTCCTGGGAACTATGATAGCAAGAATGGTAGCAGAACAGCATAGTAATCACAATGCCATAGGCTTAAGTATTCAAACCTTCTGTTCCCAATGAACACTTAGATTATAAAAACATCACTTTCTGAAATAAAAGAATCTGAAATTTGTCCTACTCAATTGATGGTTTTTACCTTACTAAGTTAGTCTCTAAGGACCAAAAGTAGGAAGTAATAAATTCAAAGATATTTATAATTTCTATTTTCAACTATAAAATTTTCAGTAAAATATCAATCTATAGACTATATATATAGCTTTGTTGACTTTTATGTCAGTATAATGTTTCATTTAAAATAGGAGAATACATTTTAAATATTATTTTAGTGTCTATTAAAATAGAAAAATTAGTTTTCAGTATGTCAGTAATGGATATCATATTGAAGTCAACTAAGAAAACATTTTATCACATGTAATCTTTAACAATAATAAGCAATGAAGAGTAATAATAAAAATAATGTCCTATCTCATTAATGCACATTTCAACATTTTCAACCATAAGTTTGACAATTATCATCTCCAACTTTATAAAAATAAATTCAGAGGTAACCAGGTAAACTAACTTTTCAAAGGACACAGGATCACAAGATGAGATAGAATATAAGTTTGTATTTCCTGACTGAAAAATCATGACGAATATTTTCAAAGCCTCACCTATCTATTCTTCCAATCATTTATCTATTAATCAAACTGTGATTATGTGGTTAAAGTAGCTCATCTCTTACGTGATAAAGTCCAGAAGTGAGGAATGCTGTGAATAAAGTTGTATCACCCTTTCATTGTTATCCACTGGTAAAGATTGACTAGAGTTAATTCCAGGAGGCAGTTTTCCGCTCAAGTGGAGCACCACATCATAAATTGTCTTATTATATTTGGAAAAATCATATTGTCTGGGATATTTCTTGGGTGGTGAGTTGGATGAATAAAATTGTATTTTTTGCACATCCCTATGAGAAGAAGAATAAGTGAAAAAGCAGTCTCAAAATGTTACTTTACGGAAAAGACATGTTCACAGACTAAATATATTATTATTAAAATAAACTGGGTAATAAATTCTAAAATAAATATATGTATATACTAAAATGAATTTTGACAAATTTGTCCATTTTAACAAATTTGTCGATATTTGAATTTTAATTATTTAAATATAATTTTCAGATGCCTACTGTTCATGTATACTCATCTAGTTTTTAAGTAATATACTGCAATCTCTATTCCCTAGAGATTTTGCAAATCCTCATTTCTTAATTAATTTATTTTTTCAACTGATTAATCTGACTCTACCTCTCCCAATAGCCATTAGCTGTCATTAGCTAATCTAAGAAGTATAAGGTCTCATGTATCCTTCCTTATTCAATGGTGGAATACTGACAAGCTCAATCTTGTACGTGGAACTACAGCTCCCAAGACCATTTTTGAAAGCAGTAACAAGCCTCTAAACCTTTTTGCTTTCTCTACTTTAAGTGAAATTTCAATATATACTATTTATTAGCAATTATATACTATCCAGGGGGACATTTTCAATAGCATCTCTCCAATATGATAAAAGGAGCTCTGCATAGCATAATACAGGAGAAAGTACATCACATAAGGAAAAGATTGGGTTCCCACTGCTAAAACATAGCTCTGCAATTTTCTGTGCCTTTGACTTTCATGTTCCTTATTGTACTTAAGAGTAAAAAACAGAATTACTGTATCCTAGAATTACTGTCTAAAAAACAAATACTTGATGAGAAATACTAATCCCAGCATAGATCTAGATATATACAAATAGAAATAGTACACAAGAAGAAACACATACTATCCCTAGATATTATAGTTGCAAGACAGATTTTAATTAACAATATGGACTATACACAAGGTTAATAATTTTGTTAGTGAGTTATCAATATTATCAAAAATAATGAAGTAAAAATTTATAAATAAAAATTTACTGAACAAAACTGAGAAATAAATGAATATGATTAATAGCATGTTAAATCAATAAAAGCAGAGTTAATGCACCAGAATATAGCTCATAGTATCCATAGTGAAACAAAAACAGTCAATAACTATAAATAATTATGAAATAAGTATATAAGTTTTAATATTCCATGAAAGTGCACATATTTTGCATTTTCTTATTAGCCTCAAAGAATGTAAAAAGGAAAAGTGCAGTTGTTAAAGTAGACAAGTACACGAACATACATAAAGATTTCATCAAATTAATCCTATAAATTGGTAAACAACTGAAAATCAGTAGACACATAGTAATTGAAGAGCACAGTATGAAAACTTGTTTTCATGTAGTTGCATGAAAAGTACCATTCAATAAATACAGAATAAACAATATTTTCAACCCAAAGTCCCTACAAAATATAATTACATGCTACTCCATAAAAAGATGTTGAAAAAATTCAAAGAAGTTTATACATAATCATTTTTCAAATTATTTATTTATTTGAGAGAGCGAGAGAGAAAGAGGCCGAGAGAGAGAAAGAGAGAGGAAGAAAATGGGAATGCCAGGGCCTCCAGCCACTGCAGATGAACTCCAGACGCATGCACCGCCTTGTGCATCTGGCTTACATGGGTCCTGGGAAATCAAACCAAGGTCCTTTGGCTTTGCAGGCAAATGCCTTAACCACTAAGCAATCTCTCCAGCCCAAAGTTTGTACATAATCTTAATGAAATTAGATTGAATATGTAAAGGGAATTGCTATATTTAGACTTCTAAATTATCTTGGGGAGTAAATCACCAAGGAAAACAGAAAATAATATCCATGTAATGAAAATGATATGATGCATATGAAATATGCATTGTACATATAGCCAAAGTTAGAACAAAACTTTTGAAATTAAGAATCTGTCCATTATGAAAATTCATAAATACTAGAAATAAAAATATGCTTTATAACCCAATAAAAGATTTTTAAGAGAAACGAAGAAAAAAACCTCATACCTAATGGTAATATGATGAATGTTTTGCTCATAAGATTTGTATTTAAAAGTGCATGTATACTATTCTGCATTCACTTGGAGATCTTAGTAAGTATAGAGAACAAATTAAATTACAAGTTGAGAATTGGAAAAAGAAAATAAAAGGCATTATCTATAGATTTATATATTTTTAGAAATTTTAAGTGAAAATAAATAAATTGCCTTAACAAAGTCATTTGGTAGATTTTAGCACATAATGATCTGCTTTAAGATATAAAAGTAAATTTGAAAATTCCATTCATGATAGCTTCAGAAATATCAAATAGGGTTCCAGACACAGACCAGTCATAATATGTATAAGAACTCGTCAGAGAAAACTACCAGTCATCACTAAGACAAGCTTCTGTGTGTTCACCTAATACTAGTAGATTCTCAGAAGAAATTAAAAAGTGCATGAAGATTTCAGGAATAAGATGGAGATTTCTGGGATAAGATGAAGAATCTGCATGATTCTGTGAATGAGAAAGTCAAGGTGATAAAGAAGATATTGTATTCTGGGGAGAGAAAAGAAATTAAGAACAATACCTGACACTACCTACATAACTCCTGCATTAATATGAGGGCAAAAAAATGATGACATTAAAATAGAAGAGAGATAGTTGAAAACAAGGGATTCAATGTAGGAAAGATAGGGGAGGTGGGAATTATGATCAAGTTACATTTTGTATATGAAGAGAAGTTGTCAATAAGAAGTTTCAAAAAGAAGGAAGAAATAGGGCTATTAAAATATGTGGGGGAAAAAACAGAAAATCAACATCAAGAAAGGGAAGAAACCATCCCTAGTTACAATGATTCCCCAATGAAGGGGAGTTTCAAGCACAATTTAAGCTAGACAGACTTTAATGACAAAATTCTGGCATTTCAAGACCCAGTGCTGCATATACAAGTGAAACATGCCTCAAAATTATATATAATAAAAGAATGAAGAAATCAGTAAAATGACCAGAAGTTTTTAATAAGGATCATGGAACTGAAAAGCTCAATAAGTCAAAGACAAAACTCAGAGGAAAGAGACTAGGTAGAAGAGAGAATATAAGGGTTTAAAAATATAGTTAATTATTATATTCAGATAACATTAAAGAAACTCATTATCATAATATAAGGGCTGGAGAGATGGCTTAGCGGTTAAGTGCTTGCCTGTGAAGCCTAAGGACCCTGGTTCTAGGCTTGATTCCCCAGAACCCATGTAAGCCAGATGCACAAGGTAGCACATGCATCTGGAGTTTATTTGCAGTGGCTGGAGGCCCTTGCACTCCCATTCTCTCTCTGTGTCTGTCGCTCCCAAATAAATAAATACAAATAAACATAACATAGGTCTCTGAGGCAGAATTAAAAGATTGCACCCATGATGAACAAGACTGTACATAAATACAGACTAATAACTCATCCTTTGTAAATATCCAATGACTTAAAGTCAGCATACAATAGAGATACTTGTATACCCATACTTATTGTGTTAGTATCTAGGATAGTTAAATTATGGAATCATTCTATGTTTCCATCCACAAAAAGATAAAGAAAATGTGGTATATATGACATATATGTGTGTGTGTGTGCATGTGTGTGTGTGTGTATGTGTGTAGAGAAAGATATTAATAAAATAGAGTATTATTTAGCCATAAAGAAGAATGAAATCATGACATTTGCAGGAAAATGGGTGGAAAAAGCAGATTTTCATGTTAAGGGAAATAACAGTGTAAGAAAGACAAATATCACATATTTTATATTATGAACAGAATCTAGATTTTGAAAAGACATGAAAATAGTAGATGGACTACTATTTGGAAGGAGGAAAGGTAGTAGTGGGAGAGATAAGAGAGGATAATGGACAGGGAATAAAATACAGTATAGTATATACATATTCTTGTAGATTATGATAAAACTCATTATTTTGTACAATTAATATAATAAAATTTTATTTCAAAATATAAACAAAAATATATTTAAAAAACATAAAAAGGCCAGGCGTGGTGGCACACACCTTTAATCCCAGCACTTGGGAGGCAGAGGTAGGAGGATTGCCGAGATTTCGAGGCCACCCTGAGCCTACATAGTGAATTCCAGGTCAGCCTGGACCAGAGTGAGACCCTACCTCACAAAACCAAAACAAATAAATAAATAAATAAATAAATAAATAAATAAATAAATAAAATATAAAACATAAATATTTGCATCTTCTTACTCACCTTAACTGTACTTTCATAGTTTTATGGTTTTGGATTTTAAAATATTTTTACTGATTTATTTACAAGGAGAGAGAAAGGGAGAAGGAAAAAAGAGAGAGAGAGAGAGAGAGAGAGAAAGGACATCTTGCCATTACAAATGAAATCCAGACACATGTGCCACTTTGTGCATCTGGCTTTATGTGGGTACTGGGGAATCAAACCAAGGCCAGAAGCTAGTGCTTTAACCACTGAACAATCTATCCAGGCATATCACTTATATTTAATAATCTATTTGATTTTAAATGTCAAAAATGCATTATACTTGAGAACCAAATGCAAAGCAAGGAATTTAGAAACATGCAAAAGTCACCTTCTTATAGTCTCTGGAATCAAAAGCGTATGGGGTCCTTCTGGCCAGCCAAAGAGACTGAACCATGTTTGGGTTGCATTTACAACCTTCAGAAAGTAGTCATATGCCTTTGAACCTTCTTCAGGTGCAAATAATAGATTCTTCTCTTCATTATCCAAAGAAATGTCTATTCTCTCATTTAAACTGTCATCGGAGTTTTGATCATGCATTATTTCCATTCCTAAAATTCATGTTTGTTTACAAAAACAAGAGACAAGAGAATAAAATATTCTAATAATTACTCATATTTGTGTATAAGCAAATAAAATCCAATCAACAATCTATTCTATGATTTCAACGAAAATCTGAGTGAATTTAATCTTTTCTATAATAATGATAATATAGCTGTTTTAAAATACTTAAAATGTTTTAAAATGTACTCTTTCCAAAAAGGAAATGTTACTACATTAGTTTTGTTTTTATGTTATGTAAAATCATTCCCAAAATAGAAATTTTCATTTTGATATACATGGAAGAATGTATTGACATTTGTTCATGTTGCTTATTCCACAAAATTAAACATCAGCAGAAAAAATTATAGAAAGAAATACTACCTACATATTCAAAATGACTTGATCTCTGAATAATACTGTTGAATATATTTGGATTACGGAGATTTATAATATTAATATGCAATTTCATTATATTTTACAAGATATTTGCATATGTAATGGCATGAATGCACAGTCACACACTATTTAAGTTTGCTTGGTCCATTCAATAAAAGTGAATTTTTAAAAATATAACCCATATTTAGGCAAATGAATATTTTTTTAAAGACAATGCTTTATTTCTGTACAGCAGACATAGACATTAACTGGATTTCTTCTAGGCAAGGAAATATAGCTAAAATGTTGGCCTTGTTAGAATTTCATAAATGTTTAACACAGGAGAAAAAAATAACTTGTCAGTACAATGGCATCTTAATACATTGACTTTGTATTGTTTTCATTCCTGTCAGATCTCCTGGCAATGTTCTTGCTTTGTTACTAAGGTTGGTCTTGAACTTCTGGGCTCAAGCTATATTCTCTTACCTTGACCTACCAAGTAGCTGGGAGTACAGAGGTATCCCACCAAACTATGTGTGTATTAAACAGTGTTCCAGTTACCTTCTTGTTGCTGGGACAAAACATGTACCAGCATAGCTACTTGTGAATGATATCAAATCCACATATTTATCCCTTTATAAGACAGTCATTTGAACCAGCTAGATAATAAAGTGACAAAATCTATAGTTCTGCCATTCTCAATCTGTTTACAGATGGTACTTACAATACCACATAAAATTAGAGGGGCTCCATAACACATTTAACATAGATCAGTTGGGTAGTACATAAAGCACTGATCTCAGATTTTGCACTAAACCAGTTAATAAATGGAACTTTGTGGTACATATTTTGGCCTAGAAAATAGTACTGAGGTACAAAGACAACTGTAAACCTGCAGAACTTCTGTTACTGGACATTGGAAAAATGTCCAAAGGACACGACTCACATAAGAGGATGACAAATGAATGATTTTTTAAATATATATACATACTACTTAAAAACATAATTTTTAAAGATATTAATATCATATCATGGACTAGATTTGGTAAGTACACTATATATTTGCCACATACCAACAAATAGGTTCCCACACGTAAGTTCAACATCATTAAATTTAGAAAAAACAGATGGCCTTCTCAGTGCACCTGGAGACATTAATCTATAATTTTGGTGTGGTATCTTAGGAATCATAAAACTTCCTCTGTGGTTTGTAATATTTCCTTCCTTATCTACAAATGAAAAATTTGGGCACAGTAAGTCAATTTAGTATTCACTATCAATTTATTTAACCTGTACTTAACAATTTATAGAAAAGGGAAAGTCTAAATATCAATTATATATCAAATAAGTTGTCAAGTAAGAAAAAATCCATAAATAGTTATCTAAATAATGGAATTTATTTGAAAGAGCAATTGATATAGTATTATAAAAGTTATTAGAGAATGAATAATGAACAACTTCAACTTATATTAAGAAATGTGTAAAAATATTTTATGTCTTTACTAAACAATTGGAATTATTATATATGATGCTCAAAATGAGACATGCCTCACTCACTCAAGGTTGTGTTTTCTTAGTTGCTTATCTGAAGTGAAATCACTCCTTGGTTATGAGCTGACATCATTTTTCAAATATTTTAATCACAATTATTTTTGAGATGCTGTGTATTTTAGAAATTGCAACTTTGGAAAACTCAATTCAGCTAATGGCAATGCTGACCAAAAGGTTCATCAGACAGGGACCAGGAGGGTGAGAGAAAAGGAAGATAATTGAATGACATTATGATTGACTTAAAATGAACTCAACATGGCTCAGGGAAATTTGTGGAAGAGGGGGTGGAAATATTGTTAGAGCCATGAGTTGGGTCATTATACACAGAGTCATTGCCTCTCTCACATAACTGATGGCTACCCCCATAAGGCAAGACCCACATTACCCATGGCGGGAGGACAGGGAGAAGGCTAATGATGGTACCATCATGGCTGTATATATAGTATATACATAACCAATAAAAATATATTAAATAAAAATATCTATAAATTAATTGAATTCTAATTTTTTGAATTTCTGAGTCTGAGTTAAAGATATAGTCCATGAATTGGGAGTCATGGAAGGGAAAATGGACTAAGAGTCAGATATTCAATGGACACATAGAATTAAAAAGGAAAGATAGAAAAAGAGGATGCATTGAAATGTGCTTCAAGGGATCAGACAGAATCAGTAGAAGAGACCCAGAGAAATATGATAAGTGGAAACCTAGAAAGAGCTTAAAGATGGAAATGGACAGGGTGATAATAAAGTCTTAGCTATGCTCAGCAGTGACATCTTGATTTTTGCTCAATCCCGAAATGTTTTTACTAGCTATATCAGAGGTACTTCATTAGTGTATTTTCTGTGATTTGTTTGATGGAAAATAAATAAGAAATGAGTGGCCTGAATCTGCCCTTTTGCTCTTTGGAATTTTCCCTGAGAAAACATACTCTGTTTTCTCTTCCTGACATCTTCCTAAAAATTTGCACAAAGGATCTAGGATAGAAGAAGAAATTGTCTGGCAAGAATCATTTAATATTGTGGGGACCCTGGATAATGATATTTCGATAGAGAAGAGAGTACTGGCTTCCTGTGACTAGAATTAAAACAGAAGTTATGTGTCACAGTATATCCTTAGTGTTTGAAACATCGGTTACTGCCTGAATTTGTGTGTGTGTGTGTGTGTGTGTGTGTGTGTGTGTGTGTGTGTGTGTCCTGAAAAATCAGAAAGATTGTATTCTCTGAGAATGAGACAGAACAGGACCAAATATTTAACAAGAGTGATAAACATTTGATGAAGCAAATAACAGAAAAAATGGCTAAAACAAAAAAGACCTCTACCTCAGTACTAAAATGTCATGACCAGGTAATCTACTTAGTGAGACTTTTCTCCCATTTGCCATCTTTTCTCTAATCTGGAGCATTAATCATTCTCCTCTGTGCCCTGCACTTTTCTTCCTGTTTACTAATTCCCTTTTTATTATTCTTTGCTTATAATATTTTCATTTCAAAAGTAACTTTTGATTTTAAATGACAGTAGTGTATAATTTTATTGCATACAACATATTGTTTGGAAGTTTACCTTGCATGTGTTGTAGAATGATTAAATCTAGTTAACAAATGTGTTACCTCACATATTTATTGGTTTTGTGGTGAGATCATATAACATATACTCATTACAATTTTCAATAGTATTTCAGGCCATCATTAACTACAGTTACCTTGCTATACAATAGATTTCCATAAATTTATTCCTCCTGTCTAACTATAATTACGTATCTTTCAATCACAATTTCCCACATAGGAGTCCCAGCTAGGACCATCTGTCTCACTATAAATCATCTTATATTCCAAAAACTACTTCCCTTCTAAGTCACTAATACTCAAAACCACAGAACATTCTGAGTATTACAGAATAGAAGGCCAATGGTATGGTCCTGCATTTCCATCTCCTTCTTTGTCTCTTATCACACTTCTATGATTTTTCTACTTGCTGTCTTCCCAAAGCAGCCTATTTAAAATTACCATTGGCCAAGGACTACACTAATATAATCACTTCTATAAAGTTAGTACAAACCAACAGCATCATAAATAACATTTTTATGGGCCTATTTGTTCAATACTTAAATTGGATCATATATAAATTTCCAATAATTTATTTATGCATATCCTGTCTCACTGTCAACTTTTGAATTAAAAATACTGCCATATTTGTGGCTGGAGAGATGGCTTAGTGGTTAAGGCATTTGCCTGCAAAGCCAAAGGATCCAAGTTCGACTTCCAGGACCCACATAAGCCAGATGCACAAGGGTCACATGCATCTGGAGTTTGTTTGCAGTGACTAGAGGCCCTGGCACACCCATTTCTCTCTCTCTCTCTCTCTCTCAAATAAATAAATAAACTATTTTAAAATGTTTTTAAAAAGAATAGTGCCATATTATACTATCAATAACAAATATGGTCCCTGACAATGATATATATTTAATACACATCTATTAAGGGTATTTATTTTTTCCCATTACTAAAGATCAAATCCAATACCTTGCACACATTAGGTAAGTACTCAGTGAGCTACATCTTCTGCCATTAATTTATAATTTGATATGCTTTTAGGTGTTGGATTTATTTAGCAAGAACCTATGCAGTGAGAATTAGCAACTTACCCCTGTTTAAAATAATTTTTTGTCTGTCAAGATGAGCTGCTATATATAGATAAATTGTAAGAATGCAATTTTCTGCTGTAGCAGTAACCGGAAGTGAAAAGCTAAAAGTGAAAACATTGCATTTCAATAAAATAAGCATTTCACATATAATAGGTGCAATGAAATATTTCTAAATTCCAAAACCCTTCAATCATCAAAACACAAACTCATCATATTTTTCTTTCTCTACAATTTTTGATAATCACTATATATATATATATATATATATATATATATATATATATGCAGAAGGATGACTGGGGGAAAGAATGTGATATGGAGAATGAACATGGACAAAATACATAATGTACTTGAAAGATGTTGTCTTTATACAATCTAAACTATGTACATAAATAGGTACCAATAAAACAAATAAAAATTCCTACAATTTCAGGAAATTTTAAAGTTTAAGTGGACTCAATAAACTTATTCACACTAATAATTTTATATTACATAGTATAATGTAACCAAAAAGATTATCATCATTGCCATCATGGAAGTAAAATTCTTAGCCTTTGCTTTAACAATGATTCTAATTACAGAAGGAAAAAAAGGAAAGGGCAACAATATTGTAACAAATACTGTGGACGTTCTAGCCCTACATTCTCATGCCTTGAGATATCATGTATTGGTGGTATGCTCTGATAGTGTGGATGGACAGCTTCCTGGATATGCTCAAAACCAAAAGAACTTATGAATTCAAATTTAGGAGCAGGCTTGTTTCCTCCCCCTTGTGGTATGGGAACTCTAAATCCCAGCTCTCTTGCCTCAAGAAGAGAAACAATAACCACAAGAAAGACAGCGCAAATTGTATGGTGTCACTTCAGTTTCATAGAACACTGCAGCATCAGGCTGAAACTAGACCTCTAAGTTTGAATATTACATTTATTTGATGTGATGGATACTCCATTCTGCTATTTTTGTAATTGTCTTTTTGAGGTAGGGTCTCACTCTAGAACACACTGACCACACCTGGCTTCCCATTCTGCTTTTTTTTATTTTTTAATTTATTTTATTTTATTTTTTTCGAGGTAGTGTCTCACTCTAGCTCAGGCTGACCTGGAATTCACTTGTTAGTCTCAGGGTGGCTTCAAACTCATGGAGATCGTCCTACCTCTGCCTCCAGAGTGCTGGGTTTAAAGGTGTGCACCACCACGCCCAGCCCCATTCTGCTTTTTTTAGCCTCTTATTGTTCATGAAACATTTCCTTAAGACACCAAGAATCCCTGACTCTTCACTTAAAAACAGTTTATGGTCAATGTAAACAAAGTTTACTACTTAAGTGAACACACAAAAGAGGACCTATAATTTGAAGTATCTGTACAATGTAAAATAATAAAGAAAATGTTTGAAAACAAATTTTATTCCAAAACCAAACTAGGAATAACTACACTTTTTATCTCATGTAATACCAGTTTATATAATGTTATAACATTTTATTCTGGATGTTATTTAAAATGTATACAAAATAATAACCAACATAGGCAAAGTTAATCACATTCTTTCAGCTAGCATATAATACAGAATTGGACAAAGGGTGCACCATGGGTATAATGATCCTTTCTTCTTTGATATTATTAAATGCATTAAAATGTAAAATAAACTTGCATTTGTTATTACTAGTACTGCCCATTTCAATAAACATTCCTGGGACAATAGAACAAATAATGGTGTCACATAAGGAAACATAATCAATATTTATAGATTCTATGTCATGGTATACAGACAGGTCCCAATATTGGTAGATTATTTATCTTTAAAATGCTCAGCAATATAAAAACAGTGAAATGAAAAGCCAATCCATCAAAATGGGTTTCAAAAGTATTCTGGAATTTAAATGACAATCTTCAATCAGTGACTTAAAATGAATCACTGGCAAAATATTAGGATAAAGATTGCTATAAACAAGGGTTTTGAGTTGATTTGGATGTTAATGAAACTGAGGAAAATTGGTTTGCATTCTTTGTCAGGAAATACCCCCATTTTTACTGATACTGAGTTTGGGCACTTTTGTTATCGTGGTATTCATCACATGTCTTCATTTTCTATACAGCAGTATTTAAATATGTAATTTACATACCATAAAATCCACCTTTGTGAGGTGTGTAATTAAGTGGATTTTACATTCACAGGATTATTCAACCGTCACCACTTTTTTTTTTAGTTTTGAATTAAACTTTATTTTTATTTATATTTATTTTATGGTTATACTCATATTCCCTTCTCCCAAGATTCCATTCCAAACACCACAGGATTCTTGAAGGGCTCAGTTAGTCTCTGGGAAGGGGGACTGTGCCTAAAGCTAAATCTACCCACCCAGTGGCTCTTATAATCTCTCTGTGCCTTCTTCTGCAATGTTCCCTGACTCTTGGCAGGTGTGGTGGTTTGATTCAGGTGTCCTCCATAAACTTAGGTGTTCTGAATGCTAAATTCCCAGCTAACGGAGATTTGGGAATTAATGCCTCCTGGGGGCAGAGTATTGTTGGGGGTGGACTTATAGGTACTATAGGCAGTTTCCCTTGCCAGTGTTGGACACAATCTGCTGTTGCTATTGTCCACCTTATGTTGGTTAGGGAGTGATGTCCACCCTCTGCTCATGCCATTGTTTTCCCCTGCCATCATGGAGCTTCCCCTTAAATCTGTAAGCCAAAATAAACCCCTTTTCCCCAAAAGCTGCTCTTGGTTGGGTGATTTCTGCCAGCAAACCTGACTGCAACAACAGGCATGTTAGAAGTATGATTTAGTTTTGAGTTCTATATAGCCTCTGGATTTCTGCTTTTATGAGTTTTGAGTAACCACAGTTTCTTTCACCATTTCCCTGGAGCTTGTTGTCAGGCCAGTAGTGAGAACAGTACTTGTATCACTACTATCAAATTTTAGAATATTTACAGCATCCTTATGACAAAAAGTCACTTCCCATTTGCTTCTCATTCTGGGTACTGGAAGCTACTAATCTGATTTCTGTCTTTATAAATTTGTCTATTCTAGAAGTTCTGTTTGGAAAATTAATAAGAACTATGTGGATCAAGTTTTAAGACAGTGTGAATATCCCTTACCTCATCAACCTTTCACATTTCGATATTGAATGGAATGAACCACATGTAAATCATTACATAAGGTGTGAAAAGTCTCACTATGCATTTTAATTATTATTAACTTATAAAAAATTTATACTCTGGCCATATATCTATAATAACTTCTCCATCATTAGTGAAGATAAAAAATTCTTATGCTAGTCTACTCCAATTTTAGGAAGAAATATTGATGTTTCATGATAAACCTCTTAGACAAATGGCTTAGTAATAAAAATTGCAATATATTATGAATTTCTAATGGACTATAAAATTATAGGATTATCAAAAATATATCTATCACCATGGTAACTATTATATCATTTTCTATTTATAAGCTTTATTACTTTTATCTTCTATTTATAGTAGTTCAATGACAGGGTAGTGGAAGGACAGGTAATCCTCCAAGTGATTGAAAACATATCTATTTAGTTCTTAGTACGGTTGTCTGTACAAACATTTGTACTATAGGGAAGCTACAAGAAAATAATGTGAAAATTGGCACTAGCTATGAAGAGATAAAAAAGATGTTTAATACTAAAGAAACATTTAATACTAAAACTACTCCAGAATATATATATTCATTCTATTAATAGGGTTGGATTAGTACAAAATGTTGGGTCAGTCCTTTGAAAATATATGTGATTATAAAATCTACTAACCTCAAGACTGCCATTAAAACAACTGTGTGCAATATTCATATAATACTCACACAGTATTTATTTTAAAATATTTAGTCATTTTTTTTAAAAAAATGATTGAAGGATAACATTTGCTTCAGGGGAATTTATTGCAAAATATTTCATTAATTAAACTTTATTAACTTGATTATCTAAACATACAATGCTTTTAAATTCAATAACTACTAGAAAAATAATATACATGTAATCTTGTTCATAAAATTAATTAGCATATTTATTTAAATGTTTGGTGTTTACCATATCTAGTATGTTTATTTTATTTAGACATTGGACAAGTGAATTTTAATTCTGTCCTAATATACATTAATAACAGTAGATTTTATTTACAGTGTTGTGAAACACAGTAATATCTCTATAGCAAGTATGTTTTCTTAATCAGCAATAAAGTTACAAGGTTTGCATTTATTTGTTAAAGGGGACAGAGCTGTCCCACAAATGCAGACTACTTTCCTCCTCCATTCTATTATATAATATATGAGGAAAAATCAGTAATTGATAGACATGCTACATTATCCTAAAAATAATAAACATATAAAAAGTACATTTATATACAAATGTACATATGTAAATAAGGTTGCATATATTTGTATCCTTGAAAGTAATAAGTGAAAGCATTTCAGATTTCTAATACATAAAGTCTATGTGTTTGAAAGATGAAATTAAATACTAATCATATTTTGAGAGTTCACATGATTTAAATTATAGTCGTGCATATAAATTCCTTGTTTGCAATTGCTTGATTTTCTATGAAGCAATATAATACAAGCAAGTATTATAATATCCTTAATGAAATTTATGGATTAATCAATTCATATTAACAAATGTCAGGTTAACTAGGCAGCCATGTAAGGCCTGAGAAAGGTGAGAAGGAGGGGGCTGTGCTGGGAGGTCCCAAAGTGACAGAAATCTACATGTGCATTTAACCTATTTTCAGAGCCTTATGGAGACCAGCACTTGCAGGTGTCCATAAGACCTAAGAAAGATACACTGGACATGATAGTGAGGCTTCCTTTAAAATGACCATTAGGATTAACATAGGCCAACATCCTACTGTAAGTAAATGATGAATGAAATAAAATCAATGTTTTAAGTTTGTGGTCCATTAAGATACACTGGTATTATGGTTGCTAAATGTGAAAACATTCAGCTTTAAAATACACTGTACTACAATTCTGTGGTTTAATACAATCTTTGTGGAAATAATGTTCATTATAGAAAGAAGATGCCATTGCAAATAGCTTTACACAGTCTAGAGAAAACAATACAAAACTAGAGATATATCAGAGCATAATGTGGTTCCTCATGTCTTCTACTCCCCTTCTGTCTAGTCTATCTTCACATATAAAGCCAAGAATAGTGGGCAAGAGACTTTTGGGTAAGATGGCAGCATAGGAGCCACGACAAACCAGATCAGGGAGGGATTTAAGCAAAACTACAGCAAAATACAAACTTTTTCTGAAAAGTGCGAATAGTTTTTTCCCTAGACACAGCAGAGAAGCAGGAGATGGCCAGAATCCCACTGAGGAGCTTGTGGCCTACTCCTTGGCAGCCCTGATCCGGCACAGCCACGGTCAGCCATGGCTCTGGTCTGCCACAGCCACAATCCACGTCCCCCAGGTGTGCCTAGCAGCAGCAACAGAGACCAAACAAGGGGACTTTCCAACCTTATCAGCCTCCTTCAGAGCCCAGAAATATAAAGAAAAGTCTGCTGAGCAACTGTAAGAGATACAGGTGAACAGTGTAACTACAGGCTTCCTAAACTCTCCCATCCCCCAACCATCAGAACTGTGAACCTCCAGCATTCAGCTCTATGCAGCATCCAGCACAGCCAAGCCAAGCTCAAGCTCCACAGCATAACACCAGCAGCGCCTCCAGCAAAGCTGAACCTAGCTCAAGCTCCACAGCACAACACGGAGGGAACGAGGTGGGAACTCAGCACTGATGAGATTGGAAGCCACACCAAAAGGTAACAAGGCCGGCTGACAGACAAAAAGAAAAGGTACATAGGACGGCATTGGAAGTGCTAATCTCTCTTTCCAGGTCAGGGCAGTTTATGGGTTACATATTTGTGGTTGGCTTTACCATTTTCAAATAAGCTGAATATGGGGTGTTCAATATTGCTGCCTTTAATATTTAACAGATTTATAGGGCCTTTGTCTTTGCTTTTGTCATTATTGGGGGCAGAGACTAATCCTGATCCAGGCTGACCTGGAACCCAATTCAGAACAGACAGGATTGAGGGTGTAGAGCAACACACACCCTTAGGGATTTTGGCCCTATAAGAGTGTTTGTTTTAATCCCCACATTTATATACTCTGTGCTGGTTTTTATTGAATGTGTATTTTGCTCAGTTGAAGTTTAGAATTTGCCAGTATATTGTCCTGACCCAGTCCACTGGAATACATGCTTACCAAGGAAAATCAACACCTACAGTTCCTTCTGAGGTTGGATTTGGGTACAAGTGCTACACTTTGTGCCTTAAACTCATATCCTGAAAGTATATAAAGGTGGATCACCACATCTAAGAACACTGCAAATAAATAGAAAACCTAAGCATCAAATCAATCCAGGATGCAAAAGTCACTACATTATAATACAAGAAACACAAAGAATCAAGACAATGCAATCCTACCAAAAATTACAAATCCATCAGAAATGTTCTCTAATAAGACTGTTTTTGATGAAATTCCTGACAAAGATTTCAAAAGAATGATGTTATCTATACTCAAAGAAATGAAAGGAATCAGAGAAGAAAACAAAGGAATTAAAGAAGAAAACAAACTCCTGAAAGAGAACACAGGAACCCAGCTTAGTGAAATAAAAAGGTCATTACAGGCCATGAGTAAGGAAATAGCAATACTGAAGAAAAACCAGGCTAAAATCCTAGCTCTGAAGAACACAGTCAATAAAAGAAAAAACTCTGTAGAAAGTCTCACCAGTAGAATGGATGAAGGATATAACAGAATACCTAAATTAGAAGACCAGGTGGCAGACCTAATACAGTCCAAAAAAGAGAAAGACAAGCTAATAGAAAGGTATGAATGGGAATTCCAAGATACCCAGGACACTATGAAAAGATCAAACATAACAATTCGGGGTATAGCAGAAGGAGAAGAATTTCAATCCAGAGGCTTAGTAGGTGTTTTCCACAAAATCATAGAACATTTTCCCCAAATTGGGAAAGAAATGCCAATGCAGATACAAGAAGCTTTTAGAACACCAAACAGACAAAACCTAGAAAGATCCTCTCCTCGCCATGTGTTGCAGACAGCTTCAGGTTCGCTGAGATGAACTTCCAGACCAGGCACAGTTATGGAGGAAGGGATATTATTTATTGAAGCTTACAGATCCAGGGGAAGTTCCATAAAGGCAAGAGAAGCGGCCTGCTCTCCACAGGGCCAAGCAGAGAGAGCAAAAGCCAACCAGCCACCACAGCACACAGAGCAAAACTACAGCCAAAAGGTCACACAGCACACTTCAGGAACTCCTGAGGCACATTTGCATATCTTTACAATGGACTCTCAAAATCACCACACCTTAAGACTGGCCCCAGTGACCTTGAAGCAAGGTGATTGCAGATGCAAACTATAAAGTAAAACACTGAATATATTGGGGACATATATTCAAAAAAACATTCTGGCCCCCAATATATTTAGCTCTGGCCCCCAATAGATTTTAACTAACATCACATTGTAAATTGTACTCAGTCCAATTTCAAAGGTTCTCACAGTCTTGATCAACTTAAGATAGTGAGTCCTGTAAAATCAAACAAGTTAAATACTTTCAACATGTAAAGGCACAGAGTAAACATTTTTAACTGGTAAAAAGCAAAGAGAGACTAGAATAATGCAAACTCAACTATCATCAGCCGTCATCAAACTTCTGCAGTTCAAGTTCAATATAACCAGAGACTGACAGTCTCCAGTTTTCCAATTCCGCCCCTCCAGCTGGGCAGAGTCGCCAGGGAAAACTTTCATCCCATGCCAACACTGCACTCCATGGTAGCCCTTTTGCACAGTCCTGGAATATCCAAAACATCTTCAGGTCTCCATGCAAACCACGGTGCATCTTCCAAAGGCTCTTGCAGCCTATTCCTGAGGGTCTTCATGCCCTGCCTCATGCTGCATCTCAGCAGTGGCTCCTGGAACCGTGTGCAATTCATGACCACTCCATGCATTTTTCATGCTTCCAAAACCAATACCAGGTGTGCAGGACACAGCCATATTCTTAATCCAGGGACAAAATAAACCATAGCCTTGAAAAGCAGGTTCCTTCTCCAGTCAACTCTATCCAAAGACTTTGCATTTCTAACAGTCTTTCCTCAGGCATCCTCTCCATTGTTTTAATGTAAATCAAGTCTGGCCACCTTCCTTCCACCTTCCTTAAGATTGCTAATGCGTTGACAATAGAAGCTCCAGTAACCTAAAACCGGTCTCAGTGCCTCTGCTTTTACCTTGCTTGAGGTTTTCCAACTTAAAATCTTAAAATCTCAGTCCGATATCTTCAGCCAAGCACATCAGTCCATTACAAATTTAACCTTGATCAAACACTCTGGGCCTGGATAGCAGAACGTAGCCATCCCTTATGCCAGTAGCCCAGTTCCAACAAAGTCCTCTGCAGTCTTTCCTTCCCCTTAGAAACCTCATAAGAAGTTCAGTACTATCTGCACTTAGCATTCTCAAACTCTCATCAGAATAGTCCATAAAACTTGGCTTACCACTCCAGAAGGCATCTTCAGTTGCAAGCACCAAGTCCATGCTCATTCCTCCAAAACAAAGGTTCCAAAAGACGAATATCCACGCGGTCAGGTTCATCTCACCCCACACTCCTCGGTACCACTTTACTGTTGCAGACAGCTTCAGGTTCGCTGAGATGAACTTCCAGACCAGGCACAGTTATGGAGGAAGGGATATTATTTATTGAAGCTTACAGATCCAGGGGAAGTTCCATAAAGGCAAGAGAAGCGGCCTGCTCTCCACAGGGCCAAGCAGAGAGAGCAAAAGCCAACCAGCCACCACAGCACACAGAGCAAAACTACAGCCAAAAGGTCACACAGCACACTTCAGGAACTCCTGCTAGGCACATTTGCATATCTTTACAATGGACTCTCAAACCATCACCACACCTTAAGACCGGCCCCCAGTGACCTTGCCTCTAGCAAGGTGATTGCAGATGCAAACTATAAAGTAAAACACTGAATATATTGGGGGACATATATTCAAACTACCACACCATGTTATAATTAAACACAAACCAAAGATAATATATTGAGAGCAGTTAGAGAGAAAAAGCAAGTGAACTTCAAAGGGAAACCCATCAGTATCACAGCAGATTACTCAACACAAACTTTAAAAGCCAGAAGGGCTTGGAATGATGTATTCCAAGTTTATCTGAAAGATTAAAAACTGTCAACCAAAATTGCTTTTTCCTGCAAAGCTATCTATCCCAATTGATGGAGAAAGAAGGACATTCCACCACAAAAATAGTCTAAAGGAATTTATGGCAACTAAACCAGCTCTACAGAAAATACTTGAAGGACTCATTCACACTGAAGAGAAAGCAAAACACACACAGCAGGAAATAGGAAAAAATAAACCATACTCAAATAACAGTTAAAACAAGTGAGTAAAGTGAAAACAGGAAGAACTACAAAACAAGAAGCATGTGAGAATAAATACATATCTTTCAGTAATACCTCTTAATATCAATGGCCTCAATGCCCCCAACCAAAAGACACAGGCTTGCAGACTAGATTAAAAGGCAGGATCCTGCCATCTGTTGCCTCCAGGAAACTCACCTCTCAATAAAATATAGAAAACCTCTTAGGGTGAAAGGTTGGAAAATGGAATTTCAAGCAAATTGGCCAAGGAAACAAGCAGGAGTTGCTATCCTAATTTCTGACAGGATAGATTTCAAACCAACATTAGTGAGGAAAGATAAAGAAGGTCACTTTATACTGAATAAGGGAACACTCCAACAGGAGGACATTACAATCCTAAACATATATGCTCCTAATATAGGGGATCCCAATTTCATCAAATAAACACTATTAGACTTAAGGTCAGAGATAACTCCAAACACAATAGTAGTGGGTGACTTCAATACCCCACTCTCATCACTTGACAGACCTACCCTGTCAAGTAAACGGAGAGACATCTGCATTAAATGATGTCATGGAACAAATGGCCCTAACTGATATATACAGAACCAAATTAGGTTGCTCACTGTTTTCATCCTCAGAAACTATGATACTAATTATTAAATTAATTATAATTCCATATATTATTCAGTTAGTAAAGTATGCTAAAGATTATTGTAAGAACTTTATAAACACTTCCTGTTTTAATTACATGATGACAATATTCTCATATTCTACACTCTTTGGAATGACTAATACATGGTAATATATTTTATTCTCTTTCTTATTAAATCCATTTGTCTTCCTTTGCTTATCAATTTCTATGTATTTCATCACAATACTATTGTGGAGTCACAATAGCAGGAGCTTTCTTTTACTTCAGTGACAGAAGAAAATTAGGCATATTGAGCCGGGTGTGTTGGTGCATGCCTTTAATTCCAGCACTCGGGAGGCAGAAGTAGAAGGATCACCATGAGTTTGAGGCTACATAGTGAATTCCAGGTCAGCCTGGACTAGAGTGAAACCTTAACCTCAAAAAAAAAAAAAAAAAAAAAGCAAAGAAAAGAAAATCAGGCATATAGCTATGAGTCAATAAAGACTAATTGGGCTGGAGAGATGATTTAGCAGTTAAGGCACTTGCCTGTGAAGCCTAAGGACCCAGGTTCAATTCCCCAGTACCCATGTAAGCCAGAAACACAAGGTGGCACATGTGTCTGGAGTTCGTTTGCAGTGGCAAGAGGCCCTGGTACGTCCATTCTCTCTTTTAAGAGAAAGAAGACAAAAAGACTAACTAAACTAGGGGAAAAAATCTACTTGGTAGTCAAGCTATTTTCATGATAAGAATAAATCACGTCTGATTTTTTTTTTAAATTGGTTTTGGTGTCTTTGTCTTTATTTTGGTGAAATGGTAAAAGTGGCTTAGTTTTCAAGAGTGATGTCTATTACATTATGTCACAAACTTGCTATAAAATTATATCAAGTCATGCAATGACTCTTCATTTCATTCAAGGTTACACTCCTTGCAATAGTCTAAGGGGCCTACAAATGGGCTAGTATTATCTGTAACTTCCTCAATCCTTTCTCCTGTGTTCTTCAAACTTTGCATTCAAATTAGGACAAACAGATATGATTTAGAACTGATGATCTCATACCAGCTGGTCTATGCATATGGAGGAAATCACCAGCTATCTTTCCAACCTGACTCACTTTTCTAGGATTTTTCACCCCCAAATCCCATGCTCTTAAAAGAAATGATCTTTATAACAATATGTCTCATTCACAGATATTTATTTCTTTCACAGCATTTCCCTTGACCTTATTGTGTTTTTGCTTTTTCTTATGGCATTTATAATTTAACACATATCAGAAAATTTACATATGTTTATATTTTATTATCTGGAAAAATGTCTGGCACATTGTAGACATTCAGGAAAAATTTGCAGACTGGATGTCTCAACATTTATGCAGAAAGTCAGAGTGTTAATTGAGAATATTGTTAAATAGAATCATGAATAATGTTGAAAAGATTTAGGTGATCAAACAGAAATTTTATTTTATCTAATTCAAGAAACAATCCTTGCCTTTGGACCACAAACTCCAGATATATGCACCACCTTGTGCATCAGGCTTACGTGGGTCATAGGGAATTGAGCCTCGAACCAGGGTCCTTAGGCTTCACAGGCAAGTGCTTAACTGCTATGCCATCTATCCTGGCTCTAGATAGATATTTCTTTTTTCTTTTGTTTAAGAATTTTTTTAAGGATTATTTATTTATTTATTTATTTATTTATTTATTTATTTATTTATTTATTTGAGACAGAGGGAAAGAGAGGGAGAGTGAGAATGGGTGTGCCAGGGCCTCCAGCCACTGCAAACGAACTCCAGACACTTGCACCCTCTTGTGCATCTGGCTTATGTGGGACCTGGAGAATCGAATTGGGGTCCTTAGGCTTCACAGGCATGTGCCTTAACCACTAAGCCATCTCTCCAGCCAGTAGATAGATATTTCTTAGTCCATGCCCTAATTCTTTTTATTGATTGAAAATTTTATAAATTTATGTAATAAAATTCTTTGGTAATCACCTCCCATCATCTTCTCTTATCTCTCTTCTCTTCCTACTGAACCCCTTCTTTCAGGGTAGTCCCTTTTCTTATTTAATGTCATGTGTATGCATCATTGAATTTAATTAGGGTTATTTTCATGAGCATGGGGGGGATTTACTAGAGCACATGCAACTTACTAGCTGCTAGACACTGAATAAAAATTTCTCCCTCTGCCGGGCATGGTGCCACATGCCTTTAATCCCAGCACTCGAGAGGCAGAGGTAAGAGGATTGCCATGAGTTTGAGGCCACCCTGAGAATACAGAGTGAATTCCAGGTCAGGCTGGGCTAGAGTGAGACCCTACCTCAAAAAAAAAAAAAAACTTCTCCCTCTTCCCCAGCAACTATTAATTTCCAATAACTCCTAAAGGAAGAAAGGGAGCATCAATAAACAACAGGGTTTTCTATTTATATACCTATTACTTTGATACTGAATTTCAATGAATTTCTTTGCTGTCTTTTGCCAAATGTATTAATTTAAAATGATAATTTTATATGATAGTTTAAAAGTATCCATATGTTAACCTTATTTTTTGAACTTTATTTTATATATATTATAACAGGCTCTGTCTTATCACAATCCATTAAGCCAGAGCACAGAAAATATATTCAAAACAAGAGGTTGCTGCATCTTCATAGGTTATATTTGTAAAATTGTTACCTACATTCACAATACTATTTTACATATGAATATGAAAGGCTCAGAAATAGAGCTAGCAAAGTCATGATAGAGTAAAGGTTAAATTCTTACAATCCACTATTCTGGTCTTTTCCATCAGAACAACTCTATATTTGAAACTTTAAAAAATGTTTTATGTCCATAGTCATTATTATATTAGATATTCTCTTCTTTTAGTAATTTACAATAGTTCAGAATATGAAGTTACCATTCTCCAATATTAAATTCAAAGTAATTTACATTTAAATAACTTACCAGTTATTTTTGTCATCACAGAAGAGAAGATTGACAAAAAGTGAAACAGGTTTTGATGAATTGAAAGTAAGGTGACATGCAATTTCATCATTACTTCCAGTATTAGAGCCTGTGATAACTCTGCCTTTTGGAAATGTCACAGAAAGTGGTTGAATCTCCTCATTATTAAGTAGTTTTGCAGTGGGAATTTTGAAATGCAGAGTTGAATTACTGTTTAAAGTGAAAAAAAGAAAGTTTTTATTTTCTTGCCCAGAACACCAAAAAGTACTTTAGATTAAATGTATTTTTTTAATAATTTAAAATTAAAATAAGTATTAACAATAATATGCTTAGCCTATAAACATATATTTTATCATGTATTTGTTCTATAAGTATCAACAAAGATGAAACCTCTGATTAAATACAAGATACTATAACCACAACCATTATATAAATATTATTCTTCATAAATGTTATAAGAATTTATCAAAATTATCAATTTTTACCTAGAAATTTAGTTTAGATACAAAATAATATTGATAGATTATATGTGCAGAATTAAAAATATTAAGCACATGCTATGAATAAATTTTAATCATTACAATTTTTAAAACTTAGTATGTCCATATCTCATCTCTAAAATTTTAAAAATGTGATTTTTAAGAATATTATTTAGTGTTAGTTTAAAATGAATTTTTACCCAGAATTTTTAGTGATCAGTTAATATTGAAACATTTATTTTATTATATATGTACAAACCTACAGAAAACAAGTATGCTTAAACATGAAACTTATTTCTCTGTTATTTTTAACATTTTGAAAACCATTTACTAGTTCATAAAAATCAGGAATAATCTCAGCCTGTATTAATTGTATCTATACAATATACTGAACAACAATGTGGAATAGTAATTTATTTGGCTGTGTCACTGAATAAGTCATTAATCTTTATTGTTAATTTATTACACACTTTTTTTCAAGAAAACTGAGCAACATCATGATCTTCTTTCACATATTCATATCATCATGCTTTGCCCCAAACCAACAGTACCAGCAACTGTCTCCTAACTGATAGTGATATTTATGTTAATTTTGAAATTTTTATGCATTCCTCTTGCCTACCTTTAACTGCTGAGACATCTCTCCACCTTATGTTTTTTAGCATCAAATTACAAATTGGGGACAGTATCTCTAATTCTATGTTTGATATTTCTATTTCCTAAAAGTTTAGTAAGACTTATAAAAGTTATTTCCCTTATTAGAAAATCTGTGTATTATATCAAAGGTTGTCTATTCCTATCACAATTTTAGTCAATTAATAAATAATTATTAATATCTTTTCACCAAACTTCACTTTTGATTGATGTCAATTTCTTGTATTAGTGTTCACCATATTAATCTTTAAAAAATGAAGTGTCCTGATGTGGTTCTTTTTTGGTATATTTTGTATTTTTGTAAAAATTTTGTCACTTTAACTCAATTCTACATTCCATTAGTTCAATTTATTTTTCTTCTTTTACATCTTTGTTACACTGGGGAATGAACACAGGTCCTCCTGCATTCTAGACGAGGATCATACAATTAGCCTATACAAATAGCTCATTTTTCTTAAGTTTTCTATTTTGAAATTGTTTCTGACTGAGTAATCCTGGATGATCTTAAATTCTTTCAAGCTTTGAACCTCTGATCCTGCTGCCTCAACACCCTGTATAGCTGAGAATGCAATTCTGAATCACCACATCCTACTTAATTCAATTTATTATTATTATTACTGCTACTACTACTAAACTGAATTGTGTGATTCCTAATCAGATTTCATTTCCACAGAAAAACAATTTTTGCTGCATTCAACTAATTTACTCTTAATTACCAACATCTTTTTTTGTTTGGACACAGTTAAAATAAAAAAGATGTAAGTGCAATTGTTTGGTTAAAGAATGCAGCAGAAATTATAATAGGGGTTTCAAGTTTAGACATCAGCTGTAATATCCAAACTATGTTCATCATAATTTATAGTCCAGTTCATTCATGACTTTCAATGAATGTTGTTGTCTTCTTCCTTTGATTTACTCCATTTCAGTTTATATTTTTCTATAAAATTTCATAACATTTTGTTATATCCTATAGGTATTTGTATTAACATTTCCTAAAAATGAGGGGTCTTTAACTTACTTTAGTGTCCTTATTATCATTGAGCATTCTATATGATGTAATCTCTAAAATACTTTGAAGCTTGAATAATAAGTAGAAGATCATATAGTTTCAATTTTTACATATTTCAAGTTGATAAAAATGCATATTTTTCTAATTGTAAGGCATAGTAATTGTACATGTTAATATAACAAATCTTGTTAATTATGGTGTTAAATATTTTGCTTTCTAAATCATCAATACTTCTGATATGTGTTATTTTTACCTTAAGTGAGGTTTTATTTCTATACTACATAAACAATTAAGCATTCTTTAAAATTTTTATGCCACCAACTATTTTAAAATTTCTAAAAGTATTTAGATTTAAATATATTAGTTTTTAATTTCATACTTATTAATTTTTGTAATGCAAACTTTGAGATTTAAAATAAATGTATTTGCTTTCTCTGTCAGATAATTTGTATGTCTCAATTGTTTAAAGGTCTAAATTTCATGTTGCCTCTATACTGATTCTAAATTATTGTGTCTTTCATAGTGGAATTTAGTCTTTAATATATCTAACAAATAGAAGCAGATTGGATTTTCCTGCACTGTCTGATATCATAGAATTCTAAGATGACTCTTGAAAGTCATTCTTCTTGGTGTGCAAACATTGTATAATTTCCCCTTGTAAATGTTGGTGAGACTTTTAAGTTACATTATGACTATGGACATTCCAAATATGAATAAGATTCCAAATAATTGACTTTGAAAAAAAGAAAGGGAAGACTATCATAGGCACTTCTGACTTATTTAATATTTTATTTTTATTTATTTATTTGAGAGATATAAAGAGGCAGAGAGAGAGAATGGGTACACCAGGGCCTCTTGACACTGCAAGCAAACTCCAGATGCATGTGAAACCTTGTGCATCTGGCTTATGTGGGTCCTGGGAAATCGTGCCCTTTGGCTTTGCAGGCAAGCACCTTAACCACTAAGTAATCTCTCCACCCTGGCACTTCTGGTTTAATCAGATGAGATTAATATAGAAGAGTGGGAAGTAACATAAGAGTTTTATTTATACCTGACATTTTTGGGATACTTGGAAAGTTATATAAACCATTGTGATGATAGGACTTGAAGGTTGTCCTTTGAGAGTGAGAATGTTCACAATCAAAAACTGATGCATGAAACCTATCATTAGAAGGGAATTAACTTTGCTAACAACCTAAAAGGTTGGACGAGGATTCTTCCACACAATAGATTGAAGTTACAGCTAATAACTTGGTTTCTATCTGTTGAAACATTGAACAAAGATTTCACTAAGAAAAACTGGAGTATTACTCCACAGAAACTGCAAGATAATAAACTCACATTATGTGAGATTACAAATATCTGTTTTAAGACACATTTTCATAATTTGTCACATATCAGTAGAAAACGTACACTGAAATATTAAGCCTGTTATTTCCCCGAAACGGAATTTTTACAAGAAAATACAACAACTATGATGCAACTAAGATGGCTTATTTATATTTTAAAATTTAAATGTATAGTGATATGTTTTAATAGTTCCCCCCCCGGGTACTTTTTTAAATATTATTCTGATTTTACATTCATAGTATTGGTTCCATTATCCTCCTCCCTTTCCTCCCTCTTCCAAAGGGACCCTCATCAATGGGGAATGTGGGTCATGCATTGTGGGGGTCGTCAAGAGTTCTTGGGGGTAGGCCCCAGTCTCTGTGCATAATGCCCCAACATGTGACTCTAACAATCTATTCCGGCCCCTCTTCCGTGAGTTTTCCTGAGCCACATTGGGGTCATTATAGTTCTGCTTCAGTGATGAGGTTTTGGGAGATGTTTTAGTAGTTTTATTTGCCATTATAGAAACAAGTTAGGAGGCTCTACATATAATTAACATATAACAGGCAGAAACAAAGTAGCACATAAAGACGATATAGTAAATTCATATTATGTGTTTACCTGAAATAGTTTTGTGGTAAAATTTTGAAATCCACTCCAGTAGTTGTATTCAAAGGAACAGGAGTGAAACATATAAATGGTGGATCAAAAAGTACCATTGGTGATTGTATCTCTCCAATTAGATTTAACGTTCTAAAGTCAAATAGGTTATCATTTAAATGTATGGGAACATCAGCTGTGTATGTTATAGGCTCACCTATTTAAAAAAAAGTATTTTAGATTATTTGACATACAAAATCATCTAAACACTGCTAAATGTTAAAATGTATTGTGATATCACAGATTAATGTTCTTGACCCAGTACAGAAGTATAGAAGACAAAAGGAGGTAATATTGATACAAAAGTATTTCCAAGTGCATTTGGGTAGATTTCTTAGAGATTTTACCTATTTGGAAGAAATTAATATACCTGGGGAAAACATTAAAACAGGAGTGGGTTTGCATACCAAAAATCTCTCAAATAACTTTGCATACCCCTTTTAACCCAAACTTAATTCACTCTTGGTTGGAGAATCAATTTTACCTTACAGATGGCATAGAAAGCAGAGGAGAGCCAAGAACCATTAATAAGACAAGTAGATAGCTGACTGCCCATCATGAAACTTGCCACCTCTACCACATCTGCAAGAGCCCAGGAAAAACTGCAGAGGAAATGGTGACATGACTACTGCTCTTACTGCTAACCTGACAACCACTCCAGGATGCTGTAGACAGACTCAGTGATCAATCAAAACCTAGAAAAGTAGATATCCAGAGGATACAGAGACTCAACACTAAATCAGACTGCCAATAGGCCTGCCATGTCTCAGGGACCATTGTAGAAGAGGGGGCAGAAATATTGTAAGAGCCACAGAGTAGGTAGGAATACCTTGAGTCTCAGTCTCCCGCTACCCCATAGTGACAGACTGTAACCTTTATGACCCCACAATGAATACCATAACACAACTGATGTGGGGCCCCAGGGTAAAGGGAGGTGGGGCAAGGGGATAAAAGTGTATATCCTGTTAAAATTAATATAATATAAAATAATATAATTAATAAAATAATATAAACAAAGGAAGCTGAGTACCCAGAAATAAACCCATGTACAAATTTGTCAACTAATGCTTTAAAAGGATACTGCATATATACAATGGGAAAAGAAAGTCTCAATAAATGGTATGGAAAGAAGTGGATATCTAAACACAAAGATTGAAATATGGCCCTTCCCTTATACTATATACAAGAAATATATTTTAGTAGATTAATGAATTCTGTCTATAAGTAAAGTCAGTTCCAATAATCCCTAGAATAAAATATCAGAGAAAAACTCTTGGAAAATGACTTTAACAATACCTGATTTTACATATACCATCAAAAGTATAAACATTAGGTTTAGGGATAAAAAAAATCAGTACTACATCAAACAAAGTAGATTATATACACCAAAGGAAATGATTGAGAAAATTAAACACTCTACTAATTAACAGAAAATATTTGCAAACCTATCTAAAAAAGAGTTAACATTCAAAATATACAAGTAAGAGACAACTCAATAGCAAACAGGCAAGTAATTTTTCTTTAAAAAAATCAAGTACCTGAAAAGAAAGCTTCAAATATCACATTTAAATGACCATTAGAGAATTTTTTAAAGAAATGTTCTCAAATATCACTTTTATCAAAATAATTCAAATCAATACCAAAATCTGACAACATCTCATATTGGTTAGGATAACTTTTACCAAAGATTCAAATGATAAGTACTAGTGAGAATGCTGATAATAAGGGTGCATTACTTGGGAATGGATATTTGTACAAATGTTTCAGAAAAAAATATTGAACTTCCTGAAAAAATGACGATAAGGTCCAATAATCACAATTCTGGGTATATATCCAAAGGGAATGAAAGATATCTGTACCACTATGTTCAATGCAGCATTATGTACAATAGCGAAATTATAGAAAAATTAACTATCCATCATAATGAATGCCCATGAAAAGGATAATCACACAGATAAAGAAATAAGGTAATCCTGCCTATTGGGCTAGAATATTTTAATAAAGAGGACATTGCTCTAAGTGAAATTAGGCAACCACAAAATGACAAATACTGTATGATCTCACTTATATGGGTTCTAACAACTTCAAACTTAGCAGTAGAAAGGAATTCATTGTTGATCCATGATTATAGGTAGAAGAAATGGGAAGATACTGATCAAAATATACAAAGTTTCATTTATAAAATTAACAACCTCTAGGTATTGAATATACAGCACAATCAATGATGGAAATGTTAATTAATTTCATTTTAGAAATAATCATAAAATGTATAAATATATCAAATAATTATGTTGGATAAGTTGGATATATACAATATTTGTTGACAAGATTTTTAATACAAAAATGAAACAAAGGAACATAATTTTTAATTATTCAAATATAGATGACAATCTGAAATTACTTTACATGGTACAATGATGTAATATGCGAATAAATCTGAAATTATAGAGCCAAAAATAGGTGAAAAATACTTACTTGGGCAGAAGTGTATTGAAATAGTACATTTTTCATCTGGTTTTATACATCCAATCAGTGATGTAAATTTAAATATACCACTTTTGAAAAGGTTGTCAATTTTAGTAATATCCAAAGACCACCACACAGTTTTTTTTGTAATATTATGTAAGACAAGGTCCTGTCCATACATACACAGGGGAAGAAATTTTTAAACATAATAAACGCAATGTAAAATTTAGTTGTATTAACATATCAAATTAATGTACCTATGAATGTATTGAAATAATAAAACATAAGCATAGATAAAATGTTTTAAAAGTGATATTAGTCAAAAAATGTGAATATGTGTTAATAGTATATGAGCTATGAAAAGTACATAAAATAAAGACTGTAGTGACATATATATATTAGCTTTGCTAATTAGCAAGGATACAAACTAGCAAAAAACTCTCATTCTTTCTGATGCCCACCTGTATTGACACACTGAGACCCTACCTCAAAAACTAAAATCCAGGGCTGGAGAGAAGGCTTAACCATTAAGTTGCTGGCCTGCAAAGCCGAAGGATCCAAGTTCAATTCCCCAGAACCCACATAAGCCAGATGCACATGATGGTACATGCATCTGGAGTTAATTTGCAGTGGCTAGAGACCTTAATGTGCCCATTCTCTCTCTCTCTCTTTCTCTCTGTCTTTCTCTCTCTCATAAATAAATAAAAAGATTGTTAAAAAAAAAAACCTCAAAATCAAAACCAAACAAACAACAAGAAAAAAAATAGTTAGCTAAACAAAAGTCATATCTTTTCTCCTTTGAAATATGCTTCTAATGAGTACTGGCAAAGATAACAAGTAAGAAAAATAGAGCATATTACTAAAAAGTTATATAACCCTGAATTTTTTTTCAGTATTATAATTGCTTCTGGTCACCATGTCTTACATGAATAGAATACATTTTATAATAATATACTCATAGTTTCCTTTTAGAGGGAGAGATAATTTAATTATATATATATATTTGGATTATTCATATTATAGATGTATTTCATAAGAACTTGTAAATGTGTTTGCATCTTTAAAACTTGTTTCTCAAAAATATAAATAAGTTAATATTTATATATATATATATATATATTCTCTAAAAGGCTAGCAATATTGCTCCAAATAGTATGAATACATGGTGCAAACCACTGAACAGAAAGAGCTCAAATGACTCATCCTTTCAAATAATCATGTTATTTGGTTAAGTCCATAAATACAAAATGATAATTGTGATACAAATTGTAAATTATATAAATTATATATATACATATATATATGTACCTGAATTTTTGTGACTTCATTGTTAGTTTCCAACTCATGTAAAGGAACTTTAAAATGAAACTTTGTGGTGGATAATTCCAATGGTGCTCGCAATACTTTAAAAGTAACATATTAATAAATTATTAATAAACATAAGCCATTGGTACTTCTTAATATATGTGCCAACATGAAATAATAAGGAAATAAAATTTGTAAATATTTTATACTCTTAATCAGAAAATTAAATTTATTTTTAATTTAATTATGTATATAATAAAGTAATTATTGAGGTAATAAAAAGTATGTAAACTACTCAATATTGAGATAAGAAAATATAAAATGGATTTGAAATGATCTACATACTAAGGTTTAACCAATGCACAAATAAGCAGAAATAGGGAAAAATATTGGAAAGCAGGGAAAATTTACAGATGGCATAAAACAGAATTAAGCGGAGCTTGTGGGCTGACCCATGGCAGCCCAGTCTACGGCAGCTCCAAGACGCTGCCCTGAACCGCTTAGCCACCGCTGCAGCCCAGAAAAGGGGACTTTCCAACCTCATCAGTCTCCTCACAGAGCCCAGAAATCAACAAACAGTCTGCTGAACTACTGAAAGAGATACAAAGGAACAGTGTGAGCAACTACAGGCTTCCTGAACTCGCCCATCCCCCAAACATCAGAACTGCAGTGAACTGCCAGCTTTCAGGAGCGAGCAGTGGTGTATCCAGCACCGTGGAGGCAAGTTCAAGCTCTGTAGCACATCACCAACAGAGCATTCAACACAGCTGACCCAAGCTCCATAGATCAGGGAACGAGGTGGGCACTCAGCATTGATGTGTTTGGAAGCCACACCAAAAGGTAACAAGGCCAGCTGACAAAAAGAAAGAAAGAAAGAAAGAAAGAAAAAAAAAAAAGGTACACAGGCCTGCATTGGAAGTGCTAATCTCTCCTTGCAGGTCGGGGCAGGTTATGGGTTACATATTTGTTTTTGGCCTTAAAATTTTCAAATAAGCTGAACATGGGGTATTGAATATTGCTGCCTTTAATACTTACAGATTTATAGGGCCTTTATCTTTTGATTGTGTCATTATTGGGGCAGGGTCTGATCCAGTTCCAGGCTGAACTGGAACCCAGGTCAGAACAAAATCCTCTATCTCCTAGCTGACAGGATTAAGGGTGTAGAACAACAAACACCCTTAGGGATTTTGACCTTATAAGACTGTTTGTTTCAATTCCCACACTTGTATACTCTGTGCTCATTTCAATTGAATGTGTATTTTGCTCAGTTGAAGTTAAGAATTTGCCAGTAAATTGCTCCACCAGTCCACTACAATACTTGTTTAACAAGCAAATTCAACAGCTAGGATTACTTCTGAGGTTGACTTGGGTAAAAGTGCTACACAAGGCACCTTAAACTCATATCCTGAAAGTATATAAAGGTGGATCAATACACTTAAGAACACTGCAGATAAATAGAAAAACTAAGCATCAAATCAATCCATGATGCAAAAATCACTACATTATAATACAAGAAACACAAAGAATCAAGACAATGCAATCCCACCAAAAATTACAAATCCATCAGAATTGTTCACCAATGAGACTATTTTAGATGAAATTCCTGACAAAGATTTCAAAAGAATGATGTTATCTATACTAAAAGAAATGAAAGAAGAAATGAAAGGAATCAGAGAAGAAAACAAAGGAATTAAAGAAGAAAACAAACTCTTGAAAGAGAATACAGAAAAGCACCTTAATGAAATAAAAAGGTCATTACAGGACATGAATAAGGAAATAGAAATACTGAAGAAAAACCAAGCTGAAAAGACACAGACTGGATTAAAAAGCAGGATCCTACCATATGTTGCATCCAGGAAACTCACCTCTTAATAAAATATAGAAACCTTAGGGTGCAAGGTTGGAAAAAGGTATTTCAGGCAAATGGGCCTAGGAAACAAGCAGGGGTTGCTATCCTAATTTCTGACAGGATAGACTTCGAACCAACATTAGTGAGGAAAGATAAAGAAGGTCACTTTATACTGATTAAAGGAACACTCCAACAGGAGGACATTACAATCCTAAACATATATGCTCCTAACACGGGGGCTCCCAATTTCATCAAATAAACACTATTAGACCTAAGGTCAGAGATAACTCCTAACACAACAGTAGTGGGTGACTTCAATACCCCACTCTCATCACTTGACAGGTCTATCCAGCAAAAAATAAACAGAAAGACATCTGCATTAAATGATATCATAGAACAAATGGACCTAACAGATATATAAAGAACATTCCATCCAAATGCTACAGAATATACATTTTTCTCAGCAGCACATGGGACATTCTCTAAAATATACCATATAATAGGACACAAATCAAATCTTAACAAATACAGGAAAATTGAAATAATCCCTTGTACGCTATCTGACCACAATGGGATTAAACTGCAAATCAGCAACAAGAAAAACTACAGAGCATACAGAAATTCATGGAGACTAAACAGTACATTATTGAACAATGTATGGGTCATTGAAGAAATTAAAAAGGAAATCAAGAAATTCATAGAATCAAATGATGATGAGAATACAACATACCACAACCTTTGGGACACAATGAAGTCATTCCTATGAGTGAAATTTATAGCTCTAAGTGCCTACATTAAGATATTAGAGAGGTCACAACTAAGCAATTTAATGCTTCACCTTAAGGCCTTGGAAAGAGAAGAACAAGGCAAACCAAAAATTAGTAGACGGGAATAAATAATAAAGGTTAGGGCAGAAATTAACAAAATGGAAACCAAAAAAACAATCAAAAAAAATCAATGAAACAAAGAGTTGGTTCTTTGAAAGGATAAACAAGATTGACAAACCCTTAGCAAATCTGACCAAAAGAAAGAGAGAAACGACAAAAATTGATAAAATTAGAGATGAAAAAGTCAACATCACAACAGATACCAAAGAAATTCAGAAAATCACATAGAAATACTTTAAGAATACATATGCCTCTAAGTTGGAAAACCTGAAAGAAATGGATGATTTCCTTGATTCATTTGACCTACCAAATTTAAATGAAGATGAGATAAACCATTTAAATAGACCTATAACAACCACAGAGATCCAAGCAGTTATGAAAAGTTTCCCAACTAAAAAAAGCCCAGGCCCAGATGGATTCACTGCTGAATTTTACCAGACATTCCTGGAATACCTAAAACCAATGCTTCTCAAACTTTTCCATAAAATAGAAAAGGAAGGAATTCTACCGAAATCCTTCTATGAAGCCAGCATCACCCTGATACCCAAAACGGGCAAAGACAGATCAAAAAAAGAAAATTACAGACCAATCTCCCTCATGAACATACATGCAAAAATTCTCAACAAAATACAGGCAAACAGAATACAAGAATATATCAGAAAGATTATTCACCCCAACCAATTAGGCTTTATTCCAGAGATGCAGGGATGGTTCAACATATGAAAATCCATAAATGTAATACACCATATAAATGGTCTGAAGGACAAAAATCACATGGTCATCTCAATAGATGCAGAAAAGGCATTTGACAAAATCCAACACAGAATGTGGTAGTTTGAATATATGGCCCCCCAATATATTAAGTGCTTTATTAGTTTATATTTTGCATCTGCAATCACCTTGCTAGAGGCAATGTCACTGGGGGCAGATCTTAAGGTGTGGTGGTGGGTTTGAGATTCCATTGTAAAGATATGCAAAGTGTGCCTAATGGGGAGTTCCTGAAGTGTGCTGTGGCTTTTAGCTGTAGTGTTGCTCTGTGTGCTGTGTGCCTGGTTGGCTTTTCTCTCTCTTGCCTGGTCCTGTGAAGAGCAGGCGAACTTCTTCTGCCATTATGGAACTTCACCTGGATCTGTAAGCTTCAATAAATAATATCCCTTCCTCCATAACTGTGCCTGGTCTGGAAGTTCATCTCAGCGAACCTGAAGATGTCTGCTACAATGTCAATCTTACCAAAAGCAATCTACACATTTAATGTGATCCCCATTAAAAACCCAATAGCATTCTTCACAGAAATAGAAAAAACAATCCTAAAATTATTCTGGAAACACAAAAAACCTCGAATACCCAAAACAACTTTGCGCAACAAAAATCAGGCTGGTGGTATTACCATACCTGATTTTAAGTTATATTACAAAGCCACAGTAACAAAAACAGCATGGTACTGGCACAAGGACAGACAGGTAGATCAATGGAAGAGAATAGAAGACCCAAATATTAATCCAGGCAGCTATAGTCACCTGATTTTTGACAAAAAAGCCAAAGATAGCCTCTTTAACAAGTGGTGCTGGGAAAACTGGGCATCTGTATGCAAAAGGATAAAATTAGATCATTGTCTCTCTCCATGCACAAGAGTCAAGTCCAAATGGATCAGGGACCTTAACAACAGACCTGAAACTCTCAAACTGCTAGAGGAAAAGGTAGGGGAAACCCTTCCACATATTGGCATAGGCAAGGACTTTCTAAATATAACCCCAATTGCTCAGGGAATAAAACCACTAATCAACCACTAGGATCTCATGAAATTACAAAGCTTTTGTACAGCAAAGGAAACTGTGAATAGAGCAAAATACAACCTAGAGAATGGGAGAAAATCTTTGCCAGCTATACATCTGACAGAGGATTAATATCCAGAACATACAAAGAACTCAAAAAACAGAGCAATAAGAAATCAAACAACCCATTTAAAAATGGGCTATGGGACTAAATAGAGAGTTCTCAAAAGATGAAATACAGATGGCATATAAACATCTAAAAAAGTGTTCCACATCCTTAGCCATCAGGGAAATGCAAATTACAACCACTCTGCGATTCCATTTCACGACTGTCAGAATGGCTACCATGAAGAAAAAAAAATGACAATAAGTGTTGGCGTGGATGCGGAAAAACAGGAACACTTCTACACTGTTGGTGGGAATGTAAGCTAGTCTAGCCATTGTGGAAATCAGTATGGAGGTTCTTGAGACAGCTAAAAATAGATTTACCATATGATCCAGCTATAGCACTCCTAGGCATATATCGAGAGGACTCCTCTCAGTACCTTAGAGATACTTGCACAACCATGTTTATTGCTGCTCTATTCACAATAACTAAGAAATGGAACCAGCCTAGATGTCCCTCCACAAATGAATGGATAACAAAGATGTGGTACATTTACACAATGGAGTTCTATTCAGCGGTAAAGAAAAACGAAATTATGAAATTTGCAAGGAAATGGATGGATCTGGAAAAGATTATATTAAGTGAGGTAACCCAGGATCAGAAAGCCAAACGTCTCATGTTTTCTCTCATATGTGGATCCTAACTACAAATGTATAGACTTGTGTGTGAAATGGAACCAAAAATAGTTACTAGAAACCAGTAAGCTGGTAAAAGGCTATAAGGGAGGCAGGAGAGGGAAGGATTTAAGTTTATGGTATTACACATATGTAAGTAGAAGAACAGATTACAGGGAGAGGAATGGCCTAAGAGAGGCATGGGAAGAGAATGCGAAAAAGAAGGGCAGGGGGAGGGTCAATCAAAATTCAAGATAGTGTGAATAAGACTTATGTAAACCTACTTTTTTGAATAATGGCACATCCAGAAGCTGTAAACTGTTCCTAGAAAATTTTCAGTGCATGGGATGGGATACCTTCAGTGAGTTGTTGGCCAAGGAGGTCCTGGTAGCCTCCAAAACATTAAAGGCTATTGCCAAAGCCCTTGGTTGCCCTTGAGAAACAGACGATAAGGCCCTATTGCTGAAGACATCTCTTGCCTGAGAGGCAAGGTCACTGAGAAAGCAAGCTGGTGCTGAACAGAAAACCTTCTCCCTGTACACCAGCCAACAGAAAGCTGGAAAAAAGCTGCAGTGCACACAGCCCTATGGGAGACAGAAGTCATCAGCAGTGAAAACAATGGACACTGAATATTCAAGTTTGGCCATACAGGCCTAATGACTGAATGGGTGCAATAGTGGCATGTCTGCTCTTGGGGTAACCAACTGCTCCATAATTGGACTGAAGGCTCTCTCTATGGGAGGGAATACATACCTGGTACTGAAAAACCTAAGCAAAAGTCTATGGCAGGGGAGGTCATGAGCCTTAGGTGTATAAAGCCTGCACTTGTCTGGTTAAATGTATAATTTATTCCCACCAAGCTGCCCTGAAAGCACTACGCTTAATGTTCATATTCACATATTAATGCTACTCTCACTTCTGGTTAGAGAAGCTTCTCTTTTCAGATGGCGATAACCACTGGGATAACCCAAAAGCCAACATAGTGCTGAGAAGAAGGGATGGAGGAGTGCCCAGCACTGAAACACCTCTGTCACACCCTCCAAGGCTCAGCAACGATTGAGGAAGAGGGGGCGGATAGAATGGAAGAGGCAAAGGAAGGGTATGACTCCTTACAATGCAACTTCCCAGACAGAAATTGGCCTCGATATCCATGACCTTGCAGTGCCTAGCAATACCTCCACATGACCCTCAAAATAGAAGAAAAAGATGATAACATCAAATTAAAAGACAGACTAAAGGAGAGATGGAGGGGATATGATGGAGATTGGAGTTCTAAAGGGGAATGGGGGAGGGGAGGGAAATATCATGAGTTTTTGTGTGTAAGTATAGAAGTTGTCAATAAAATTTAAAAATAAATAAATAAATAAATATGAAAAATATTTTAAAAACTGTGAATTAATAATTATCCTGTGAAATTTTAAGAATTGATATTTTTATTTAAAATAGTGTTACTAAGATCATAAAATATTTCAGACCAAAATAAAAACAATAGAATGACCAATCATAGTTAGAGATAATTTTATCATAATTATATTTACAAATATAAAATAGTAAACCTATAAGTAAAAGATAGCATTAAAATTTCTTACTGTTTTAGAATAGCCTAAAGTATTCAAAGCAGGAAAGTCCTGAGATGAGGAAGATGTTCTAATTTTTTAACTTACTTATTTGCAAGCACAGAGAGAGTGGGGGATGGAGAGATGAGAGACCAAGAGATAGAATATGGTCTCTAGCCAATGCAAATGAACTCCAGACACATGCATCACTTTGTTCATCTGACTTTACATTGGTACTGGGGAGTCAAACCTGGGTCCTTAGGCTTTTAGGCAAGTACCTTAACTGCAAAGCCATCTCTCCAGCCATGACATTCTAATTTTTAAAACTATGTTAGAAATCATGGAGAATATTTAAATTTTTAGCATGGAATTAATGGAAATAGTTATTGAAAAATAAATAAACCTAAAAGCAATAAATATCTTGTGCAACAATATAAATATAAAAATAATATAAAAATTTATCTTGAAATCCTGAAAGATAATCTACCTAATTCAGAAAAAAATTAGAACATGATTATTTACTATACTTTTTTAGATTTGTTATTTTTTTAATTGTTTTTTTTTAATTTATTTCTTTGAGACAGGCAGACAGAGAGAGAATGGGATCAACAGGGCCTTCAGCCACTGCACACGAACTCCAGAGGCATGCACCACCTTGTACATCTGTCTTACATGGTTCCTGGGGAATCAAATATGGGTCCTTTGGCTTTTCAGGCAAGCACCTTAACTGCTAAGCCATCTCTCCAACCCTATTTACTATTTATTTTTACTGTTGCTTTTATTTTTAGTAATTATTTGGAAATAGATACTTTGTTTAAAAAAAAGTCTGTTTTGTTATACCGCTCTGTGGTTTTTTAGGTCATGAATTAATTGCTAGATCCTGATTTTAAAAGGTAACATTATGCAAGATCATGCAACCCCTTTGAATATTTCTTTTATTTTTAGAGAGAGCTAGAGCAAGAGATATTTTAATAATAGCCATATTAAGATTAAAAACACCTATAAATTCACAAAGCCTCCATGCCATATATATAATTGCTAATTTTTAGTGAGTAGAATAAATTGATAAGTACATATTATAGTAGTGATGTCTCTTGTATCAGCTGCCATGCACAGTTCTTAACTGATATGAGAACATCACTAATTACAATGAAATATCAGAGCTATTAACTCAAAATATAACAAAACCAAATGTTGTCAAAAGTATGCCTGGCAAAGCATGTCAGTTTTATTCTTTAATATTTGGAGAATATGAGTAGATAAATATTCAACAAGTTTCTAAAAATTTTAATATATTTTATAATCTTTGCATGTAAAAATTAGTCCTTTAGCAACCCATCCCTTTGAAGTCAATGCATTTCCTTAAAAATACTGTCATTTTCATTTAACTTTTACTTCCTTTAAATTAAATTAATTTTAAACTTAATTTTAAAACCTCCTCTGTAGTAATAAATTGGTGCGTCTTAAAATTTTTCTTTACTATTTTTTCAGCAAAGTCACTTATCTATTTATGTATCTGTGAAATTAATATTCAATCTCATAGACTCACAAATTTAGTGACACCCAAAAGTATCTTGTCATGATTTTATTTTATATCATTTCTATTATTGGAAAGCAAACATAATACTTTGATTTTTTAAACTCTTATACTTAAGTGTAAATCTTTAGCCTTCCCATGTCAATTAAATGTTTCATATTACATACCAGTTGCTTGAACATGACATGGTGAAATAAGTGGTTTAGTTTTTGATGTCAATGGTTTTTTCTGTGACAAATATTCACTGTATAGTTCTGAAGCATTAAAGGAATTAATTTGAACTTGAAAGTCAAAGTCATATGTTGCAACCTGTAGGACAAAATATATATAAATAACCACCATCTGGCCAACAACACCAATGAGACATAAATTGTTAAATAACATTTTTATAAAAATAAAGTTTTTAATATTTATTTTATTTTATTTTATTTTATTAGAGAGAGAGAGAGAAAGAGAAAGAGAGAGGGGGGCAGAGAGAGTGAATGGGTGTGTCAGGGCCTCCAGCCACTGCAAATGAACTCCAGATGCATGCACCCCCTTGTGCATCCGGCTTATGTGGGTTCTGAGGAATCAAACCGTCCTTGGCTTTGCAGGCAAATGCCTTAACCACTAAGCAATCTCTCCAGCCCCAAAATAAAGCTTTTACCATCTATTAACAAGTCAACTCAGGAACACAAGGACAGAGACCTATATAAAAATTCAAGGAAAATCAGACCCTTGAGTTAATCAAGTATACCAAACTAATGAGTGAAACAGCTATATCACATCGTATCAACGGAGAAGCATCTAATGCTGGGGTAAAGTATAGGCACCCATAGATTTATCCTCAGGCCATTTGTTGTATGCCTCATAGGATTCATATGATAAGAAGTACCTATTCAATCTACAGGAATTCAGCTCATGGGTTTTTGAATTTCACCATTAAAAATTACAACTGAAGGGCTGGAGAGATGGCTTAGGGTTTAAGGCGCCTGCCTCCTAAGCCTAAGAACACTGGTTCCAATCTCCAGTGGTTCCAATCTCAAGGTCCCACGTTTAGCCAGATGCAAAGTGATGCAAGGGCGCAATGCCACACTTGACCACAAGGAGGCGCATGCATCTAGATTTCGTCCACAGCAGCTGAGAAGCTGCTGATATGCCCATCTCTATCTATCCTCCTCTCCCTCTCTCTCTGTCTCTCTCTGTGTCTCTCTCAAAAAAAAATTACAACTGTATTTGAATAGCCTTGAGTAATCTCTGCTGTGCTTGACAAATAAGGTCCACGCTAACCTCATATATATATTTTTTAAATGAACAGTTCCACCATACAAAAGGGTATGCTTTATTTTAGTCATTTGTACTAAGACAGTTTTGGGGTAACAGGGCCACAAAAGTTAACTAAAAGTGGCCAAAGATGAGAAATGTCCTTGAGCTTGTAAAAGAGAATGTGGTTTTCCTTATCATTTTTCTCCTCTAAAGTCGTTCCCTTCATGAATGTCTTTTTCCTTAATCATAAATCCATCCCTGGGTATTTTCCTCCCTAAAAAAGGATCATAGTCACAAGGGAGATTTTCACTCAGGACATCTCATGTTACACAGGAGCTTCACTGTCTTTCCTTCAATTAAGCTGCATAATGAACTATTTCTAAACTTTACCATTATTGCTCTGTGGGTTTCATTCTTTATATTCGTAAGACAAGAACCTGTAAGGCTACTGATTCAGTGGAAGTTGTATGTGTGACCATTACAGTCTGACACCCCATGTCCAGTTAAAGCCCAACCAAGACCCCAAATTCCTATATCAAAAGACTCTGCTATGCAACATATTAACCTTTCATTTTGTTTTTATTTTACTTTATCTGGCCATACTCCTGCCAATTGTATCTCCTGCCATGGATTCTTATATAAACTATCTGTTCTCATAACACAATTATAGGAGCACAAAATAAAGCAGAATGTTTTATTTTAATGTACACTTCACACACTTCCCACAGCTCATACCTGTGACAATCTATTTCTGAAGAAGTACATGTAAACAGACAATAAGGAATAAATTCTATGATCATGTACTATTGTAAGTATAACCTTGTTTAATATTTCATACATAAGGGAAAATACAGCTGAAACTTTGTTTCATCCTATTCCACCCACTATTTCCTGTTATTTATTCTTCAGTTCCTCTGTTTTATCCCTTTGCTATTAAGATAAATCAATGTCTATTAAAGGGTAAATATTAGTGACAGTCATCTTTGTTATACATGTTATATTAGTTCTAAGACTTTTCTTGTGCCTTCCCCATTCCCTGCTTGGAAACCAAAATGGGAAAATGGATATTCCAGTCTCTTATAAAAGTGGTATATTATTTTTATATGACCTGTATACACAGCACATCCTAATATATATATTTTAAATCTAGACTACTTATGATACCTAATTTCACATGTGTGTGTGTGTGTGTGTGTGTGTGTGTGTGTGTGTGTGTGTGTTATGCAGCATTACTTAATGAATGGTGACAAGAAGTTACGATGGGCCTGGAGATATGGTTCAGGACTTAAAGTCTAATGACCTAGGTTCAATTCTCCAGTAGCCACGTAAACCCAGATACACAAAGTGGTACATGCATCTGGCGCTCATTTGCAGAGGCTAATAGCCCTGATGCGCACCCATTCATTCATATTCTCTCCCTCTCACTCTCTCTCTCTCCCTTGCTCCTTGGAAATAAATATTTTAAAGATATGTACATGTTCAAGACAGATACATATTTTCTCTAATATATTTTGATCTGTGGTAACTTGAATCTGCTGGTGCAGACCTTTGCATACACTAGACTATGTGTAATCTATAGCCAACTAATTTTCAAGATTTTTCATAAAAATGGAAAATTCACATTATTCAAAATTCAAAGAAGCAAGCATTTTAAACAAATTACCTAAATAAAATCACACCAAAGTGGATAAACAGCAAGATCAAAAGCAAAGATGATAGAAACAGAAAGGTGCTATTATGAGAAAACTTTAACATAGAGCAAAACCTCAGGATTCACATATGAATTTCTGATGTTCATGCTGATGTTGGTAATTATCAGATAAATAAATATATTCACTTCAACTCTTAGTAGTTTATTTAAGTAAATTTTTTATGATATAATAAGGGCTATATTCAATACACATAAAAGCCATACCATATGAAAATGGAGGAAAACCTGAAGCTTTCTCACTAAGGTCTACAAAAATACACAGGTGGTTAATCTCACCACTGCTTTCTAAAATAGAGTACTTGAAGTCTTAGCTCAAGCTTATTGTTTACTAGAGCAAGAAATAAAGGGAAACAAATTGGAAGGGAAGAAATCAAAATGGAAAAGTAAGTGGACTGCATAGCACAATATGTCATTTCTACCACATCTTCTATGCCCCAGGAAACATAAGGAAGTGGTAAGTTAAATATGAGTGTTGTTCTCAGTGCTAGGCTGAGAACCACCCTCAGGGTCACTGCACTAGAAACTGAGGAGACTCAAAATCAGAGGCTGCTAAGACTCAACAGTAAAGGAAGCTTATAACATGTTCTCCAAGGCTCACAGAACATTCTGGAAGAGGTAGTAGCTTGAATGCAAGAGGCACAGCATAGTAAGGTATACTCTGAAGCCTGTTCTTCCCCACAGAAACTGGTATATTCATGACCCCACAGTGATTACTGATAACCCCAATGAGGAGGGGCATCAGTGGAATGGGGTCAGGAGAGAAGGGACAAAATAATATCACCTGATGGGATATGATCAATCAATAATATGTTCATTTATTAAAGTCCTCAATAAAAACAGGTAACAGGAGGACTGGAGAGACAGTTTAGCATTTAAGGCACTTGCCTGCAAAGCCTAAGGATGCATGTTTGACTCTTCAGATCACATGTAAGCCAGACGCTTAATGATGCAATCATGCAAAGTCACACATGCACACAAGGGAGCACATGAACCTGGAGTTGAATTGCAATGACTGGAGTCCCTGGCATGCCAATTCTCTCCCTCCCTATCTCTCTCTCTCATAAAGAAGACCAGTCTGTTTGGCTTGCCTCAATAAACTGTAACAGGAAAAAGACAAAAATGTTTACGATTCAGTATTAATAACAAATAAAATTATTTACTGATAAAAATAAAAATTATTTGGCTTTGTTTATGTGGTGGTTTAAATGTAAAATACCTCCAATATCTTCAACTTTTTTTAAAATTTTGAGGCAAGTCCAACAGACTGGACTTTTTTATGAGAAAGCGAGAAAGAGAGAGAGAGAGGGGAAGAGAACTGGCATGCCAGGGCCTCCAGCCACTGTAATCAAACTCCAGACACATGTGCCACCTTGTGTTCATGTGTGACCTTGTGCATACATCACCTTGTGTGTGTAGGTTATGTGGGATCTGGGGAGTGGAACATTAGTCCTTAAGTTTCACTAAGCCATCCTCCAGCCCACTTCAATGGTTTTTTATTAAGCTTCCTACTACCTTCCCAGATAGTGAAGCCTTGCTGGAGGAGGTGTGTCACTGGAGTGAGTCTTGAGGTTCACAACGCCATATCTACTACATGTTGAAAGATAATTGACTCTGAGACTCCTTCCTCTCTGCTGCTATGACAAGATGTGATGCCTTGGCTGCCTTGTCTCCCATACCATAATGAAACTCACCCTTGAAACTATAAGCTAAGATAAACCCTTTCCACCATAAACTGCTTCTGGTTAGGTGTTTTGTCTTAGTAACATAAAAGTAACTGCTGCCGTAGTGTGAAAGAGTAACTTTTGTGAAATAATACATCATTGGGAAACTTAATAATGTTTTTGCAAACTCTTCAAAAATCCATTATTAATTATGCTTTCTGTTTGACTAAATATTATAGTATTATGAAAATATTTGATATATTGAAAAATCTTTTACTGAAAATATAGATGTAAAATCTAAGTAGTATTTCTACATAATTATATATTCAGGCTTCTGAATTATGAATTATTGGCATGTACAACCAACTTGAAAATATTTCTCAACCTAGTTTAGGCTCAAGATCAATAATATGACTTTTAAAAGTTAAAAATGTTATATCCTTTCTTGGTAAACCCACCAAACTGTATATATCAAATATATATATATATATATATATATATATATATATATATATATATATATAAAATTCATATTAGCAAATAATGACTTCATAATAAATCCTTGGAAACTAGTTTAGCATACATCTGAATAACTAATTTTTTATACAATATAATGAGATTTTCAGTTACTTTGATCTAAAAAAAAGTAGATTTTACTACCTATTCCCAATATGTTTATCCAAAACCCAGAACAGACACAAGAATGAACATATGGCCAATATAAACCCATGTGAATCATGGATACTAAAACACACAAAGCATACCTTAACTTGTATTATATACTTAAGAGTGATAAAAGTAATCTTTTTTATTTTTTAACATCTGAATATTGTTTCAAGCTCTCTAATTTTCCTCCATATAGCCAAATATCTGCTCTCACTATTCCTATAATGAATTCCAATGTTAGTAAAAGTATCATTACTAAAAATACATTAGCAAACATAGTGCAATACTACCATTGCTTTTATTTAACCCCTTTCTATACCCACTAGCACTAGGTAATAAATACCAATCTAGCTGTTAATTTTTTGAAACTTTGATATATGAATATTATAATCTATCATACAGAAGTTTAATTGAGAGATGATCTTATCTTGTCACTTTTATTTCAGAAACTATAAAAAAAAAGGCAAACCACAGGTCACTACTGTAACTTAACCACTGGTACATCTTTCTTGTAGGTACATCCCAGTGAAAAGTTTTCTTAGATTGTTTATTCTTTTAAATGATTACTGAACATCAAGGGGACAATATAAAATATGGTAGTATCATAGCAATACCTTTTTAATGTAAATAGACTATTTTTGTGAATTTTAGATAGCGATTCAAAGTATATTAAGAATATTCCCAGGCTGGAGAGATGTTTTAGTGGCTTAAAAGTTAAGGCACTTTCCTGCAAAGCCAAAGGACCCAGGTTCAATTCCCGAGGACCCACATAAGCCAGATGCACAAGGTGGTACATATGTCTGGAGTTTGTTTGCAGAGCCTGGAAGCCCTAGCATGCCCATTCTCTCCCTTCCTCTCTCTCTGCCACTTTCTATAAATAAATAAATAAGTAAATACCCTTTAAAAAAGAATATTACCTCAAAAATAATTGCAAAGCACATGATCACTTGAAAATAAAAGGTTTTTGTTTGGCTTAAATATTTCTTTCCTGGATAACTTATTATACCTTAAATTTATTAGAGAGTATACAAGGAAAATAGCATTATTGGCCCCCTATGTGTGTCTGCTATATATGAGTCATATTACAACCATGATTATAACACTTCTATTTATTTTACTGTGTTAAAAGGGATATTAAGACAGCCATTAGATAAAGACTACAACTAGAACTTAGGTGATATGTGACAGATTTTCATCTGAATTATTTGAAGTTCAATTACTACTCCTATGGGAAATAAAAATATGCACTTACTTCTGTAGGAGAAAATGTCATAACACATTCAACAGATGTGCTTTCTTCTACTTCTATAGCATATACATAAGGAACTTCAGTATTTGTGGATTCACCTAAGAAAGAAAATATATATGAAACAAAGAAATTACAGATATATGTATATATCTAAACCATCATTATTTAATGTGAAAATGGGAACTTTGAAAACTCTCATTAACATATCAAAAAGTAATTATTTAAATATCTGGCTAAGGTTGCATAAAATTCTAAGTAAATAATCACTTTTTAGTATCTAGATTCTTAAGTGCAACACTGATATCCAAGTATAAAACACAGAATTAGAGATAGCTCAGCAGTTAAGGCACTTGCCTGCAAAGTCTAATGACAGGAATTCAAGTCCCCAGTGCCCTTATAAAGCCAGATACACAAAGTGGTGCATGTATCTGGAGTTTGTTTACAGCAGCTAGAGGCCCTGGCATGCCCATATTCTCTCTCTTCCTCCCTCTCTCCTTCTCTCTCCTTAATCTCTAATTCTCTGATTGCAAATAAATAAATAATAATTTAAAAACACAGAATTAGGAAGTTTAAAACAGACCCACCATGGCTCAGGGAATTTTGCAAAAGAGGGGTCAGAAAGACTGTAAAAGCCACAGGTTGGAACACATACCCAGAGGCATTGCCCCCCAATATCTGACTGCTGCTCCCACAAGGCATAACCCACAATCCAGTAGGGAATACCAGCAACCTCACTGAGGAGGGCCCCCAGTGGAATGGGGGTTAGGGATGAGGGAAAGGATGGTGCCAACACATGATGTAGCCATACAAAGTATGTTCTCAATAAAAAAAAAAAAAAAAAACTAATCAATAAAAACCTAGTTAAATTTCAAGAAATATAACACAGTCCTGTTTGAATGAAAGCTGAAAGCAAAAAAGAAAGATATATAGTAACTAATTGAATCACAGGTCCCAAAAATTTAAGAAATGTGTTTTTCAGTGAACAGGAAACAGGAAAGACTCAGATAGTCTTTGATAGTGCAAAGATTCACAAAAGTATCCCTATTACCTCAATTATTGTTGTGGTTTGAATGTAAAATTCCCCACCAGGCTCATGTGTTTGAATACTTGGTCCCCAGGTGGTGATATTATTTGGGAAGGTTATGGAAAGTTCAAAGGTGGATTCTTGATATACGAAGTAGGTCACTAGAAGTAGGCCTTGAGGTTTAATATCCTAATCCCACTTCTAGTTTATTTCTTATTCTGGCTGCATTGTAACCATCTAGCTTTCCATGCCTTGCATACCATAATGGAGTGTATCCCCATTATATCCTCAAAATATAAGCGAAAAAAATTCCTTTATTGAGTTGCTTCTACTTCCTATCAGTGAGAAAGTAAAGTAACTAATACTTAAAACTGGTGACAAGAAGTGGAACCATGGCTACAATAAAATTGACCATGTCATTCCTAAGCCTTTGGAATTAGTTTATGGGAAGAATGGGGAAGAGTTTACAATTATGGCCTAGAGAAGCCCTACAATACTACAAACAGAGCTTAATGACTTCTCTTGGGAGTTTAGAAAATCAAAATACTGAAATAAACATGGGCAGTGGAAGCTCAGTTCATTGGCTTTCAGAGGGGAACAAGGATTTATCAGGAACTGGACTAGTAGTCATTCATGTGATATCATAGCAAAGAAACTGGTTGTAGCCTACCTATGTCCTGAGAACTCGAGTGAAGTTGAATTAAAGGTACTGGACTAGTTTATTTGGCAGAGGAAGTTTCAACACAACCCAGTAGTCTGGTTGTGGTTTCGCTTCTGTTGGTTGACTGCTTTTATCCAAATACACAAAGAAAGGCAATGACAAGCAGAGTAAAAAGGCATGAAAAATATGCTATTTGGCAAGGAATGGAACACATTTGAATCTTCTAAGAATGAGCATGATGGTACAGCTATAATTGTTAAAGAAATTAAAACCATTAAATAAAAATCTACTTTTCATTGGGACAATAGGAAATATGTCCTGAGGATAAGACCTCACACTTGGAAAACTCTAGTTTACAAGTATGCAAATTATTTTGAAAGGAAAATGTCTGAAGGGAAATGTGACAAAAGGAAGGGGTTCCCTGCTTGAAACTGTTGTCCAGGAAAGTGTTTTAACAGATTTAGCAACTAAGGCATATAGAAGCCACTTCATGTGATTTAGAAGGGGATCAAATTCCATCTCAAGTTGGCAGCAGAACTTATAAGAATTGTTCATGTGGTACTGATTTTATAGGCATGAATAAAAGGAAAATTGAGGGGATCAAGGAATCTTTCTCGTGGTTTCAGATTGTTGCTGACAATTTCATCATGCCTTTAGGATGCCAGATTTGGACATACAGGATTTGCTGTTTGACCTGCTGGGTTTTGGTTTTGTTTTGGTCCGGCCTTGCTTTTCTATAGCCCTATTCTTCCTCTTTGATTGGAAATGGGTACTCCTTGACACTGAATGTTGGAAGTGTATAATTTTTTTGCAGGAATTCATAACTAAGACATTGTTCTGAGTCTCAGAAGAGACACTGCACTTTAAGTTTGAAGCTAGCATGAAGAAATATTTCCTGCTACTCTAAAAATGTGTTTCTTCCCATGATTAGACCTTCATACTAATTATGTACAAACACTATAACATACAGCTCTGAGACAAATGAAAATATTAATAGAGAATTAGTCTTCATGTAGGTTACACTCTACTAGGGCAACAAATACAGACTCAGCTTCCTAAGATACAAAGCAGAATTTGATTAATGCTATCGCCCAGTTTTGAGTCATGTCTTTACTGCCAACATTCTGACTGATACAGTTACTGTTCACTTATTAAAGATATATCTTGCCAGGCATTGTGGCACATGCCTTTAATCCCAGCACTCAGGAGGTAGAGGTGGGAGGGTCGCCATGAGTTCAAGGCCAACCTGAGACTACATAGTGAACTCCAGGTCAGCCTGAGCTACAGTGAGACCCTACCTCAAAAAAAAAAAAAAAAAAAAAAAAAAAGATATATCTTAGTTATCTTCATAGAGTCAATGTATCATTGAGATTCAATGAATGTTCACTGAAAAAGAAATGACTAAGCCAATGGGAGGAACACCTTTGTAGGCAAGGACTCAAATAAAAAATATTTTACATTTTGTGAGACATATGAATCCTATCATAACTAATTCTGCCATTATACTATGAAATCAATTATATATATATTTATATATACATATATGCCTATAATCTAATAATATTTTCTTTACAAAAGCATATTTAGATCAGATTTCACTCATGAGCCTTATTTGGCCAACTACTGGAGATGAAGTGCACCATAAAAGTGCACATTTCTTTAAGTTTAATGTAGCATAAAGATTCCTATTACATAAGTAAACATAAACAGAGAACTGAAAATGACTATTCAAAAGTAGAAAATATTTTTTCAATTATAGCACATACTTACATATGATACATATTTACTATATTAAACAATAAATATGGTTATTGATCCCATAATACCTGTCATTACATCCACAATATCTCCACCATATTGAGCTCATCAATATTTTGAAATGGATAATGAAGGCATAAAAACTAAAACATAAAAAGTCATCAAAATAGAAGAGGTACTAGTTTGATAGATGAAGGAGTTCAGTGAAAAAGAAAAGGGGGAGTGGGAAAAAAGCATAGACTGAGAGGTGAGTATGATCAAAATAACTTGTCAAATAAATAAATTAATTAAAAAACATGAAAGTTTAGAAACACATACTATTAGAATATTTTTAAAGTTCTAATAGTACAATTACATACTTGTAGATATAAAATCATGATGAATTATGTAGCAAAGAAAAGTGAGCATTAAGCCAGGCGTGGTGGTGCACACCTTTAATCCCAGTACTTGGGAGGCAGAGGTAGGAGGATTGCCATGAGTTTAAGGCCACCCCAGGACTACACAGTGAATTCCAAGTAAGCCTGGGCTGGAGTGAGACCCTACCTCGTAAAACAAAACAAAAAGAAAAAGAAAACATGAGCATTAAGTAATAATTAAAATATATAAAATAACTACTATTTTCTTATGTTTTTAATAATCCTACCTTAAACAGTTAAAAATTATTTTGTTTTACAATAATACCACTGTAGTATAAAATAAATACCTGATTTTTCCTTAGCATGTATTGTAAAAAGTGGAAAGTCTATTAGATTGAACGCCACTTTGGCACGTGTTACCCCTTTGTTTTTTATTACAAATGGAAAAACTGAAGTAGTGCCAACATAAGTGCCACTGAAATTGAATATGTTCTAAAATTTAAAAAGAAATAATAATTAGAAAGTAGAATATTGTGTTATTAAATTGTTTATTCAAAGTTATGTTTTTATATTTATCGATTAAAATTATTGCAAAGCAGAACTCTACACAACTTAGTCATTATTCATTTTCTATCTATAATCAATTACCAAAATCCATTCTTCTGCCCCTCATCCTCACCTGTTTCTTTTAATCTAACTATATGCAAATAGTAACTAGTCAATTTTCATTTACTTTCTAGATTTTCACTTTTTTCAAATTCTTTCCTCCATAACTAATTTTCAATTGATCTAATTGAGAAATTGCTCACTTCTCTTAAATCTTATTCTCTCCAAGCTCATTAATAGGGCTGATAAAGTTTCTTTTACTTTTCTTTTTTTTGTCATTTTTGAGGTAGGGTCACAATCTACCTTAGGATGACCTAGAACTTACTTTGTAGCCCAGGCCAGCCTCAAACTCAAGGTGATCCTCCGGTTACCTTAGCCTCCTGAATGCTGAGATTAAAAGGTGTGCACTTCCATGCCTAGCTTTTATAAAGTTGCTTAAGATCACCTTTCTTATCTTATATTCCTGCCTTAACCAGCTCCACTCTCCCTACTACTTAAAATATCTGCTAGCTGTGTGGCTTAACATGTCAAACCAATACTTGATATCTCACCTTTCTCTGACTTATTCATGCTGTCTCTTTTGTCAAGAAAGCCCTTCTCTAAAAGGTAATTATCTGATCAAATTGTAAATAAATAAAACCACCCTTATATAAAACATAATTAATCACATGGTGCTCAGGATGGCTTCTGTTCCTTATACTTACTTATATTGTGATATCACATATTTTATTTATATATTTCAGTCTCTTAATGAGAGTGGGATGCATTTTCATATCTTTTGCACCCATCTTATGTCTACCCTATATATGAATATATGTGCATGTATGTGTGGAATGATGATATATCTGAACTCTAGCTCATATTCTAAGCATGTGCCTACACTCCAAACCTCTGTAAGTAATATTCACACAGATTTAATAATTATCAATTACTTAAGAAAAAACTGCATAGAACATCAAAAGGAGATTGAAGCAATAGTTATTTTTAATATTAGGAAAACACTATGTTATAGTCAATTCAATACAATTTTTATTTATAATATCAACCCAGATATATTTATATATATATATATATATATATATATATATATATATATATAAATTTGTAGAATTCAAAATAAACAAACACTCATTATCTTCTAAATGTAAAATTTTCTATCTCCTTACTACTTGATTTTATGCTCACTTAGAAAAAATTTTCTACCTGTAATTAATATGCATAATAAATATCATAACTCTTACTATACATATCCCACATGCATTTTTAAAATGCTATATTGTTATTATTATTTAAACAGGTCTTCACTATGTAGCTAAGGTTTGCTTCAACTTTGTGATCCTTCTGACTTAGTCTCCTCAGTGCTAGAATTCCAGTCATACACTACCACACCTGAGCTAGTACCTTTTTTTTATATTTTATTTATTTATTTATTGGAGAGAAAGAGAGAAGAAGAGGGAGAATGAGTTGCCAGGGCCTCCAGCCACTTTAAATGAACCCCAAATGCATGCAACACCTTGTGCACCTAGCTTATGTGGGTACTGGGGAATCAAATCTGGAACTTTAGGCTTCACAGATAAGCACCTTAACCCCTAAGCAATCTCTCTAGCACCAAGTATTAAAAAAAAAGGTAAATCTAAAATGATAAGAGCATATATAAACATACATAAATGTAAAGTGTTGTAAATTATTCAATTTTTAAATAACATGTAAAGCATGTCCTATGTCACTTTAGCATGTTGAAACAGAGTAATAAAAGCGTCAATCATTGAAGCACATTTAATATGAAAATAGAAGGGGAAATAGTGGGAGGGAAAGATTTTAGCAAGGATAGGAATGAGAGAATGGGAGACAGATGAAGGTGGTAGTAGGATTAGCCAAAACTCAGGAAAGGTGATCAAGCAATATGGAAACTTGGTAAACCAATTTAAAATATGAATTTTAAAAAAGGTTTGTATACACGTTTCCTACATGGATGGATAAAACTGCTCCAAGAAGTCATAGGTAAATAATTGAAAATTCCAGTGAAAGGGAAGTGATACCACCCAACAAGTTGTTGTCAGGGAGGTAACAGAAGCCTTAAAACAAAATTATTGCCATTTTTCTTTTCCCCCCTCACAAAAATATATAATAAGTACCTGTTGCTAAAGAAACCACACATTTTTTGTTGCAGGACTTATAGAAATTAAGCTGGAATTTAACTTGAAGTGTCCTCCCTACTAGATAGCTTTAATAGTCCCAGAGATGGCATGCAAGCTGCTGAGAGAGAAAAGCTATCAACCATCCTAACAAAATATAGACCCTGCATGCTCCACAACTGACCTGCCAAGCAAGATGTGAACACTAGCACAATACTGGCATGTCTGTTATGGTAGGAAATAATGGCTTTCTGATTAGATTTGAAGACCACTCCAGAGGGAATTCATACCTGGGACTATAAAACAGGTCAAAAGCCCATGGCTAATAACAGAGGCCCTATGGAGAGGACCTCTCTGATAAATGAACAAGATGTCAAACTGCCTTCAAAATGTTTATATTTGTTCTTATAGATTAGTACTGCTCTCAGACTCAATCACAGAAGCTTCTTTCTTCAATGAGCAAAGGTCAATATAGACAGAAAAGGTTAACACAGAGATGCAGAGTTAGACAGCAAAATTGCCAAGAGTAACTATTGTATCCTTATCCCTAAAAAGGACATATAAATTACCCCCTCCAAGGCTCATGAAATCTTGCAAAATTCAGAGAAGAAAGAATGTAAGAGCAGGAGGATGGAGAGGAAGGCTATGGAATGCTGTCTTCTAAATACAATATGTCCATTACACTCATGAACTCACACCATCTATAGTTTCATGAACAAGATTGAGCCTGCCAACATTTCATCATGGATGGAGAAGGGTGTTTAGGCCCCACTCCTCTCAGAGTAGGTCAAAGGTACCTAACAGTTTCTTAGGAAAGAAGAATCATGTTCTTCAGTTGTATAACCACTGGTAATTTGTCCATACTCCAGCAAATAACATCCTAACCATATTCATTCAAACAACCCTAACTCAGTGGATTAAAAAAAAATGCTAGAGGGCTGGTGTAGCAGACAGCTTCAGGTTCGCTGAGATGAACTTCCAGACCAGGCACAGTTATGGAGGAAGGGATTTATTGAAGCTTACAGATCCAGGGGAAGTTCCATAATGACAGAAGAAGCTGGCCTGCCTTCACAGGTCCAAACACAGACAGAAAAGCCACAAGCCAACAGCCACACAGCACAACACACCTCAGGAACTCCAGCTAGGCACACTTTGCATATCTTTAGATTGAAATCCTAAACCCACCACCACACCTTAAGATCCACCCAGAGACACTGCCTCCAGCAAGGTGGATGCAGATGCAAACAACAAACTAATAAAACACTGAATATATTGGGGGCCATCTATTCAAACTACCACAGCTGGAGAGATGGCTTAGAGGTTAAGGCACTTGCCTGCAAAGCCTACAAATGCATGTTCAAATCTCTAGGTCCCACATAAGCCAGATGAGCAGTGACGCAAGCACACAATGTCACATATAAGCACAAGGGACGCACTTCATTTGTAGTGACTGAAGGCCCTGGTGTGTCCATTCTCTCTCTCTATCTCTCTCCCTCTCTCTCTCTCAAATAAATAAAAATGGGCTGGAGAGGTGGCTCAGCAGTTAAGGCACTTGCCTGCAAAGCCTAATGACCAAGGTTCTATTTCCCAGTAGCCATATAAAGCCAGATGCACAAAGTGGCACATGTACCTGGAATTCATTTGCAGTGGCTGGCCCTGGTGCACCCATTCTCCCTGTCTCTCTATCTCTCTCTTGCAAATAAAGTTAAAAAATTATAAAAATAGGAAGGTGATTAGTCGGGAAGAAGGGTTTTAGAGGAGGAGATAGAGTATGAGAAAGTAATTAGGGGAACAACATCAAAATACATTGCATACAGGTACAATTCTCTCTCTCTCTCTCTCTCTCTCTCTCTTGCAAATAAATAAAAAATATTTTTAAAAGAAACAACAAAAATTATATTATATACAGGTATGAAAGTACCAAACATGGGCTGGAGAGAGAACTTAATGGTTAATGTGCTTGCCTATAAAGCCTGACTGCCTAGGTTTGATTCCCCAGTACCCACATAAACCCAGATGCATAAAGTGACATATACATCTGGAGTGCCCAGTGGCTTGAGGCCCTGGAGTGCCCATTATTTCTTGTCTCCTTCTCTTTGATTTCTCTCTGCTTGCAAATAAATTTTAAAAAAATATTTTCTTAATAAATGAAAGTGTCAAACTTAAAAAATTAAAAATTAAAAGTAGAACCTGTATTGTAAAAATAAATAGCACTTTGGGTTGTTTTAAAAAGCCTCAATATTGTCAATTTTTTTTTAAGAAAGGCTACTTTGGTACAGGAATATGACAATTTAGGTATTACAGGATTTAATTTCCAATAATCATCATAGTCTTGAGTAATTTAGCTTAGAATATGTTTGTTAGTCTGTCTGGATTTATAATGCCTATATCAATTAACAGCACAAAGGCTAGAAAATTATAAAATAAACCCAGACCCTAACACTGTGATGATGTCATTAAAATAATAACTAGCAGTAAGGCAACCAGTTGATCTCTTTAGTAACCAATATTCTTGTTCAACCAAATGGTATCAGCTAAGGGACAATTAGAAGAACAAAATCAAAAAGTCAGGCAATCCAAAAATAATATTATAATTAATATGACTAAGATGCTCCCATAGTATAGGACATTAATAGATGTCACAGTACAGGCATTTGAAGGATTGATTTGAAGAATGAAAAAGAATTTATTTTGGGAGACGAACCAGATCTTATATTTGAGGGGCTGGCCCAAAATAAGGATGTGTTTGTGTTTATATATGTGTTTGTGTTTGTGTCTGTGTATGTGTGTGCATGTACACTCAACCAGTTATATAACAATTTTTATTTATGTATAGACAATAATTTTAAAAATAAATGTAACTATAGTTCAGAAAATGGAAGTCAGCACAACTGTAAACATCTATTTTATATTCATTAGATTAGCAAAAATTTACATTAGTCCATAAAACCTCTGGAAAAATGTACTGTGGATCAACAGAAATGTAACATGAAATTTCAAAAATGATCTTGTGAAGGCTAAAATGCATAAATAATGTCTCAGGAAGCCTTTGTACCTCAGAAAATATGCATGTGAATGGTCACAGTGTTTGTGTTTATATTAATAAAAACTAGAAATATCTGCCTGGAAAGATAATGCAATGAGTATTCAAATTAATATATGTCTACACAAAGAACTATATGCTGTTGTGGCAATAAATACAATGTAGTTCAACATAACTAGTTGAAAATGTGAAATGCAATATTCAATTACTAGTAACTTACCAAAGATTACAAACTCTTCACTAATGTAATTAATATAAGGTAAATATATATATATATATATATATATATATATATATATATATATATATATATATATATGTATGTATATATATATATAGTTTCATTGCAAACAAGTGACTATCTCTTATCATGGATATGCACATAATGAAGTCTACAGATAATTTTTATTAGCACTGTTTTCTGATACCTAAGTTTAGTGGTAAATTCTTAAAAAATAACTTATATTCCACTCCATTACTTACATTAAAATTTATATAGATGAGACAGAGAGATGGATTAGCAGTTAAGGTACTTGCCTACAAAGCTAAAGTACTCAGGTTTGATTCCCCAGTTCCCACATAAAGCCAGATGCACAAGGTGGCACAAGTGTCTGGAGTTTGTTTGCAGTGGCTAGAGACCCTGCCGTGCCCATCCTCTCCCTCCCTCCCCCGCCTCTCCCTGCCTCTTTCTCTCTCCCAAATATATATACATATATGATTACTACATAGTAAAATGTTTATAAACATTAAATCTTTGACTAGGTACACATAATAAAAATCACCACACTCATAAATTAGGTACACAAATAGGTAGCATACTCACGGGATTGATTTCAACATCAGCGATCTCAACAGATCCCCCAATCCTAAGGTCTATCATATTTGCATGGTGAATAGCAACCTTATTTAGGAGAAATATGAAAGTTGATGGAAATCATATTAAAATATAATTACATTTTGATGAAGAAATACATGGCATTTACAAGCTGCTTTATAATTTACATAAGAGAAACAAATGTATATGTAAAGGTTTATTCTGGCAGTATCATTTTTCTTCTTGGGTATAGTTGCTACTACATGGAAGAGTCCTCCATTAGAATTTAAATGGCTTGTGAATTTGATATCAGAGTAATATATACTTGATCATAACATATTACAACTCTGTACTACATTTTCATTTACCAAAATCACAATACATTATTCAAAATGATAAAATACAAGAAAATGAGTGATATATCTTTCCATAGAAATATGCTAATAGTGACAAAAACCATAATAATTATTGAAATCACTGAAAACTGATGGCTATGTTATCTCCTTTGATAATTTTAATTTCAAAGTGTAGAAAACTGATGCTTTGAAGTGGAAAATATTTTATCTATCTTTTAGGATAACAATGCTTGGGTGTAACAGCAGCTAATCTTGAATTGTTGCCTGTCTGAAGACTAAGTTGCCTTGAAAATATTAAAATAGTAAACTGAGAAATAAGTGCTGTAGAGTACATGCACCTATAATTGTTTAAGGAAAAAAATCTCAGAGGCAAAAAACAGTATCTTCTGAAAGCCCTACATAGATAAGAATAAGACAGTCACATTCTAAACTTAAACCTAAAAGTATATCAAAGAAAATAAGGTGAGTTATTTGATTTTAGATCTATCTTCCTCTGGAAGGGATCGCTGACATTTTAACCACAGATTGATTATGTACATTTCTTGTGTCTGTTACCCTGTTTTACTTCTTCATTATTGTATTTATTACAAACCATTTTTATCATTTATTGATGTTTGTGCATATACCTACAGAATTAGCAGGCCTTAAAATAAAAAACCCCAATTTTCAGGCTGGAGAGAGGGCTTAGTGGTTAAGGCCCTTGCCTGCAAACGCAAAGAACCCAGGATCAATTCCCCAAAACCTATGTAAGCCAGATGAAGAAGGTGGCATATGTGTCTGGGGTTTGTCTGCAGTAGCTAGAGGCCCTGGTCCACCCATCCCTACCCCCGCCTCTTTCTCTCTCTCTCTCAAATAAATAAATAAAAATAAAATATTTTTTTAAAACAACCCAATCTCTGTTTTCATCTTTACAAATCTAATAAAGATCTAATTTTCCCTACATCAACTAACTAATGCCATGGGAGAAAGCCCAAATAAAAAACTAAGAGATGCCAAATATCACAAAACTATAAGTAAAATTTTCTTATGTTGATTGGAAATTATCTATTTCTAAAATAAAAATCTATTTCTAAAAAATATTCTCTGTAAATTCCCTCTATATGCTTCCACTTAATATTATATTAGATAATTTAGATATATTTGCTTTTTCAAAAATCTCTAAAATATATATATTTAGAACTATTTCAAGCGCTACTAAAATAGAAATTTAACTTTTTTGTCTTTAATGTTATAATTTTGAAATACATTCATTATAAAAGAAATAGCCGGGCGTGGTGGTGCATGCCTTTAATTCTAGCACTTTGGAGGCAGAGGTAGGAGGATCACTGAGAGTTCGAGGCCACCCTGAGACTATATAGTTAATTCCAGGTCAGCCTGGACCAGAGTGAGACCCTGCCTTGCAAAACAAAAACAAAAAAGAAATAAATTGAATTTCCAAGCAAAATCATACACTAAATTTTGTGACAGTATACTTATTATTACAAATATTGGAGAACTTTACAAATAACTGCCAAACAAATGGACAGACATACCTTTGCTCTTGTATCAAATTTCTCTGCCACAGTGGGTGTACAGGATATATTAAGAACAATTATTCCCCCAAATGGGATTATTCCTTCTGATGGAACAATATTAATTGTAGGCAAAAGACTTTGATCACAAATCTGTAATTAAAATTTTGTTAAAATGCTACAATATCCTTTAAAATTTATTCTTTAAATGTTTTGTAGAGAGGCATCTATAAGTATTACCTATGGTGACAGGTCAGAGGGTCAGAGGTAATTTTGTAATTAGCTGACTATATAATATACAAAGATAGTTTCAACTACAAGTAAATGTAACCTTAATTCAGTAAAACGAATCTCCTATGGTTGGCACTTTCCAATTCAAATATTACAATGACATTTCCTACTTAGGGTGCTTTGAAAAGATGACAATATTACTTTGCTAGAAAAGATGACAATATTACTTTGACAGGCTACTTTTTCATTATCATAAACACTGAAAGTAAAGCTACCAGGGAAGCAGTATAATGACATAATCTCTTCTTTATTATCTCCTCCATAGTACACATAATCTCTAAACATCACTTTGGCCAGCAAGATATAAATAATTTATCAGACCTTTATGATGTAGTTTCTGATATGCCAACTTAGACTCATTAGCAATCTGTTGAGTGAGAATAATTTAATGAGGAAATTATCAAGAAACTTTTGGGAATAGAGGAATACACTATTGAGGTAAGACCTAATTAATTCTAATATACAGTAGGAAATGCTCTCTTCATTTGTTTATGTTGAACAAAAAGTTAAATTGGACAGATAAAAGCATGTTATTATAAAGCTTTAATTAAAGACTTTAAGCCGGGCGTGGTGGCCCTAACATTACCTATCCTAAATATTTAGTACACTAAATATTACCTATCCTAAATATCTCATAAATCAAGTAGTTTCTGGCTTTCCTAGCCTGGGGCAATAAGTGCCATTGCAGGCTTTCAAATATCTCATCTCAAGAAAATATCACTGTTGCCGGGCGTGGTGGTGCACACTTTTAATCCCAGCACTCAGGAGGCAGAAGTAGGAGGATTGTTGTGAGTTCAAGGCCACCCTGAGACTACATAGTGAATTCCAGGTCAGCCTGAGCTACAGTGAGACCCTACCTCGAAAAAAAAAAAAAAAAAAAAAGACTTTAAATGCTAGCCTCTATTCCCATGATAATATATTTTAATTTAATTTTTATTTAATTTAATATTTTAAGTTTAATATATTTCTCAAAAAAGGCAAAATCTACCAATGTTTTCCTTTTATTCACCTAAATAAGAAGCAGCATCTCAGCCATAAGTTATTTTCAAAATATTTTCTATGTAGTCTCTTTTACCACAGCCCTGATTAAAAGTGTGTGTGTGTGTGTGTGTGTGTGTGTGTGTGTGTATATAGTATTTTTCAGTTTTTTCTGTTAATAAATCCAAATGTTAAAAATCAACAAAAAGTATAAGTGTGAAAATAAGAAGGAAAATAAGGAAATGTGATAAATTATTACTTTAGAATACTAAAAGGACAAACTTAATAAAATATACTCAGAAAATCCTCATTTAAAATAACTTAATAATTGTTCTAACTCTTCTTATAAATAGTAAAGTATTAACTTCATAGTTTCTTGACACTAAAAAATTGATTCAAAATATAACATTTGATTTTTATAATAAATGTTCAAAATTATGTGTTACCTTGAAATAAGCATGGTTTTGTCCTATATTATGAAGAATGGCTTTCCTCCAAGTTGTTAAGCCTTGAGCACAATTACTGAATAGTATTCTTGGCTCTAAAAATGTGACCTTTGTATGCCCAACCTAGTAATGAGAGAAAAGGGAAATGTGACAGAAATAAGAATAATTAGGGCTAGAGAGATAGCTTAACAGTTAAATGCTTGGCTGTGAAGCCTAAGGACCCCAGTTCAAGGCTCAATTCTCCAGTACCCACGTAAACTAGATGCACAAGGTGGTGCATGCATCTGGAATTGTTTGTAATGGCTAGAGGCCCTGGTGCACCTATTCTCTCTCTCTCTCTCCCTCCTTTCTCTCTGTCCGTTAATAAATAAAAGACAATAAACAATAAAAGAATAATTAAAATATTTTATTATATTGCTCAAAACATAACATACTTCAATTATAAATATATAGTAACCACAGATATAAGTAATGCAAGAAAATGGTAATCTCTTATATTTGTCATTGTATTTCTAATGTGTACTCCACAAACCAGACCTCTATGAAGAATGACAGGACACAGAAATAGGACACACAGGGTTGAAGTTGCACTGGTCACAGTGACCACTGACCCTGGCCTACACACATGTGGTGCTTGCCTATGACTAGAGTATGCTCTCAGCTTTCAGTGTGGCCAACACAAACAGTTACAACACCAGCACATGCCCACTGTTGTTGCATTTTCTGGAAGTAAAACAGATTATCTTCAGTTGGACAAACCCCAATGAAAAATAAACTACATAAGTAACTAAAGCGAGATATCCCTACCAAGAATGTCTACTCCCATAATAGAAATCTCCACTTAAAACTACTTACAGGGAATTCTAGATAAAGAATTACAAAATGCTGCCGGGCGTGGTGGCACACGCCTTTAATCCCAGCACTTGGGAGACAGAGGTAGGAGGATCGCCATAAGTTCAAGGCCACCCTGAAACTACATAGTAAATTCCAGGTCAGCCTGGGCCAGAGTGAAACCCTACCTCAAAAAATCAAAAAAAAAAAAAGGATTACAAAATGCAGTTATGATAAGCATTCAACAATTTTTTTTAGGAATTTCTTTTCTTTCTTTCTTTCTTTCTTTCTTTCTTTCTTTCTTTCTTTCTTTCTTCTTTCTTTCTTATTAGAAACAGCGAGAGGGAGAGAGAGAGAGGAAGAATGGGTGTGCCAGGGTCTCTAGCCACTGAAAATGAACTCGAAATACATATGCCATCATGTGCATCTGGCTTACATGGGACCTGGAAAATTGAACCTGGGTCCTTAGGATTCACAGGCATGGACCCTAACTGCTAAGCCATCTCTCCAGCCCAGCATTCAACAAATGTAATGAGGCTATGAAATATGGCTGAATGAAATGGAAGAAGATCAACAAAAATAACTCAATAGACAATGATATTAACTCAAAGATTATATGACCAAATGCAGGAATTAATTCCAAGACAGTACAAACAATCAACTAGATGCATTGATAAAAATCAAAGCAAGAAATAAAGTTAGAACTCAATAAAGATACACAGACAATAAATAAAAATATGATGGAAATTTAATAAATTAAATAACTCAGTAAAAGGCTCCCAAGAAAGCATCATCAACAGAATAGATCATTTGAAGGGCAGACTATTGGGGCTTAAGCATAAGACAGGTCACAAAACTGAACAGAGAGTTCCCAAAGAAAGACAAACAGAAAATAATCATCTAAACAGATGTTCAACATCTTTAGCCATCCAACCTAAAAATACTTTGATATTATATCTCACATTGTTTAGAATGGTTTCCATCAAAAAAAAAAATCAAAGAACAGAGCCAGGTGTGGTGGTGCGCACCTTTAATCCCAGCACTTGGGAGGCAGAGGTAGGAGTATTGCTGTGAGTTCAAGGCCACCCTGAGACTACATAGTGAATTCAAGGTCAGCCTGGGCCAGAGTGAGACCCTACCTCAAAAATAAAAAAAATAAAATAAAAATAAATCAATGAACAAATGCTGATGAGTATGTGGGGAAAGAGGACCCTTCATCCACTGTTGGTAGGGGTGTAACCTAGTACAACCACTATGGAAATCAGTATGAGTGCTCCTGAAAAATCTAAAAATATATCTACTATTTGAGCAAGCTATACCACTCCTGGATATACCCTAAAGATTCTAATCCTTACTACAGAGATACTTGCTCCATAATGATGTTGTTGCTCTATTGACAATAGCAAGAAAATTGAATCAGTCCAGATGCCCATCAAGTGGTGAATGGATAATGAAGATGTGGCACACACACACACGTATGGAATTCTACTCAGCCATTCAGCAGTAAGGAAAAGTTAAATTTTGAAAATTTCAGTAAAGTGGATAGACCTGAAAAACCTTATTTTAAGTGAGGTTATCCAGGCTCAGAAAGACAAATGTTGCATGTTCTCTTTCATATGTGGATCCTAACATGCAATAATTTGATTTGTTTACAAGTTGTAGTAAGCATCAATAGTTCTGATTAGGAAGCTAGAATGAGGACTGAGGAAGGGAGAAGCAAGGATTGATAAGAGGAGATGGTAGTAGACTGTCAACTAGAGGGACAGAGTACAGGGAGTGGGAGGGTGTAGGGGAGACAAGGGGAAGGGAGTCTCAGAAGTGGGCAATGCACAAAACTAATGTAATGATTGCATAAATCAGTATCGTAGAAACATACCTCTAAGAGAAAGATAATGAAGGATAGTTTGGGCAGAAGCACCCTGCAGGGGTGACGGAAGCTTAATCTTAAAACCATATACTACTGCTGTTAAATTCCAGTGCCAGAATTGAGTTAGCCCCTACAGTGAGCTATTGGTCAGTGAGACCCACAAACCAATGCAGGCCAAAGCACTTAGTTACCAAGCAGAACTAAACAGTAAAACCCTAGTGCTGAAAACACCACAAGCTGTGGTTGGTGGACATTGAGAGATTATGTTGGAACTAAGATGGAAGCCATTTCCCTGCTGGGTAGCTCTTACAGTGCTGGAAAGTACTGGGAAGTTGCTGGGGGATAAAAGTCACAAACAGCATGAACAAGTAAGGGATTCCACAAGCTACCAAATGAACAATTCAGGCAAGATGTACCCACCAGTGCAACAGTAACACATAAGTTATGGAATCAATCAACTGCTCTCTGATTGAATATGAGGACCCTTTAGTGAGAGGGAATTCATGCCTGATACTGAGAACCAAGTCAGAAGCCTATGTCTTGGAAGGTCAAAGACCCTAGAAGAAAGCTGCCATTATTCTTTCACTAAAAGGAGAGGTTACACCCATCCAAATAGCTTCTAAATGTTTATCCCATCCGATACATTATGCTTTCACTATTGGCTAGAGAATCTGCTTTTTATGATGGCAACAAATAAAGATGAGACCCAAAATCCATTAGTATTAAATGAAAAAAATCATGACTGCCTACCATGAGATAAGTTATCTCTATCACATCTGCCAGGGCCCAGAAAATATTACCAAGGAAGCAGCAGATTAAATATGAATGCCTAAATAGCCTCAGAACCGAAAACCTCCTCCAAGAAGATGGTGATAGCCACTGAGCCGACTCAAAATTCATCAAAGGAGAAAATAATAGGCTGACAAGAGCTTAACATTAAAGGAGACCTATATCCCACTCTCCAAGCCTCAAGGAACATTGTGGAAAAGTGAACAGAAAGAATGTACGATATTCAAGGTGGGAAGGTATACTCTGAGGTAGAAGGGACATAAGAGTATAACCTGATGGGAATAGGACCAATTTCAATATGTTCATATATTAAAGTACTTAATAAAATGTACTAAGTATCTCTTAGGTGCAAAGTGATGGAAATGTATATTTTCATTAATTAATGTCAATTAAAATATTCAATATATAATATTATTTCCAAAGTTAGCCTAAATCTGTGATAATATATTTAGGATAAAGTAATGATTATCATTAAAAATATCTTTTTGGGATATTTTGGTTGTACTGAAAATTAAATGTTCAGAAATTTACCTGGATATTGTGGTGTTAATGGTAAAGATGATAATGGTAACTACATTATATGCCATAAATATATGTTTTAACATAAATTTTCTGTATTGTCTACTTAGCCTAAAAAATAACCACAGAAAAGCTAGACTAAATCTGTATTAGTCATCTGTTAACAGAGTTTATATAGAGTGTATAACAGAGTAACAGCTCAGTAAAAAAGTTAAAGGAAAAAAAACAGATGGTACTGTCATGTTTAACTGCTGAAAAATTCAAATTTAAAAGTGACTTGGTATTAATTCTATGTAACATTCATCAATTTCATAAAATATTATAAATGTATTCAAAGAATATATATATATATATATATATATATATATATATATATATATATATAGTGGGGAGTTAGTTATGGTTTATTTTCTATATTTGTGGAAGCTGTCAAAAAGTTTTTAAAATGTCTATACCACCTTTCATTTTAATAGCATTTTATTAAGAGAAAATGATTCTGTAATAATAAAAATTCATTATTTCCTTGTATAAATGGCATGATCTATTTAATAAGTAATCATAAACTAGTACTAGAACAAACAGTACTCTATAGTAGCATAAAATATAATTTCCTCTATTCCACTGTGTTTTATATTTATGAAATTATTTTCAAGTGGCTTCCATGATGATATCACATATTCATAGTATCTCTGGCATCTACTATTCCATAAAATTCTTGGATATCTCAATTACTTTTAGATAACAATGTTTTGTTTTATCTATGTTTTCATTTATATCATACAAAGTATTCTGTGAAGGAGTTAAGACAATTGTTATAACTGAATGTGAACTATCAGCCACAGTTTTAAGTGCCTGAATGCTTGGTTCCCAGATGATGGAACTATTTGGAACACTACGGAACCTTTAGAAGGTAGAACCTTGCTGGAAGAAGAGAGTCAGCAGGGGTGCACCTTGAAGTATTATATTCTTGCCCCACTTCTTCATCCTTGCCTTCATGATTATGGTTACAATGTGACCACCTGCCATGATGGAATGGATACACTCAAAACTATAAGCCAGGGGCAGGAGAGATGGCTTGACAATTAAGATGCTTGCCTGCAAAGCCTAAGGACCCAGGTTTGATTCCCTAATACCAATAATGTAAAGCCAGATGCACAAAATGGTGCATGCGTCTGCTGTTTGTTTGAAGTAGATAGAGGCCCTTGTGCATCCATACTCTCCCTCTCTCTCTCTTTCTATCTCTCCCCCTCTCTCTGTCTCTCTGTCTCCTCTCTCTCATAAAATACATAAACAAATAAAATTTAAAACAAATAATAAGCAAGAAATCTTTTCCTTTCCTAAGATGATTCCTGTCAGGTATTTGTTCACAGCAATGTGTAAAGTAACTAATGTAATAATAAAGTTAATTTTTTAAGATTTTATTTTTATTTATTTATTTATTTATTTATTTATTTATTTATTAGACACAGAGAGAGGGAGAGGAGAGAGAGAGTGAGAACGAGCATGCCAGGGCCTCTAGCCACTGCAAATAAACTCCAGACGCATGCACCACCATGTGTATCTGGCTTACATGGGACCTGGAGAATTGAACCAGAGTCCTTAGGCTTCACAGGCATGTGCCTTAACTGCTACGCCATCTCTCCAGCCCAAAGTTAATTATTAATAACAAGTTAGGGGGCTGGAAAGATGGCGTAGCAGTTAAGGCATTTGCCTGCAAAGCCAAATGATCCTGGTTTGATTCTCTAGGACCCAAGTAAGCCAGATGCATAAGGGGACTCATGTATCTGAAGTTCATTTGCAGTGGCTGGAGGCCCTGGCGTGCCCATTCAATCTCAATCTCTCTCTCTCTCTCTCTCTCTCTCTCTCTCTCTCTCTCTTTCTCTGCCTCTCTCTCTCTCAAATAAATAAATATAATATATTAAAAAATAACAAGTTAGTTTTATATACCTTACATATTATACATATATATATGTGTACAAATATATAAATCAAAACAGGTCAATACATATATTCATATGAAGTAATTTATAGCACTTAAGAAAAATATTATGTTCAAGAAAAATAGTTACATTTGCAGAACATTTTAGTGTCAATGTGTTTCCTCCGGTGACTTCAAGAATAAATTCTCCCTTATCTGGAGAACTAAAACCTGGCTGCCATGTAACTTCACATTCCAGTGAGCAATATGCATCAACAATGCCTACAAGGAACATAGACAGAAAATAAGATATTCACCACTTTTTATTTAGTAACTTTTGTTAACACTCAAAATAAGAGTTGACATAAAAATTTTATAGCACCATATATATATATATATATATATATGATAAATTAAGACTAAAGTTCACTAATAGAAAAATTCTAAATGATGTATTATGAAATTAACTAGTACCACGGGATTTTATTATAATCTAAAAATCACAAACCACTTTCCTAGTAGTTAAAATAAATATATAAAAAATTATGTTATTGTTTGAAAAAAATTCATATTGTATTTAGTGTATGGGTATTATCTCAAACAAATTACTATGTAGATTATCCTTCACAATATGAGTAGATCATATCTAGTAAGCTGAAAACTTTGAAGGACTCAGAACCACTGACAAAATATGAATCTTCTCTCAAGAATACCATGTCTAGCCAGGCGTGGTGGCACACGCCTTTAATTCCAGCACTCAGGAGGCAGAGGTAGGAGGATCGCCGGGAGTTCGAGGCCATCCTGAGACTACATAGTGAATTCCAGGTCAGCCTGAGCTAAGAGTTAGACCCTACCTGGAAAAACCAAAAATAAATAAATAAATAAAAATAAAATACCATGTCTAAAATCTATACCATCAATTATTCCCTAGGTCTCTACCATGCCTTGCAAACTTCTGTATTGTAAGCCATCTATACTATGTAAAACAAGAACCTACATATCCATCTCTGTCTCTTACTAGTTCTGTTTCTCTAGAGATCCCTAAAATCATATTTATTTTCAAATTGCATGTACATATGTAAAAAATGCCCTTTATGTGAGTATCTAGTTTATTTCTGTGCTCTTAAGCAAAGTACACAGCATGCATGCAATCAATAAATAATTAATGCCTGAATAAATGAAAAATGATTGAATACATATCTCATTAGCCTAACCAAACAATTACCTTTAGCTGGGCGAATGGAAAAAGCAATTCCTCTTAGTGCACTTGCTGGTTTCCATCCAAACTGGGCAGGAACATTAAGACGATTATACAGTCTAACTGTACCCCGAAAACATGTTTTCAATGAGAAGGTCTGTGGTTTCAATACAAGCTCTTTAGTAGATAGTTCAAGTTTTACAGGAAGGACAACAGCCATCACTAAGATGTGTCCACCAACAGTGTTGTTCACTCTAAATGTGAATGATCTGTAACATAGCAAAAGCATCTAAATTTAACTGATTATAGCAATTTCTGATTATAGAATTCAGATACATATTAAAATACAAATGAAGGGCTGGAGAGATGGCTTAGCGGTTAAGGCGCCTGCCTCCTAAGCCTAAGAATGCTGGATCCAATCTCCAGGTCCCACATTTAGCCAGATGCAAAGTGACGCAAGGGTGCAATGCCGCACTTTCCCACAAGGGGGCAAACACATCTGGATTTCGTTCACAGCAGCTGAGAGACTGCTGGCATGCCCATTCTCTGTCTCCCTCTCCCTCTGTCTGTCTCTGTGTCTCTCTCTAAAAATAAAAAACCTTAAAATACAAATAAAATATATGAAGATACAAGACTACAAGTTGATGCATTTATATACTTTCTCCAGTTTTGAATCAAATATTATATACTGTATAATGATTTTAGCAAACAGAAATCAAAAATAAACCTTACTTCCAAAATTTTCCAACAGTAGAAGATTCAAATATCAATGAAATATGAGTACTAGAAATAGGTGGAATCACATATGAAAATTGTTTGGTTTTCTGAAGTTCTTCCAAAGTAATATCAAACTGAACCAATATATACATAGGTAGCATATTTACAATATGCAGTTGTTCAGTCTTTGTAGATTTCACACAAATGTCACCGAAGTTAAGGACAGATGGACCTGGAATAATGAGAGTAAGTATTAAGTTTATGGCAAAAGTGCTCATTTATGTTTTAGATTCTCAAAATATATATTGGTAAATCAATTTATATAAAAATATATATATATATATATATATATATATATATATATATATATATTTAGTATACTATCAAATATATTAGCTATATTTTTATATTTTCATGTTTGGAGATTATTAGGTTAAATTCACTATGAATATATTCTACTTATATAGAAAATTATAATAAAATAAGTACAATGAAACTTATCATAATGATTTATAACACTGCAATAACTGCTCTCCCCCTACCTATATTCTTATAATATTCACTATACTAGAATTCCCTAAGTGTTCTTTAAATGCCAGAGGTGTTATATTATAATAATTTTAAAGTCTTAACTTGCCATTTTTATTTTCAGATAAATTTTTGCCATACAGCCAAAACATATGGCTTATAATTCACTTTCCACAGCATTAAGATAAAATTGATAACATTTATATATGTGTGTGTAAATATATTTTAAAAGGAAACATCATATTTTCAGACACTTGTATTATGATGTTATAAAATATAATGAAAATCTATGACTTCATTTCATTTTTGGTGTAAATATTTAGAATATATTCTTAACAATTTTCAATTATACAATACATTATCATCTGTAGTTCCTATATTAAATAATGTATCTCCAGAACTACGATTTATTATACATGTCTAAATGAAACTGTATTCTTTGACCCATATCTTGGTTTACAGAATTGCAAATTTTACTTTATTTATATCCACATAAAAAGAAAATTGTGTAACATTTACATTTGTCTGTCTGGTTTATTTTGCCAAACTTAGTTGTACTCCATATTCATTTTTGTTGCTGTTAATGAAAGAATTTTTGTTTGTTTTAAAATTGAATTATATTCCATTGTACATCAGTGTATAATTTTCTTATATTTTGTTCTATATTATATAATGTTTTGGTGTATGTCTAAACTATAGAATGGTTAAAGCACAGCAATTAAAGAATGATTACCTCATATACTTGTCAACTTTGTGGTAAGAAAACTCAATCTTTCAGTATGTTCATGTATGCAATATATGATAGAAACCATGTTATACAATAGATCCTTGATGGTAAGACCAAGCTTAAATGGGGCTGTTGATAAGACCACAAGGTAATGAAGTTGTTTGTTGGTCTGAGTGTAAGACTATTTACCAGTGAGTCTGCAACAGACATGAGAAAAGTTCTACTGCCTCAAGTTGACTCTCATAGGTCTGTGTTCCACTGTTGGACAACTTAACTGAAGGACAAAGCCCTTATGATGAGATTTTTGTCCATGAATAATTATTGTTGTAGGTGGAAAAAAAATCAACCAGAGTACTTCTAGTATCTTGATGAAATCTGTTTTTGATCAATTTTTATTTTGAATTGTGTATATGATTTTATTTATAAAGGCTCATTTTATAATATATTCAATTGTTTGAGCATCATTTGTTATAAATACTGTCCTTTCTGCATAGCATTGTTTTGGACCTTTGCAAAAAATTCAGGCATACATATAATTGAGATCTAATTCTAGATTCTTAACTATTTCACTAACTTATGTACCTATATTTCTATTTATGTCAATATAATGTTTTCATTGCTCTAGCTGTATAATAAAGGCATTTATTTTCCTATTTTAAAATTATTTCAGTTGTTCCAATTATTTTCCATTTACAAATGCATTTTAAGATGAACCTATCAGGCTGGAGAGATGGCTCAGCAGTTAAGACACACACCTGAAAAGCCAAACAATTTGGGTTTGATGTCCCAGTACCCATGGAAAGACTGATGCACAAAGTGTTTAATGCATCTGGAGTTTGTATACGGTGGTGAGACAGCCTGGTGCACCTATTCTCTCTCTCTCGCTCCCTTCTCTCCCTGCATATAAATAAATAAATAAATAAATAAATAAATAAATAAATAAATAAATAAATAAATAAAATATTTTAAATAAAAAATGAATCTATAAATTTTTGCAAAATTTCTTGCTGAAATTTAGATTATATTGTGTTGAATTCATAGAACATAGTACCATTTTTGCCTCTCTTCTATGTCTCTAGATAGCTCTTTAAGTACATAGAATATGGTTAAGAAAATGTTCCAGATCCTAGTGATGAAGACACCATCTGCTGCCAAAACAGAACATGAACAGACCTGGCTAGAATTCAGAAGAAAGCCAGTCCCCAGACAGGCCATTTAGTGCTGGAATGTGCTATATGAGCTACTGGGGCAAAATGGCCAACAAAGGTCTGAGCAACCAGAGGTCTAAGCTACTCAGAAGCAAACACCCTGACAGGATGTACATGCCAGTGAAATAGTGGCACACAGCTTCAGTGGGTAACCAGTAGCTTTCTGGTTGGCTAAGAGATACATTCAGTGTAAAGGAACCCATATCTGGAAGTAAGAACCAGATCAGAATCCTATGGAGACAATGATTATGTTCTCCAGTGTCAAGCTCTCATTAGTCTTTGGATAAAAGAGAGGTTATATATATCAAATTTTCCTTTAAATGAGTAATACTTATCCCATTTAAGCTATGCTATCTTCACTCTTCATTAGATAATCTGTTCTTTTTCAGAAGGTAGCAAGACCCGAGAAGATAAACTACCCTCGCCCTTCAGCCAATCCACAGCTGAAACTACAGAGGAATTGGGAAGATGAGCAAGAGTGCTGCTTCCATGGTGACACCAACATGAAAGAGACAGACCCTGAGCATACTCAACACTTACCAAAGCAGAGATCCAGAGGCTCCCAAGAGCTCATCACTGAAGTAGACCTGAAACTTACCCACAATGGCTCAGGTAATTTTGTTGAAGAGGGGATGGAAAGATTATAAGAGCCATAGGTTGAAACATCATACCCAGAGGCATTGCCCACCGCCCAAATAACTGATTGCTGCTCCCACAATGCATAATCCACAACCCCATAGGGAATACCTGCAATTCGGAGTTTGGTTCCTCAATGGAATGGAATCAGGGACGAGGGAAAATAGGGTACCAACACATGATATACCCACACAAAATATGTTGATAATAATAATTAAATATATATATATATATATATATATATATATATATATATATATCTCCAAACTTTTTTGACTATAAAGAATACTTTAAGTAATTATCAAAAAACTTGAGGGCTGTAGGGATGGCTTAGCAGTTAAGGCACTTGCCTGCAAAGACAAAGGACCCAGGTTCAATTCCCCAGGACCCACGTAAGCCAGATGCACAGGGTGGTGCATGTGTCTGGAGTCCATTTGCAGTGTCTGGAGGCCCTAGCAAGCCTATTCTCTCTCTCTCTCTCTCTCTCTCTCTCTCTCTCTCTCTCTCTCTGAATAAAAAAATAAAAAGTTAAAAAAATTGAGATATAATATAAAATGGACCCAGTCAAAAAGTAGAGTGAAATAAATCTAAAATAGTCATAAGAAAATGTAAATATATGTAAAGACACTGATGAATTTTAATTTTTTTTTTGGTTTTTCAAGGTAGGGTCCCACTCTAGTCCAGGCTGACCTGGAATGCACTCTGTATTCTCAGGGGTGGCCTTGAACTCATGGCGATCCTCCTACCTCTGCCTCCCGAGTGCTGGGATTAAAGACGTGCGACACCACGCCTGGCTACTGATGAATTTTAAAACAAAGAAAGAAAGATAATATTGGGGCTAGAGAGATGGCTTAGCGGTTAAGGCATATGCCTACGAAGCCTAAGGACCCAGGTTCAATTCTCCATTATCCACATAAGCCAGAAGCACATGGTAGCACATGCATCTGGAGTTCATATGCAGTGGCTAGAGGCCCTGGCATGCCCATTCTCATTTTTTTTCTCTCTCTCCCTCTCTCTGTCTCAAATAAATAAATAAAATCTTAAAAAAAGAAAGATAATATTAATGAAATTCAATGTTTTTTGAAATAAAAATAAAATCTATAACTTATACTGATAATGAACAGAAAATATGCCGTAATGATTTCAAATACACCAAAAGGAATACTACACAATCCACTAATACATATATTGAAATGAAAATTGAGCAGGAATGCCACAACTATACGCATAAAAGGTAGCAATATTAAAGTGAAATAGAGACTGAAGAGATGGTTTAGTGGTTAAGGCGCTTGCCTGTGAAGCATAAGGACCCATGTTTGACTCTCCAGATCCCATGTAAGCCAGATGCACAAAGGTGAGGCCAGCACAAGCTTGCACATGCCCACTAGGCAGCACAAGTGTCTGGAGTTTGATTACAATGGCTGAGACCCTGGTGCACCAGTTCTCTCTCTCTCTCTCTCTCTCTCTCTCTATCTATCTCTCTCTAAAATAAAAATAAAATAAAAAGTGAAATAATTCCACAAAATATACAAATTACTAAACATTCCCCTAAAGTGGCACAGAATATTGAACAGTTCTAAAATAATTAAATTACCATTAATGAGTATATAATTTTTATAAAATGACTGTATTAGATTTTTGTATATTCTTACCAACAATTACTTGATGAATTTTCTTTGGTGTCAAAATTATTTTGCAATCATGTTGTTCTTGCAGAGTGGATGGGCTTGATTTAAGTCCTTTGAGAATCTGAAGAAAGTATTGTTTTTCCAAAATTAATCATTCAATATTAACACAAGTCATTTTTCAAATGCTGAGAGCCTAAAAAAAATTTAATATATTTCACATGCCTTTCTTTGCAGGGACTCTCTCTCCTTGTTTGCTATTTTCTTGGTACTTAACAATCTTTTAGTTTCCATTGAATTATCCTCTGAAGGTAAAGGTAGCGGATCTTTGATTTCTGATTGTGACAGTGGCGGTGACTTTATTCCGGATGATGGTTCCATGCCTTGCTCTCTATTGCCATATGGAAATCTGCCTTCCCTATTAAAATAATAATAGGTAAATGAAGCCAAGTTGTTTGGGGAAAATAGAAATAAGTACAACCATTCCACATAGGGCATGCTTTTGTAGACATTCATGTTTATTTATCCATATTGTTACATTAATCTTCAGGAACTTTCTTGCAACTAAGGTGGCTCTCTTCTTAAATACTTCATAGAGGAAATTGGGACCATTTCTACCTCTTTGTCATTCTCAGGCACAGTTCACAGTGATTTGGAAGAAAAGGTAGGGACAACTATTTAATATCTTCTATCCAGAAAAGATCCTCAACAGGTTGAGTGTAAACTTTAAGATATACACATACTTCCTTGATCTATTCTGTTTCCTCCATCTTTTACAGGGTTGTCCTGATAATATACTTTGCATGAATAACATGCACTGCAGTCCATATATCAAGCTTTCTGTTAGCTAAAACAAAGACAATTCCAAATAAAAAAGTAACAAAAGGGGCTGGAGAGATGGCTTAGCGGTTAAGGCGCCTGCCTCCTAAGCCTAAGAACGCTGGTTCCAACTCCAGCAGTTCCAATCTCCAGGTCCCACGTTTAGCCAGATGCAAAGTGACACAAGGGTGCAATGCTGCACTTGACCACAAGGGGGCACACACATCTGGATTTCGTTTGCAGCAGCTGAGAGACTGCTGGCATGCCCATCTCTGTCTTCCTCTTCCTCTCTCTCTCTGTCTCTCTCTGTCTCTCTCAAAAAGAAATAAATTTTTTTTAAAAAAAAAAGTAACAAAGGCTACCATAACTAAACTAGTTATAGTAACTACTTTTGCTTTTAACATATATTAAAATTAAAGTGAAATGATTCAAAATAATAAATAATCTAAAGAATAAACAAAGCAATCTGACATTATATGGAGAAGACTAAATTTAACCCATAATACTATGTATAAATATGAACACAAAATAAATTAAAGACATAAATGTAAGACATGAACCTATGACTCATTAGATGAAACAACAGGGGAATCAATAAGCAATGATTTTTTTATAAAAATTCAAAAATACAGCAAAAAACAAAAATAAACAAATGGGATTATATCAAACTAAGACTCTGTGTATAGAAAAGAGAATAGAAGTAAAGGACCAACTTATATAAGAAAAATGTACAAACTATTTATTTCAGAAGGGATTTATCTAGCACATATAAATAAATTTTTAAAATACCATAACACTCTCTGTCACTTTCTCTCTCACTGTCTCTCTCTGTGTTTCTCTCAAATTAAAAAAATACTGTAACTCCTCAAAAGTCCAATTAAAATATGTATAAGTGAGATAAACAAATACTTCTAAAATTAAGACATTCAAATGGTCAATAAATTTATTTTATAAGTGCTCAATGTGTATAGCTATCAAAAAATAATAAAAATGATAACAAGATCATCTCATGTCAGTTACAATGACTATTATCAAAAAGAAAAATAATAAATGCTGATAAAGACATACAGGAATTAAAATTCACTATTACTGGTAAATTAGAATAGAAATTATAACAATATAGAGGAACTTGAGGTTTCAAACACAAAGTAAAAGGAAATAGAAGAATTAATTATCCTGATTTAACAAGATTATACTGTATAATTATCCCAAAGTTGCCCACTGTCCTTTATAAACATAGTTACTACACTGGTCACTAGCTATAGAAAGAAACTTCTCTGAACAAAGATGAGTGCAACACTAATCTATAAGCATAAACATAAATATTAGATTGAATATTTAAATAATTTGATGGGTACAACATATTCATTTAGCCAAACAACAGTAGTAGTTCTGCAGTAGGATCTATTACCATCTCATCAATACACTTTTGATTAGATTTTCAGCACTAGGTGTGAATTCACTCCTGTGGAGTGGAACAAAATACAATCAGAGAGCAGTCATGCCACTATGTGCCAGTTTTGAAGATGGTGGTAACTACTGAGGAGTATCAAAACTCATCAAAGTATGGAGAACAAATGGCTATTGAGTGTTCAGCACTAAAAGTGATGTCTCTATCACATCCTTCACAGTTAAAGGAACATTGTGGATAAAGGCCAGAAAGAATGCAAGAGCCAGAGAATGGGGAGGAGTACTTTGGGATGCTATCTTCTATACATAAATTGTCAGTTAAATTCATGACCTCACAGAAGTTATCATTACCTGTACCACACTTAGACAGTACTGGGTATTTGGCCCATCAAGATTCCATTATAGATGATGGAGGAGGGACAAATGTCTAATTAGAAAGAAGGGTTTCAGTGAAAGCAGGATAGGAGATGGGAGCAAAAGTAGACAATTTTAGGGGATTGTAATCAAAGTACATTATGAACATACAACAATTTGTTTAATAAAAAATTAAAAGTTGGGCTGGAGAGATGGTTCAGTGGTTAACACACTTGCCTCCAGAACCTAACAACCTGGATTTGATTCCCCAGTACCTACATAAACCATATGCACAAAGTAGCAAATGCATCTAGAATTCGTTTCCAGGGCTAGAGGCCCTGCAAACCCCATTCTCTCTCTTTTTATCTGTCTCTCTCTTTCAACAAATAAATAAATAAATATTTATTTTAAAAATTTTAAGTTACAAAAATATTCAAGAGGATGAAAATGCTAATAATTTAGATTGGAACATCACTACTGTGCACATATATCATAGCAGTAATCTGCACAATACAATACATTTTTCCCAATTAAAGTGATCATGTTAAGAAATGCAAGGAATATTGTTTGTGGAATTGAACCTACTTCCGTGCTTCTTTCTGGAGGCGCACTCTTCGTAAATTTTTAATATAATTTATATAGTGGTCTCGATGTAATTTCTTTTCTAGTTTTTCCAATTCAGTATATTCAAAATCAGGATCCAGATAGTCATGTCTTGGAATCTTTGTAAAAATCGTTCTGAAAGATGAGCAAATCATTAACAAAATATGTATATAGGCATTTGTGCAGTCAGTATGTTTGGAGTGCCTAACTAGCCAGTTTCAGCATCAGATGTTGGGCACAGAATGGTGACTCTGATCTTTTTCTGCATATCCTGCTGCATACAAAGATACTGCATTAGTGAATTCCAGGTCAGCCTGGACCAGAGTGACACCCTACCTCAAAAAAAAAAAAAAAGATACTGTATGTAGAACTAGAGTGAAAGCTTATTTTATTTTTTAATATCCTCAGAAAGAAATTATTCCTCAGGTCATGGGAATATCAAAATACCTACCACAAACCCATCCTTAGGGAAACAGACAAGTAGGTAAATTCAATAGTTTTATATTATAGACTGGAAATCAAGAAACTATATTTAAATATGAGTAGTGTTTCTTTAAAAATTATTTATTTTAGTTCAGTATGATACAACTTAAAAAGAAACAATCATTTTTGTTAAACTTGCTACTTTTCTCAAACCCTAGAGTTTTTGAATAGCTTTCAATAATAAATTAATACAGGAAACAATCCATAAAAGGCCTGCAAATTACTTTACATCTCATATTCATGCAATTGAATTCATGCTTTTCCTTTTTAATCCATGACATATTTCCAATAAACCAAAAAGTACAATTATTCTTACCTTCTGACCTTCATCCACCTCAATCTGCCACAAAATTTATTAGCCATTAAAAGCCCCCTCAAGGGCTGGAAAGATGGCTTAGTGGTTAAGGCACCTGCCTCCTAAGCCTAAGAACCTGGTTCCAATCTCCAGGTCCCACGTTTAGCCAGATGCAAAGTGATACAAGGGTGCAATGATGCACTTGCCCACAAAGTGGCACACACATCTAGATTTCGTTCACAGCAGCTGAGAGACTGCTGGCACCCATTCTCTATCTGTCTCCCTCTCCCTCTCTCTGTCTGTCTCTCTCTGTGTCTCTCTCTAAAAATAATAAATAAATAAATAAATAAATAAATAAATAAATAAATAAATAACTTTAAAAGGCCCCTCAATAATTTACTCATATGATTACATGTAAAGGAATATTGTTTTTCAGAAACAAAAACCTTGTTTTTATAATTCCTCAATGTTTATATAAGAGTTTTAAATGAACTGAAAATTTAACACTGATACTCATAAAGGGAAAATATTTATTTTTTCAGATCAGTTTTTTTTTTAATTTCTCTTCTGGCTGTTAAACTCAACCATCTGTAAAATATAGAAATAATTCATACAGCTAAGATACTAAGATCTGTATTAAGATGAAAGGAAGGTCCATGGAAAGAAGTAAATATTTTATTTACTTATTTGAGAGAAAGAGGCAGATAGGTAGAGAAAGAGAGTGAGAGAAAGAGAATGGGTGTGCCAGGGCCTCTAGCCACTGCAAATGAACTCCAGACTCATGTGCCACCTTGTTCATCTGGCTTATGTGGGTAGTAGGGAATTGAACCTGGGTCCTTAGGCTTTACAGGCAAGTGCTTTAACTGCTAAGCCATCTCTCCAGCCCAAGCAGTAATTTCTTAAGTGAGGAGATGTCACTAACATATCCAAATCATTATTTGATTCACAAAGAATAAACACTTATGATTATCTCTGCAGCAGATGATGATTTTTTTTTCAAATATGTTGTGTACAGGAAATACAAGTTAGTATGTAAATAAATATTTTCTCTCATTTTTTAATATTTTATTTTTATTTATTTATTTATTTGACAGAGAAAGAGGGAGAGAGAGAGAATAGGCCTCCAGCCACTGAAAACAAACCCCAGAAGGGTGCACCCCTTGTGCATCTGGACAATGTGGGTCCTGGGGAATCGAACCTGGGTCCTTCAGCTTTGCAGGCAAATCCCTTAACCACTAAACCATCCCTCCAGCCCTATTTTCTATCATTTTTATTCAAAAGAACTTACTGTTATCCATATGCCTGATAATGTTATAAACAGGATATAGAACTATAAATAATAATCCCTGATTTATCTCCATCTGTAGTGGTTTATATGTATATTATATGTCCCCCGTACACTCAGGTATTTTATTAAGCTTGTAACTTGGTTCTCCAGATGCCTGGCTGGAGCAGGTGTCACCAGGGCTGGTTCCTAGAGTCCAGCCCTAAGGTGTCATTGTAGGAGCCAATTGGAATTACAGCCCAAAAGGTGTGAGAGACCAAGACTGTGCTGGGGGAGGGGGTTGTGTGTGTACTGGTTCTGGGGTTTTGCTTGTGGCAGTTTTTCTCTCTGCTTGAATCTATGGACGTATGCAGCTTCTTCCACCACTGATGGACTTCCCCCTTGATCTATAAGCTGAAATAAACCCCTTCCTCCTACAAATTGTGTCCAGTTGGATATTTGTCTCAACAACATGGTAACTGTATGAGACACCATCTCAAAAATTGAAAGAGTAAAATACGTTAAATGAACTGTCAATTACAATTACCAATAAACAAATGGATAGAAAAAATACATTTTCTTTCATTTATTTTAATTATTTCATTTATTTGAGAGTAAGAGGCAGAGAGAGAATGGGTGCACCAGGTACTCTAGCCACTGCAAATGAACTGCAGACACATGTGCTACCTTGTGTATCTGGCTTATGTGGATACTGGGGAATTGAACCTGGGACCTTGGGCTTCACAGGCAAGTGCCTTAAGTGCTAAGCCATGTCTCCAGCCCTCATTTCTGAAACTTATCAATTGATAACCAGAAAATAACTGAATGAATATTTTTCTTCCTACTAATGTGAAAAATCACTGAGGAAAAAATAACTATGAACTGGTAAGCTTTATTTAATTCTAGCAATTCTTTATGATCTAATTGATGCAGGCTTGGAAAATAAACTTAAATTTAAATTAAACCATCACAACTATGTGTAGAAATTCTATGTGCTTAAGGGTTTCAAAAAGCCATATCTGCAGAACATTAGAGATGCTTTAATGGGTCAGAAGAAATCATAGAATTTCTTCTTTATATTAAATAATTATTTATTTAAATGTATGCCTGAATGGTTTTATAGTTCTGTGTTTATGCCTCTTGTCAAATAAAGACACAAGAAAATAAAATAAAAGTAAGTTAGATGTGGATGAAATTTATAAAAGTATTAAGACTGTGTATAGGAAGGACATCACAGAATTTTCCCACTGTAGACAATTTTAAATGAATTAAAAATCTATGCTATGTGAGAAAAATAGATGCCAAATTAATTGATAATTATTAATATATAATTTATATATACATATATATAATTTATAATTATATAAATATATATATATAATTCCCCTATGGTAAAGAGAAAAGCAGAGAATACACAGGGCTATTATTAAGGTTATAGAGTCTACTAGTAGCAGACAAGGAGATAGAAAATAGATCTATTTTAATCTCAGATGTTAAACATATTTCTGGAATTGTGGCCCAGAAATATATGTCAATACATGCTGATTATTTCTAATTTATCATTGGTAAATTAGTAATTTCTTTGAGATTTCAGTTGAAGTACCCCTTATTGATATAACTGGGGAAGTTTTATTATAAGTTTAGGGTTATTGGAAATGTGTCTTAGAGGGACTAAAACAAACATAATGATAATAATGAATTGTTTTGTAACAACTTTAATAGTTTTATTCAGAGTAATTCAAGCATAACTATTCTAAGGTGTTCTATCTCTGACAGTGATTATTTATATCATTTTTATATTTGTCAATATTATATTTTAAAAATTATTTCATGTACCATTAACTTCCAAATACACAGTAAAGGTCATGAGAGGGGAGAAAGAATTTAAGTGATATGAAAGTGAAATAGGGGATACTGGGGATAGGAGGGCAAGGAAATGAAGAAGAGAGGAAGAAAGGGCAAGAAAATTAAGTATGTGCATTTATAATAAAAAGGGAAAAATAAAATATCATTTCCAGTTATTATTGCCATCGTTTTGTTTTTTTTTAATACCATGATATTGTCACATCTTTGTATATCATGTTAGACATTATATTTTTAAGGCTAGTTCCTTAACATTCCATATTACCTGAATTGTTCGTGATGGTCACCACATCTAATACTTGCAGCTCTGTCATTAGGGAAGGCTATCATTGCATTCTTTGTTGCTTCTTCACTTAAACGATGACTGTGAAGGTGTGTCATGGCTGATTGAAGCATTGCTGCTGCAGGTGGTTTATCCTCTTTTTTTGATGAATCTTTGATCACATAGCATCTTGTGGGATTACTGATCATAGGGGATATTCCTTTCATGGAATTTCATATTAAGTTCATATTTAGTACTTTGAATTTCATGTTCCATATTAGCTACAAACTAATTAATATACTGGATAATTAGTTTTAACTTCAATGCTAAATTTCCAACTGTTGGAACTTGCTAGTAACAGGCTGGACCTGTGAGGAGGCTGGCCTGAACTACTAGACATGGCCAGAGACCCTGGATTGTGGGGTTGCAGCTGGCCCTATGTCAGTAGTCCCTGGCAATGGTGATGGCCTTCCCTACATTGTAGGTTGTAGTGAGCTGTCATCGCCCAGAGAGTGGGCAGAACTGGCGAGACGCTTCCCCAGACCCCAAAAATCTCTGACCATTCCATAAGTCAGACTTTGCCCCCCACAGTTCCTGACCTTGTGGCTAGCTGCCCAAGAGACCCTCATGTGGCTGAAGTCACATAGCCTTCTCACCCCCCCAGCCTTCTGTTAATCTCCTCTTCTGCCCTTCCCCTTATCTTCCCTGATCCTTCCCCCACAGATTTGAAATTACTAGTTCTTCTGCCACCTAGATAACAGCCCATAAACTATGCATCCGATTGCCATATAGTCTGTACGTGCCATCTCAACCTTCCCCAACTGTTTATAAACCCACCCCCCTTTTGAATAAACGAGTGCTGTCCATCAGACAGTCTCCCGGGTGCTCATTGCCCCATCATGTTCATGTCGCACTCACCCGCTGCTCCAGAAAGGACCCTGCTGCTTCCCTCCCAACTCCTCTCTCCCTCGCCTGGGATGTCAGTGGCCAATGACCCGGGGAAACGGGAACAAACAAGACCCACATCCAACCAAATTCAAAAAATACAAATAACTTAATAAGTGAGCCTATACAAATCAATTTAGGAAATGATAACTTAATCAATAATAAAATATATGCATCCAGATAAAATAAAATAGAGCTTGATATAATATTCACACCTATAATCCCAGCACTCAGTAGGCTGAGGACAGAGGAGCACTGGGAGGTCAATGCCAGTCTGGAACTTCAAAGAGATTTCCATGTCAGTATGGGTTAGAGTGAGACTGCCTCAAAAAAAAAAAAATAGAAGAAGAAAGAAAACCAAAAAAATTTAAATTAAAAATAAACATGAGAACTTGAAGAACTTAGGTTTATCCACCGGGAAGATAGCAGAAATTTTCAGGTATTACCACAGATGTACTTAATAATCAATGCAGAAATTTTAGGTCAGTGTTATAAATTTTAGTAGGCTTTCTAGATGAATTGAATGCAAAAGGTAAAAATCACTGGATTTGACTTCATTTGACATGTATGTATGTGTATGTATGTATGCATATATATACATATATATATATTAGTATATTAACATAATCTTACAATAACAACAGTTATATCAAAAGTGAGTAGAACTCAAAAATACCGTACCAGTATTTATTTTCACCCCAACAGTCTTAGTAGAAGCTTTGCAAGTGCAGTGAAATTCTAAATTTATGAAATGAAAAGGTTTCATTGACAAGGACTTTAAATTTTCATCTGCCACTGGGCCAATAATCTCTATCACCTGCTTCATTTTAAAGGATCCAAGTTGATGTGGAACGAATGAGCATATCACATTCTTAAAAAAAAGAGCAAAAATAATTAATATTCAAATAAATAAATAAAATAAAAAACAATAAATAAATAAAACAAATCCAAAAATAGATAATTTCAATCTCAAGGAACACTAAGTTAATCACAAGGATATATAAGCACTTTAGGAAATTCGACTAATGACAAACCAGTAAGAAACTCATTGTTAGAAACTGAAGAAAATCTAATAACATAACATCACAGCATTACAAGAATTATAGATTAAGGGCTGGTGAGATGGTTTAGTGGTTAAGGCACTTGCCTGTGAAGCCTAAGGACTCATATTTAATTCTCCATGTCCCACGTAAGCCAGATGCACAGTGACACAAGCATGCAAAGTCACACATGTGCACATGGGGCACACACATCTGGAGTTCAATTTCGGTGGCTAGAGGCCCTGGTGCATCAATTCTCCCCCTGCACTCTCTCTCTCACATAAAAGGAAGAAAAAGTCAGTCTGTTGGGCTTTCCTCAAAGAAGGAAAGAAAGAAAGAAAGAAAGAAAGAAAGAAAGAAAGAAAGAAAGAAAGAAAGAAAGAAAGAAAGAAAGAAAGAAAGAAAGGCAGGCAGGCAGGAAGGAAGGAAGGAAGGAAGGAAGGAAGGAAGGAAGGAAGGAAGGAAGGAAGGAAGGAAGGAAGGAAGGAAGGAAGGAAGGAAGGGGAGAAAGGAAGGAAGGAAGGGGAGAAAGGAAAGAAGGAAGGAGAGAAAGAAAAGAAAAGAAAAGAAAAGAAAAGAAAAGAAAAGAAAAGAAAAGAAAAGAAAAGAAAAGAAAAGAAAAGAAGACTTATAGATTAAGAAACTCCAGATATGGGTGTGGTGGTGCACACCTTTAATCCCAACCCTCAGGAGGTAGAGGTAGGAGGATCACCACTAGTTGGAGGCCGCCCTGAGGCTCCATAGTGAATTCCAGGTCAGCAGGAGCTAGCATGAAACCCTACCTCAAAAAACAAAAAACGAAAAAAAAAGAAACTCCAAAATCCACTTCTCCACAAAAGAAAATCCTGGCAAAGTTATTTATTGAAAATCATTTTTCCAGATATTTAGAAATGATTTAAACACTTACAAACAATCCAAAGAGTGTTTATTTTAAAGTAATACTGGTGAAACTCTAAAAGCAAAAAAAGGCTTTGTGGCATTTTACTGCCATAATACCATTCCCCTAAATTCAGTTTTGTGATGTCCATTAAAAATCATCAGCATTGCAACTATAATAGCTATGATAACCATTAAACCTAGCAGCCCATAAAGGGAGAAGCTGAATTATAACAATAATCACTAAGTAGCTTTACATCTAAAGTTTAAAAAGAAGCTATTAAACAGTTAAATTCATGACATATTCTTAGGGGACTCGAAAGGACCTGGGAATCTAGATTGACAGACACATCTGGATGATGGTGCACATTCCCAGGAAAGACTTGAAAGAGTTCTACTGTTATCACCTCTTGATGTGAAGGCTTTTTGATCTGGAGTTATTAAAAACTGGAAACAAGTTGGAAACTCTTTGTGAGAACAATGAAAATGTGCCCAAACAGATTTATAAAGAGTTGTTAAAGTTACTGATTCAAGGAATTTAACAGAACTTCTGTCCATCCATCAGCTAAATACTAAATTAACACAGATATTTGTTGTAGTCAGGTTCACATTGCTGGCAGAAAACACCCGAACAAGAGAAGCTTGAGGGGAAAAAAAAAAAAAAGGTTTATTTCGGCTTACAGACACGAAGGGAAGTCCATGATGGCCGGGGAAACTGATGGCATGAGCAGAGGGTGAACATTACCTCCTGGCCAACATCAGGTGGACAACAGCAACAGGAGAGTATGTCAAACACTGACAAGGAGAAACTGGCTATAATACCTATAAGCCCATCCCCAACAATACACTGCCTCCAGGAGGCATTAATTTCCAAATCTCCATCAGCTGAGAATCTAGCATTCAGAACAATTAACTTTATGGGGGACACATGAATCAAACCACCACACACTTGACTGGCTTCTCACAACAAATTAAACTACCAATATAGACTCTGTTCCAAATATCACTAAATAAACAGTATAACCACAACCAAAAGCAAAAACGTGGGGCAATTTGATATACAGAATTGCCAAAATGCATGTTACTGAAAATGCTAAGCTTTCAACAGAAAATTATGTTTCAAATTAGAAACAGGAAAGTATGGCCAACATATAGGAAACACACTGATTTACCTCAGCTCAGATTTGAGACTACTGTATGTTGTAAACTTTAGTGGTTTTTCTGCATATACAAAGTTTTCTGTTCTTATAAAAAAATGTTGGTTTCATTATAGAAAATGATGATTTTAAATATATTCCTGTCATCATTCCTCAGCAAATAAGTATCAAATTTGTATACATATTTTCTATACCTATATATCTGGGTCATATAAAATTTTCTCAGGCAAAAAAAGGTTGTAAATATTTTAGATGACTTGAGAAAAAGTGTCCAGAGTAATCAGCCCTAATCAGCCCATCAGCTCCTGATGGGCTGCAGAAATGGCTTAGCAGTTAATGTGCTTGCCCACAAAGCCTAATGACCCTAGTTTGATTCCCCAGTACCCACTTAAATCCAGATGCACAAAGTGGCACATGCATCTGGAGTTCGCCTGCAGAAGCTAAAGGCCCTTGCATACCCATTATCTTTCTGTCTGTCTGTCTCTTTTCTGTCTCTCTCTCTGCTTGCAAATAAATATATGAAATATTTTTTAAAAAATATTTTTAAATATTAAATTTAAAAAATATATATATATATATTTTAAAGTACAAATATAGCTCCTGGCAACCAGAAGCTGATCTGCTGCCCATAGGAATGCTTTGGTGTTCACATTTATTGCTTTGTACCAGTACAAGACCCAGATTTGTTTCATCATTTTCAACTTTCTATTCAAGCTTCATGTTATTCTCCTATAGTGACCTTTCTAACTGTCCCAAAGTAGATGCACTCTGTTCTGTTTTGATGTCATCAGGTTACAGTTCTCTTTTAACATTATAGCCTTTTTAAGCCATAAATGTTTGTGTATACGTCTTATCATTTCATACTATATTAGAGACATAAGTAAGAAAATGTTTAACACTTCACTAGAATATCAAACACTTTCACTTGACAAATGTTCATAACTAATTCTAGGCCACATAAGACATATGCTTCATAAATACTGATAGATCAAATATGATTTTAATTATCTGCTACAAAGTGCTGTGAAAGGAAAACAAAGAAAAAATATCTTACTTGAATGCATCCTATATCAATCTTGCCCCTTTCAGGATCCATTTTAAACTGTGCAGCTTTTTGAAAACGATATACCACAGGAAGTGATATTGATCGATTTTGTACAATACACAGAACATCTGAATGTTCACCCATGAGACAAGGTGGAAAATGAAGAACTTTTCCTGGATCAAAGTGTAATATGACAGGAAATCCTGAACCTGTCAGTGCTAATTCTACTTTTTGAAGTTGATCACCTGAAAAAGCAACAGCCATAGAACACAGTAAGGGTATGGGGGAATCCATAAAATATTTGCTTATTTCACATTTTCATTTAAAAGATCTGATAATAAATGGTAGTTCACTCAATATTTTCTTCAATAAAATTAGTGTCTGCTTCATGCAACATACACATCTGTGTCTGGAGGATATAGCATGAATAAAAGAGAACTTGCCTTGATGGGCTTTACATTCTAGTAAGGTGACACTGACATTAAACAACCAAATGTGTAGTAGTTCATAGCTGATAGGCGCTACTGGTAAAGGCAAAGTAGGGTGAGATAGATAGAATATAAGGTCTTCATGATGATATGTTTATGTGTAGTTGGCCAAACAGGGCTCTTTTTTTAAAATATTTTATTTTATTTATTTATTTTAATAGAGACAGAGAGAGGGAGAGAGAGAGAATGGGCACACCAGGGCCTCTAGCCACTGCAAGCAAATGCCAGACACATGCGCCACCATGTGCATCTGGCTTACGTGGGACCTGGAGAATCGAACCGGGGTCTTTAGGCTTCACAAGCATATGCCTTAACCACTAAGCCATCTCTCCAGCCACAGGTCTTTTTTATATGCAGAATGACAAATGTGCAAACATACAAGGGAAATAGACATCAAGGAAAAATATATTCTGAACAGAGAGAATAGTAAGAACAAATGCTCTAAAGTAGAAGTCACTTGTCATGTTCATACAACCCTAAGGAAAAAAATACAGTTTGGAGAATTGTTTAAGACTGGTGATAAATTGCAGGGTTTTAGATACATTCATGAGGATGGGAAATGAGCAGATAAGATGCTGCTATCATTTGGGGGGGGTATGAGCAACTAAAATGATAGAATTGTTATTTCCTGAGATTAGGAAAGCTTAAAGGAGTGAGAGTGTTATAAGTAAATTAGGAATTCCATTTTGAACATTTAAATTTAAGGTTTTTAAGTAGAATCTAGAAGATATCTAGTTGATATATCTAGCAAATCACTCAATGTGTTTACAAGCTTAATGTGCAGATAAAGGAGAGAAAATTTGAAGCTTAAGGAAAGAATAAAGGGTATGTAATATCCACTTAAATATTTAGAAATTGAATGAATGTCAAAATTCCATGGGAATATCAAAGCATCTTAAAGCACTCACTGGAGGTTAGTGCTTATAGACATGAAGCATGTTTTAATGCTTAAATATACCCAATAAGTTTCCTATACGCATATGCAGAGTAGTGTTAAAGTTGAATTTAACAGAATTAGGTTTTTTTGTTCCACTCAGTCACTATGGGATACAAGTCAAGTGGTTTAGGTGGACATGGAAAAAGTGACTAAAATCAAAGATGATGGAATATAGACTAGACCGAGGAACTGAAACTAAGTTGGTAAGCTTTATAACTTAACTGTTGAGCCATCTCCCCAAATATTACCTGGGAAAGAATATAATAATTCAGTTTTGTGGACATTCAAAATAAGATAAGGAATTATTGATTGTAGTCTCTAGTTGGATGAAAGAGTAGTTTTTTAGAGAGCATTATAACTACAACTTAAAAGAAGAGTTAGTGTCTATTCATTGGTGTTCTTACTGGTTAACTCTAGGCTATATGTTATCTAGTATCATAAGACAGGATACTATACCATACATACTAGATCTTTATGACCTGTCCTTTGATTTTTACTTTATGTGAGACTCTAGGATAAATGAGGATTTAGTAAAGATAAAGTAGGTCATTTTTTTCATCACATGCCCTAAGAAGAAATTTAGGTATAGATAGAGAAAAATAAAAGTTTTGCTTTGGTTTTTAATTCCTTAAGTTCCTAAATCATCATGTTTATCAGATATCATTTTAAAATTATAAAATCATCTAAATTCTAATCTGTAAATTATGCAAATGATTCCAAGGTTGTCTTCATTTTTAACATGCCTCAGATGGCATATTAACACCATGAAAATGTATACCTTATTGTATTTTATCTACAGATATTGATGTTCAAAATATTTAAGAATGTTAATTGCTATATACTTAATGATTTTGTTTAATTTTATACTTACTTCTCATGGTTTTAGCACTATTATCTCTCAAAAATCCATCTTTGCTTCCTACAGAATCAAATCTCACAAAAAGTGCATAGTCTTGCCTGTATGCAGGTCCAATGTCCTTTTTGACATCAACTACTAGCCTGTAAAATTTACAATGAGTTTTTTTTTAAAGCAAAGGTTATCTACTTTGTGACCTGTCAAAATAAACTATCAATCAATTCTTCATTCATTAACTATGATTTTAAGGAATAAAAATATAACATCAGTTTCCTTTATTTACTGAACAAATAGGTTTGATAAATAACCGGAGAATACAGTTCACAAAAAAATTAATTTTTTCCAGTATTTCCAAATATACTAACTTGCTAAAACCTCACTAATATGGAACTTTTTTCAGTATAAAACAAAAGGATTCAGGCAGAATTCATTGTTAACTGAGGACTCTAATCAGTTCATCTTGCCCCTAGTATAAGATGAAAACATCCATTACATATGTATGCTATTAGTGGATAAGTAATTGGAGAACACAATTTGATATGAATCACATCTTGTGAGAAAAATGGAAAAGGATGAAAAAAGGGGTACCAGGTGATGTGGGTTACATTGCCTTCTCATTGACTGACTTCATCTACTCTACCTAGGGGTTGACTCTTCTAGTATGGATACTCAAATACACAAAAATCCAATGTGTAATATTAAATAAAAATATAAATTTTGTGTTCAAATTGCATTTAACTAAGACTTCAAAGCATATTAATACCTATAAGACCATGCCAGACTCGCAAATTAAGTTAAATTTCTCCCATCAAAAACAATGTTTGGAATTTTTTAATGTATATTGAAAAGAATCTTATAGATTCCCCAAAAAATGCCTGTATGAAGATACCATTAATAACAGAATTTTAGATTATGAAAGTAGAACAAGTTTTTATAATTTAGCCTCCTTAATTTAAAACATATCTTCAACAATTAGGTATCACCAAATGACCCTTTTGTCTGCCACAAGAAAAGTATGTTGATTGTGACCATCCCATAAACAGGGATAAATATTTAGAATGATAATTTAAACATAATTAGCACACCAACATATCAATGCACTTACTAATATATATTTAAAATAGCATCTCCAAAGTATTTTCAATTTAGAACAAAACCAGGTGCATATAACTGTACAAATATGCAATTCATTAAATGGTATGGTTGATCCCATCAGGTGCTATTGGTTTAACATTCTTGATATTTAATCATCAGGAATTTTGCTCTGGCCAACTCAGTATTTCCTATTTGAGACACCTATAAAATTTCATATACCTCACTATGCCTACAGTAACAGCATGCTTTGAACTACACAAATTGGCTTATACAATCCAAAACAACCTAAAACTTGTACTTCTACCTCCCACTTCCAAGAGGTCTGTGGTGATTTATTATAAAATATTTATTACCATACACAGAAATACTAGAAATGCGAACCATGCTAGAAATAGTTAGAACCATGATAAGAAAAATAAGATCTATGCTTTCCAACAAGTTTGAGTAGGCATTACATGACAATGAAAGTAATTTTTGCTTACTTTGGGCTGAAACAAAATGTAATTACAATCCTTTGATAGGGCAATAAGGTTCCTTCACTGGGAACACAGGAGATAAAATCGGTAAGATCTATCTTCTTTAATTTGTTTAGGTAGGGGAGATCATTTAAAGCAATATCTGTCCTCTGATGAATATTTGTACCCTACAACATAAAATAAAATGTAAGTGTGTGTTAAGGAAAAAATAAACAAAATATTTGAATACGAGGGGAAATATTTACTGAAGATTCAAAATCTAGAGAAAAATGAATATCTGTCTTTTAAGTAACACATACTCTTCTTTGAATAAGGTACACAATAAAATTAAAAGAAATATTAAAAACTTAACAAGAAAAGAAATTTTCACTGATCTACAATAAGCACTCATTTGGTTTAATTCAGATATGCAGTACTTTAAATGTTAGATTACAAAAAAAGATTGAGATTACTACTGGATACATGTAAAACCCATATTTATCTGGCCATGTTAAAACTTTTTTTGCTTGTTGATTTTTAAAACAAACTGTTTCAAGTTTTATGCCTGCAATAGTACTTTTATAGCATGTACTTACCAATTCTTCTCCAGCACAATCATCTTGCATTATTGCCACCCAGTTAATTGTTTCTGGGCTATTATTATACAGAAGTGCATGTTCAATTTTGGATGTTCCAAAGAAAACAGAACCAAACTGTATGCATTCTAACTTTCTGTCATTATTCGTGTTAAATAATTCTATAATCTGTTCAACTACATGGACTTTGATATTCAAGAATGTATCAGGACGTCCTTGTAAATGCACTCTATAAGACAATGAAATATGCATATGTATTAGAAAAATCATTATTTTCACTTTATTTTTTAAGCATTTATGTATTTTTTCAAATCAAAGTATAATGAACTCAACAGCCTTAGAGTAGTTTCTTTCATATACAGGCCAGAGGTTATCAAGTCTATTGGTCTTAGAAACTACAGAGTGAACTGATCTGACCCCCAAAGGAACTCAGTGGAATATCTCAATCAAGTTACTTCATAAATACTGGTGCTATATGATTTGTGATTATCTAAAAATCTGAAATTATTTTCTAATTCATTTCATCCACATCTTCAACTGCCAGTCTTACCTATACCCTAATATCCTCAATCAGTTCCATATAATATAAAGCATATCAGCACAAAACATTCTTTTCTGTAAAGATTATTTCCAATAAAATTTTAATTCTTGGGATAATTTTAATTCCTATTTAGACCTGCTCTCTAATATTTACCCCTTTCTGGCATTGTGGTAGTTTGAATATATGTCCCCCAATATATTCAGTGTTTTACTATTTTATAGTTTGCATCTGCAATCACCTTGCTAGAGGCAATGTCACTGGGGGCCGGTTTTAAGGTGTGGTAATGGTTTGAGATTCCATTGTAAAGATATGCAAATGTGCCTAGCAGGAGTTCCTGAAGTGTGCTGTGTGACCTTTTGGCTGTAGTTTTGCTCTGTGTGCTGTGGTGGCTGGTTGGCTTTTCTCTCTCTCGCCTGGTCCTGTGAAGGGCAAGCCGTTTCTCTTGCCATTATGGAACTTCCCCTGGATCTGTAAGCTTCAATAAATAATATCCCTTCCTCCATAACTGTGCCTGGTCTGGAAGTTCATCTCAGCGAACCTGAAGCTGTCTGCAACAGGCATAAATGTAGTAATTTCCACAGATGGAAACTTCGTGAAATACCAAAAATATCTTGCTACTCCTGAGCTATAATCTAAGCACTTATCTTATTAGCCTGGAACATTGTAAATCATTCATACCATCTCTGTAAGTATTGGTTCTTTCTTAGCTTCCTTGACATCACATTGTCCTTGTTTTCTAACTCACTTATGCCCTAACTTTTTATTCTAAGATATGAACTTCTAAATTCTTCCATGCTTTATCTATCTTTTCAGAGTTATTCTCAATACTTCTATGTTTCATCTTACATATATAGTCTCAACACTCTCCACTGAATACATCTAGACAAAGCTTTCTAGGGCTGAAACAAG